>VWYH01004271.1:191888-249554 GCA_013399365.1 Pampusana beccarii | reverse complement strand
TCTCGCGGCCGCAGCGACTCCGAGCGGATCTTGCCCCGCGGGCGCCCGCCGCCCCAGCCCTCGCCACCGCGCCAGCCGCCCGTCCCCGCCACGGACACCCACGGCCTCCGCCAGCCAGCTCAGGGCACCCCGCCACCCCAGCACCAGCTCTGCGGCACGCCCCGGCGGGGGCCCTGCTGCACCTCGCCAGCCCCCACCCCACCAGCACCGGGCTGGCAAGGCTCTGCCGCCGCCACGCCGGAGAAGACACCAGCTGCACTCGGCTGCCGGGATCCCCGCGGCGCCTGCAGCCGGCTCCGTGCCGCCAAGCCCGGGCTCGGCCGCGCAGGACTGGAGGGGCCCAGGGAGCCGCTGCCCCCAGCCCCACCGGGTCCCGGCGGGGGGACGCGCCCGGCCGGGTGGGCACCAGGGATCCCCCGGCACGGGCAGCCCTGCCTCACCGCCCAGCAGTCGGAGACGCTGCGCCACGTCCAGGACCTGCTGCAGCTGGTGGTGGCAGCCAAGGGACCACCTGCGGGGGACGAGGACGCCCAGACATCTCAGGGAGAGGCGCCCGGGGCGCAGGGGGAGCTGCAGTCCCAGCTGCAGTCCCTGGAAGGGGTGCTGGAGACCAGCCAGCAAACCATCCGCGTGCTGCTGGACGTCATCCAGGACCTGGAGAAGAAGGAGGCCCAGCGGGACGGGTGAGCAGGGGACCGGGGACGCCGGTGTTCGGGGGACAGTGGATGGGGGACGGGGGGCCCTGCCAGAGGTTTGGGTGCTGCTGCCCCCGGGTGCCAGGAGCCACCGTCCATGCCTGTGGACCACCGTGTCTTGGTGCATTGTCTCACCCGCTCCGGCTCGTCCTGCTTGTGCGCGGGTGCCCCCGCTATGCCCGGGGAAGGTGCAGGGGGTGCAGGCCAGGGGACGAGGGGAGCTGGGCCCCTGCCCGGCTCTGGTGCAGCCGCCGTGCCCATGTTGGCAGTAAGTGAAGCACCAGCAGAGCTGCCCCTGCCCTCCCAGAGCGGGGCTGGGGGCGGGACCACCAGAGTCCCCGGTCCCGGACAGAGGTGACGTGGAGCATCCCTTGCACTGGCATGGCCAGTACAGCTGTGCCCTGTGGGCAGAGCCCCGGGCGCCGGGACAGGAGCGCTCATTAGGCTGCAGCTCGTTAGTTTGGCCTCACAGACTGAGAGGGGCCCGCCCTGCCAGGACACGGAGCTCGGCGTGTGCCACGGTGGTGTTGGTGTCTGGTTTGGTTCTGGGGACATGGGGTGGCACACGGGGGAGATCCGGACCTGCCAGATGGGCAGCCCTGGGTAGTCCTGACCCGGTGCCTGTGCATGTGTTCGTTTTATCTAAAACAAATGGCTGCTAAGTACCCCTTTGCAATTAGGGACGGTAGAGGTGACGTGGATCCCACAGAGGCAGTGAGAGCGTGCGAGCCCACGGGGTGTTCCAGCAGGGTGGGCCGCACCGTGGCTCCCCCCGGCACAGGCTGCCCAGCCACCAGCACAGCCCGTGTGTCCGGCACAGCCAGAGCCACCGGCAGCCCTGGGGCACCGGCTTCCACGGCCCTTCCTGCTGCCCCGAGTGCCCGGGACCCGGCTGCCCCGCTCGCCTCTGTTCCTTCCCTGGCCGCTGCTGCCCGGTGCGGCACAGCCGAGCTCTCGCAGGGGAGCGTGTCCGGGGCTCGGCCCCGTTCTCCCCGGCACAGGGGCAGCACCAGCAGCCCGGGCTCTGGGGTGCAGCACCTGCCTGTGTTCCTGCGCCTGCCGGCCTTGGCAGAGCAAAGAGCTGGCGAAGCGTTGCTGGTGGGCGAGCACCGCGGTGCTCGGTGTGACGGGAGCCGAGAGCGGTGCCAGGGTCGGGCTGGGGTTTGCTGCCATGCGGGGGCATCTGCAGCGCAGGGCTGCTCCCCCCGTCAGAACTGAGCTTGTCTGCTCGGGAAGCGGGTTTAGCTTCACTGCAGGCAGATTAATAAAGATGCCGGCTCCATATACTGTTGCAGTCAAATGAGCAAACAAGGTGCCCGGAGACATAAGGAATGGGATAGGAAATCACATCAAGAATTATCCGCGTGTCCTGGTGCTGCGGAACAGCGTGGCCTCATTTGCCGCGGGTCAGCGTCCTGCAGACGCGCGGTGGCTCCAGGGCACCCGCTGTGCACCGGGCGGTGCCGCCAGCCCCGACCCTGCTCGCGGTGCAATGTGTCCTCACAGGGTCCCGGCGGCTGCCGCCGGCAGCAGCCCCCGCAAACACCCCTCCGAGCGTCAGAGCTCATCCTGATAGAGACGCGGCTTCCACAGCATCAGATACCCGCACGCACGCGTATTTATGTACCTTCTCTCTATATATAAAAGGTATCATGATCTAATTTATGTGCTAAGAGTATAATCCCAATTGTAATACACAATTTGGTGCATTAAAAGACCTAGTTTCCAAGGGCTGAGAACAATCATGATCAAGGTCGAGTAACGGAAAGGTTTAACCAGGAAAATGTGACTGCTATGTGGGGCATGGGGGTGTTTGCTCAGCTGCCCCCCAAGAGCCGCAGCCTGCTTGGCCAGAGAGGGCAACGGAGTCCGCAAGGGCGCCCAAAAGCATCTCACAAGGCCCCTGTGTACAGGTCTGAGAGCAGGCGGAGCCGGGCAGCACCGGGGAGCGCCCGCCGGCGCTGCGGGGGGGCTGGGGCTGCGGCAGCTCCTCGGCACAGCCCCACGCAGCCCCGGTACCCGGGGGCACTGCAAAGGCACACGAGCTCAGGGCAGAGGCTGCCGAGCAGGGACAGGCATCGGGGACCCTTTCCCCGGAGCTGGAGGCAGAGCTGGGCCGGCCGTGGCACAGGGACACTGCCAGCTGGGGGCACCGGGCTGGCACTGCGGCCAGAGAGAGGCCTGCTGCTGGTGCCGGTGTCCTGGCGCTGCAGCCGGGGACACGCTGCACTCACAGCCTGGCAGGAGGTGGGACGTGCTGTGGGCAGGCAGTGGGGACACTGAGAAATGCGTCGGGGAAACATTTGGGGTGCAGATACCCTCTTCTGTAGAGATCTGCGGGGAGGACTGCTTTGGGCTCGAGCTGAGCTTTGGGGCTCGTCAGCTTAATTTGAGTCCCATGCACCTTCCTTGGCAGAGGATGCTTCTCTAATATGAGAGCATCAAAAAGAGATAAATCCCGAGTTTAGCGTAGGCTGGAGATTAGTCTGGACCATCTCCCTCTGCCCATCTGCTGGGCACTGCTGCCGAGGTTAATGCTGCAGCTCGTGCCGCACACAGAGCTCGTGCTGCACACAGAGCTCGTGCCGCACACGGTGCCGCTGTCCCTGCGTGGGGAGGTGCCCAGTGACCCGGGCTGGCCGCAGGCAGGAGGAACAGCTCTGGGTGGAGATGAGAGAAGGCGGGAAGGATCTGGGCCTTCAGCTGTGCCTGTCTCTGCTTTGCAACCAGCTGGGGAATCTGCAGAGCTGAGAGGCACCACGCTTGACCCGGCATCAAACGGCATCGCACCGGGGGAGCTGGATCCGGGGGGAGGAGCAGGATCCGGGGAGAGGAGCAGGATCCTGTCTCTCTCTGCTGGAGCACGAAGCCAGGATGCAGCGGAGGGGCCGGGGGTGGCTGGCGGTACAGGCAGACCCGCTGGGTCTCCGGGCTCACGGCATTTCTGCTCTGTTGCAGGAGACACTCATACCGGACAGGACAGGACATCGCCAACTGCGGGACCTGCCGGGACTGTGCCTGCATCATCTACAGGTGAGAGCCGGCTCCGGCACCGCCACGCGCCTGCGGGGCCCCGTTCTCCCTCACCCCAGGCCGCTGATGTGGCTGCGGGGCGGTTTGCGAGTCATTGCTCCTGGGGACCGTGCTGGGTCCCATCTGCACCACATCTCCTGTCCCTGCGCCCCATCCCCTCATCATAAGAAAGACCTGGAGGTGCTGGAGCGAGTGGAGAGAAGGGAACGGAGCTGGGGAAGGGGCTGGAGCACAAGTGTGATGGGAGCGGCTGAGGGAGCTGGGGGTTCAGCTGGAGAACAGGAGCTGAGGGGAGACCTTCTGATCTCTGAACTGCCTGAAAGGAGCTTGGAGCCAGGGGGGTCGGGCTCTGCTCCCCAGGAACAAGCGCCAGGAGCAGAGGAAACGGCCTCAAGTTGCACCAGGGGAGGTTGAGGTTGGATCTGGGAACAATTTCTTCCCCAAAGGGCTGTGGGGCATTGGAACAGGCTGCCCAGGGCAGTGCTGGAGTCACCATCCCTGGAGGGTTGGACAGACAGATGAGGTTCTCAGGACATGGGGCAGTGCCAGGGGGTTATGGTTGGACTTGGTGATCCTGAGGGTCTCTTCCAACTGAAATGATTCTTTGGTTCTATGATCTCCTGACCCTGCGCCCCATTTCCTGACCCTGCCAGGCTGTGGGTGCAGCTGGTAGGTGCCAATTTACCAGAGAAAGGCCATTGCCAAGGCCCCCACACCTGCCGGGAGATCCCGGGGCTGCAGAGAAGACGGCAGCAGCTGTTGTGCCAAGACACTTGGGTGTGAAACGCACGGTGCGGCTCGGGGCCCGGGGCAGCCCCAGGGCCGGGGTGCTCACCAGCGCTCCGGGCAGCGCAGGGGGCCCTGTAGCCAGGGCGGAGCTGGGGACACATTCCCAGGTCTCGGCCGGGACCGCTGGTCCCAGGCTCTGTGGCAGCAGGTGCTGAGCAGCGGGGACAGGCCCGTCCCAGCTGGGCTGCTGCGCCAGGGCAGGTGGGACGGGGACGGCAGGGACAGAGATGCCCCTTGAGCCGGAGCAGAGCCCGGGCTGTGCTGAGGGCAGAGCGGCACGGCCGCCCGTCCTGGGGCCCTTTGTCTTTGCCAGGAGCCCCCGGGGGCTCCAGGGCTGCTCCCCGGCAGCGGTGTGCTCTTCGGGTGAGCGGGCAGCTTCTCCTCACCACTCTTTGTGGCCCTAAAGCAGCAGCATCCCCAGAGGTCACAGTGCCAGGTGTCGCGGGGCAGGTCGATTGCACCAGGGCGCAGTGACACAGCTGCCGTGCCAGCCCCACGCCAGGCAGGACGCTGACGCCGCCCCACGCACGGCAGCAACTGGTGTGCGGGACCCCTGGGCACCGGGTTTGGGGGTGCGGGTGCCGCTGTCCTCGGCACAGGGCTGGGGAACCTCAGCTCTGCTTTCCCCACGTGGCTTTGGGCAGGGACGTGGAAGCGCTTTCCTCCGCTGCCCTCTCTCCTCATTGCCCACCGGTCTCGGGGAAAAGCGTCTGACCGTCCCGCTGCAGGCGGCGATGTGGCCGCGACCCTCTGCCCCCGGCCCTGTGCGGACCAGGGGCTGCGGTTCTGCTCGAGCTTCTGCCTGTCCAGGAATGGGGGGTGTCTGCGTGCCCCCAGCCATGCAGCCTCTCGGTTGCCCCTGTGCACGTGCAGGGGTGGCCAGGTGTGTTCTCGTTTTGCTGTTAACCCGGGTCGGGCAGCGCGCCGGGCTGGCGCTGAGCAGCACCCGCGGTGTGTGCACAGGCGGGTCAGCCGCTGCCCCACTGCGCCGTTGGGTGTCTGTGTGACAGATTCGCCCACCCCCTGTCTCCCCGGGGCTGGGGGCGCCCCGGCCCCCGCGCACCAGCACCCTCGCACCCCTGGCACCCGCACTGCTGCATCCGCCCCTCTTGTGCTGCGCTTCTTGACACCACGACCCCGCTGCAGCCCGGGGGGGCCCTCAGCGCTAATTGGGACTGACAAGCCTGTCTCGGCGCGGCACCGCGGCGGGGGAGATGTCACATCAGGGGAGGTGGCTCCTGTCATTGCCAGGCTCCCGCTGGGGACTCCCCCGGGCTTTGCTGCGTCCGCGTGACGGGGAGAGGCACCGGTGGGACACGGGGAGCGGGGCAGCACCGGGCACGGGGCAGCACGTCCTGCACCCGCCTCGGGGTCACCCGCAGGGACCGGGCAGGGCTGCCCACCGCATCCCGACCTGGGGACATCGCCCCGTGGTGGCCCCCAGCCCTGCTCTGTGTCCGTGCTGGGGACGCGGGCCCCTCCCCACGCTGCCCCTGCTAAGGGCTTGGCCTTCGTCCTAGAGATGCCTGTGACAGTGTCCTCACAGGGTGAGATAACGGGAGGTGACAGGAGGCGATGGGAGGTGACAGGAGGTGTCAGCACTCCACGCAGGGCGCTCCCCGTGTGCGCGGTGGCTGTGCCACGTGCGCGGTGCCGGCACACGCGGCAGCACCTCGCTGATGTGATGGGACCTGGCTGGTGTGGGGACGTGGCTGGTGTGGGGACGTGGCTGGTGTGGGGACGTGCAGCGCTGTCGGGTGAGGACACACCGCGGCACATGGCCGCGGCAGCCAGCCCATGCCACGGGTGCTGCGGGGACACCAGGACTCCGGCACTGGCAGGAAAGTGGGGGGTGACACAGCCCCCCTTGCATCCCCTGACCCAGGGCCCCAGCTCCTCACGTCACCAGGGTGTGAGAGGCACAGCCCTCGTGTCACCTCCTGACACCGCAGCCAGGGCTGGGCACAGCGCCGCTGGCAGCAGCACTGGGACGAGACGCCCTGTCCGCAGGGACGCGCAGCCCCGCTCCGGGGGCTCGGTGCCGCGGGGGTCCCGCAGGCCCTGGCTGTCTCCTGTCCCAGCGAGGGCGGGCGGCGGCTCCCAGCCCGTCACAGGCAGGCTCTCAGCCCGTGTCTGTGCCGGGGTGCCGGCGGGCGCGGGGCCGTGGCAGTGGGGGCCGCAGTGACCCCTCTGACGCCGTCCCCCCCGCAGCGTGGAGCACGATTTCCGGCAGCAGGAGGGCCGCTTCCAGCGCGTGCTCAGCCACATGGAGCCCGACACAGCGCCCGGCTCCCCCGCGGGGGCACCCGGCTCCCCGGCGGCGGCCGTGCCGCCCAGACAGGAGCTGTCGCCGGTGACGAAGCTGCCGGCAAAGCTGGACGCCAAGAAATCCCGGCGCAAATGCTTCTGGTTCCTGTGAGGCGGCCGTGCCGCGGGCACCGTCCCAGCACTGACCCCCGCCCAGCCTCCCTCCTCTCCCTCCGCTGACGGTAGGGTTTGGGTAGCACCAGCTTTTATATTTTTAACCAGTCAGTTTGATGTTTTGAAGCCCCTGTGTAAATAAGGCAAGGGGAACAACTGCTGTATTTAATGAGAATTCAATAAATTCTACGGAGACGCTATTTTTGTTACATCCTCTCCCAGCTGTGCACTTCTGTTCTGGACGAGGGTGAGGATGAGGAGGGCGCCAGCAGCCGTTCCCCTGCCCAGCCCGGCACCCACAGCCCCTCGGCGAGCGCAGCCCCAGGCCCTCGTCTGCCCCGGGCCCCCCCACGGGCACCCGCAGCCCTGGGGGCCCAGCCCGTCCCTGCACCCGCACCGGGGGCAGCCCGGATTGCTCCTGCACCCCCAGCCAGAGGCAGTGGGAGACGGTCGGGTCTCTGCAGGACCCGAGCTGGGAGAGAGACCGGACCCCGAGCGGCTGGGGAGTGCCGGGGACAGGGCTCCCGTCCAGCCAGCGCCTCGCGGTGATGCCGGGCACCGAGCCCCGCGCAGCCCGCACCGGGGCTGCCACCAGAGCGGGGGCTGGAAACTCCCTCCCTGGCTGCAGGATGCTCATTACAGGAGAAAGAAATTAGCAGCTCAAATACTCCAGCCTCTGCCAAGCTGCCCCGAGGAGAGAAATTCAGTCTCATTTTACCGCGGTGCGGGTGGGAGCGGCTGCAGGAGCAGCGGGCAGCGAGCGCGGTGCATCCGCGGTGTGCCCGGGCCCCTGGTCCCCGATGCTGCCCGGGAGCCGGGGCCTGGCAATACCACACACGTGGGACACCGGGGCTCCCACCTCCACGTCTGCTGGCACAGGAGCTGCCACGGCTCTGCCAGCGGGGCCACCAGCCTCGGAGAGGGACATTGCCCGGCCTCCTCGGGCCACAGCAAGTGACGGTTGCAGCCACGGGGTCCGGCAAGGGGGACAGAGGACGGGAAGGTTTGGCCGCGGCCTTGCCAGCTGGTGCCCTGCACCCTGGTACCTCCAAACCAGACGTGGAGGAGCCAAGGCGACGTTAATCCAGCTGTCACAGGCAGACACAGCACACCGACAGCTCTTTGTGCTCTGGCTTTCCCTGGCGCTGAGCAGCGCGGGCGCACGGGCTGACACATCGATCCAAACGCCACCCGCACGCCTGTCCTGCGGGTCACAGGCAGATCCCGCCCCGGCGCCGAGAGCTCGCCGTGCCCCGGCACAGCCCCGCGGCGCAGCTTCGGCAGCAGAGCAGGGCACATCGGGCGCGGCGGCACGGCCTGGCCACGAGGCACCTGTGCCCGGGCACGTGCCGGGGACTGCACCCACCATCAGCTCGGCTGGCAAAGCCACTGCGGGACAGCAGGGCCGCTGCCGGGAATGGTCACCGCGGGGCTGCGGTGCCGGCGCCGGGCAGGCTGGCCGGGGACCCCGTGCCTGCCCCGGCCCTGGGGTACGAGAAGGGGTCACCAGGCAGGGAGCAGCAACGCTGGTGCCTCCGTGCGCGGGTGGGACACGCACAGAGCCGGGCGGCCTCGTGGGGATAACGCTCCCGTCCTGCCCGCCGGCCCCTTTAGCTACGACTCCATTAACAGGAACAGAACCAGGATGGCAAACCTGCAGGCTTAGCCCAAGAGGGCTCAAGCAAAGGGCTGAGCTGCCGCTCTGGACAACCACACCTCCCCGAGCATGGCACGCAGCACGGCACAGCGCTTCCCCACGGCACGGCACAGTGCTCCCCACGGCACGGCACAGTGTTTCCCCACGGCACGGCACAGTGCTCCCCACGGCACGGCAGTGCTTCCCCACGGCACGGCACAGTTTCCGGGTGGCACGACATTTCCCCACTGCCGCGTGGCCCTGCTGCTCTCCCCGGCTCACGGAACGCGGTGGGGCCCGCTCCTCAGCGCGCCAGCTCTGCCACGTCCACCCCGGCGCGCCCGTGAACCCGCGCTGCCCGCAGCCCCGTTCCCTCCTGCGCGGGGAGATCCTCCCCCCGCGGCAGCGGCTCTGCCCCGAGCCGCGGCTGAGCCGGACCCGCTGCCCCCAGAGGTGGGGGTCCCGGCACATTCCCCCCGCCTGCTCTTGGCATGTAAAGTTGTGACGGTTCACCGGGTCCAGCCCCTTGGTTTTGGGAGAATGCAGCCCAGACCCCTCCGCCTGCTGCCCGCGTGGCCTTCCTGCGCCACAAACACCCACCCGCCCCGCGGCTCCCGGCTCGGCGCAGCGCGAGGCGGTGACGGTGACGGTGACACTCACCCGCAGCGCGCTGTCCCGCTCCAGGACGATCAGCCTGCGGTTGACGGCGTGCAGCAGCCGCTCCAGGATCAGCTGGACGTGCTTCTTCACCTGCACCTGCAAGGCACCGGGCGTCAGTCCGGAGCGCCCGGTGCTGCCCCGTGGGGTGCCAGGGGAGGGCAGGGGTGGCAGCACCGTCACCGCAGCCACGGGAATCGCCCCCGTGGCACAGAGCTGGCACGTGGTCCCCAGCCCCCGCGGGCACGGGTGCTGACAGGCTGGGCTGGGGCAACGGCAGCGCCATCGGCCCCGCGGCGCTGCCGCAGTTACTGTGGTTCACCAAAAACAGCAGGCGAGGAGCGGGCAATGTGTTCACAGAGACTCTTGGCAGAGAAGCAGGAGCCGGGGTGAGGACACAGGTTCCCTGGGCAGCTGGAGAGCCCCGCGGGGGGGGGCAGCTCGGCCCCGCATGGGACGAGCCCTGTGCCCGGGACCCTCAGCCGGGGCCCGGGCAGCTCTGGGCCACGGTGGTGACACAGCCAGGAGGGACAGGCTGTGGCACCTCGGGAGGTGGGAAATCACGAGCTGACTAAAGATTCATCATTTATATGAAATAACAAAATAAAAGACTTGTCCACTCCAGCACAGCCAGTGCGGCTCGTTCAGTCACAGCGGGGGTGGCAGCACCAGGGCTGGAGCTGGAGCTGAACGAGGTGACGGTCTCCGGTGTAAATACGGGGCGCGGGGTCTCTGCACAGCTTGGCCTCATGCACTGCCCTGGGGACAGCTGGGGACAGCTGGGGACAGCAGCACCCGCACGAGGCAGACAAAGGTGGGGTTCAGCTCCTGTGACACGAAACTAGAGCAGGATCCTCCCCCATGAGCATCCTGACCCTCCTCTCCTTAAGGGGTATTTTAGGTCAAAAAGTTAAGGCCAAAAGGAGACATTTCAACCCAATTTCCAAGCTTTCCCTTCCCTGCTTGGGCTCCCAGTGCCACAGAATTCTGCAAGCCCCATCACACACCCCTGGACATTCACACGTCAGCCCGAGCACCGCAGCACCAGGGCAGGATCCCGCACAGAGACACGGCCGCTGGTCACGCCGCCAGCGTCACCGGCTGTCACCTCTGCGCTTGATCTTCCGTACAGGGCTCCCAGCACTGCGAACCCGTCCCCTGCCCTCCCAGCGCTGGGGAGCAGTGAGTTCCTGCCATGTGGGAACGCTGCTGGGCCCCCCCGCGGCCCCACTGCCCCCGAGGGCCACGAGCCCCCTCGCTCCTTGCGCAGAGCTGGAGCGGCCGAGCCCACCCGGCAGTGCACGGCACCAGGGCTGCAGGGCCAGGACAGCGGTCTGGGCACAGACACCGCCAGCACAGCACAGGGACACGGGGGGGTCACCACGAGGCCAGAGCCACACAGACCCCCAGCCCCCCCTGCAGGGACCCTCCCCGGACCGACCCCGTCACTGCAGCGTCCCCACCAGCAGCCAGCGCAGCTCCGAGTGACCGCATGGTGATTGTCACCGCAGCTCCGAGTGGCCGCACGGGGATTGCCACCACAGCAGTGCACACAAGCCTCTCGTGAACACGCGGGGACACCTGGCTCCTTCCCACCCACCGAGGGGCACTCACCAGCTCCACGTCCCCGCGGTCCCTGTGCCGTCCCTCGCCGGCACCGCACTGCGCCCGCAGCTGCTCCGCTCGCTGCAACACACAGCACCGGGACGTGGGGCTGGCACCTGGCACAGGGGACCCTGCCCCACCAGAGGCCACCCGGGACAAGTGACACGTGGGCAGCCAGGACCCCACAGCAGGACCATGCCTGCCAAACACCCCCTGAGCCCCAGGGATCACCGGGGTCTCTGGTTTTGGTGCCCCGCACCGTGGGAGGGTCCTGCGGGCAGCACAGGGGAAGGGGTACGTGGGGCACCCCCGGCACACTCGGGTTCCTGCTGGGGGTGCTGGGCTGCCCCCCGTGCCACGGGGCTCTGGGCCACGTTTGCGGCCACCACTGCTGACTGTGGAGGTGACGGTGCCCTGGAGCCCGCGGCAGCCGCTGCACCCCCGCCTGTCCCTGCCTGCACCCCCTCCCGCGCCCACGGAGTGGGGACAGTGGGGGACACAGCACTGCGTCCCCTTGTCCCCAGGACTGTGCTGTCCCCTGGCTTGGTGGCCTCTTCCCCACCACCGGGACTGAGAGGAACTCGCCAGACACCAGCTGAGGGGGAAATCAAAGGGGCTTCACCCCATTTGGGGCAGGTTCTCACTGGGAGGGGGGCACCAACAGCCCCTTCTGAGGGCGGCTGGACCACAGCCGGCCCCAACCACCCGGTGGCCAGTGACTTGTGCTCAGCCCCACTCAGAGGGGCTCAGGCAGGTGATGTCTGAGGTGACAGCTGGGGAGGGCAAAGGAGCAGCCGAGCAGCCGGGCGTTACCTTCTGGGCCGCGTACAGCGCCTCCAGGATGCTGCTCAGCAGCTCGATGCAGGCGTCCTCCTCCTCGCCCCTCTCGATCAGCTCCCGCAGGACGGGCACCGCTGTCTGCAGCAGCAGCTCCCGGCACTCTGGGGACAGGTGGGGACACGTGGGGCTGGCGGGGATGTCAGCACCTCCCAGCGCAGGAGGGGACCCCGAGGAAAGGGACCGAGAGGACGGACAGGACCACAGGACGCCTGGGCTGGGCTGCGAGCCGCGCGCGTGGAGCTGCCAGCATCCTCAGGGGGAGCGGGTTTTGGGCAAACACCAGATCCTGCGGGCAGGTGTTACACAGTGACCCCCCTTCTCCGCTAAAGTGAAAAGCAGAAAACTGTCCTCTGAACCTCTCTTGCTCCCGCTCCCACCCAGGGACCCTGTCCCGAGTCAGCCCGCCTGAGCCCCCGGCCCCAAACCGCTGCCCCCGGCTCCATCCTCTGCTCGCACAGCGATCGCCTTCACTGGGCCGGTTTAACTTAAATAGGGTCTGTGTCTTTCAAAATCATTTCTCCAGCTTGTTGAGATTATTTAAAGCCCGAGTCTGCCCCCAGCATACCTGCGGCCGCTTCTGCCTCGCAGGGCAGAATTTACCCCGTTTGCTCTTTTCTCCATCACCCACATCCCTGCTGAGACACCCAACAGCCCCAGGGCAGACCCGGGAACCTGCTCAATAAATCCCTCCGGTCTGGCAGCCCCTGACCATCCCCAGCGCCCCCCGGCCCTCGCAGGGGCAGGGCCACCGGACCCGCCGTCCCCTCACCGTAGGACTGGAAGACCTTGCTGGTGACGATGTCGCGCAGGGACTGCAGCTTCTGCTTCAGCAGCCGCTGGGGCGGCAGGTTCCCAATGAAGTCCCGCAGCAAGGCCCTGCCAACGGGCGAGAGGGTTTAATGAGTGTTAATTTAATGAGTGTTAATTTAATGAGGGTTAAAGAGCCCCACTCACTCTGCTCTGGGAAGGGAAACCCAGACCCCCTGCCTGCTCTCATCCCAGCTCGGTGGCATCAGCCTGTGTCCCCACCGGTCACTGTGGGACGGGGGGTCACTGCGGGACGGGGTCACTGCGGGATGGGGGGGTCACTGCGGGATGGGGTCACTGCGGGCTGGGGGGGCTGTGGCAGGCACAAGCACACTGCAGAGCAGGGCTGGGGGGCCGGGGGTGACAGGACCCTACCCCAGCATCGAGGAGTCAAGGATGCCGAACACGTCCCCCAGCACGGACGGCAGGAACTTCAGCGCCGCTCCCTGCGGAGACACGAGGGTGGCCCTGGATCGGTGCCCGCAGGCAGGACAGACGGACACGGCACGGCAGGGAGCGACCGCCAGCCCCGGTCACAGCAGCTGCCGGCCCGCCGCCCACCGCCGTCCCCAGGGAGGGGGCGTGCGGCTGGGACCCGCCTCGTGCCCCCAGCGCCTGGCACCGCCACCATCCCACAGCGGGGCCGCCGCCAGCGCAGCCGTCCCCACACCTCACTGCCAAACCGCACAAACCCCAGCTCGAGCGCCGGGCCCGGCCGCGCCGCCTCGTCACCCCCCGACGCTTCCATTCAACGCCCTTTGCGGCCACATCCATGGACCGAGGGCCAGCCCCCCAGGACCCAAAGGAAATGCCCATCCCAGCAAGATGGTTCTGCACTTGAAATTCCTTTTTTAGAACTGAGAAGATATATTTTAAGGAAATGAAAAGTAGTTATTTTAATAAACTTACGCAATGCTAATTTTAAGTCAGAATGCAGTATGAAGTCAAGCAGTTGTTAGTCTCGCCTATTATGTCAGTTATCTTAGCCTGTCACATTTGCAACTTCAAAAAGTAACAGCTAAATTTGATTCTTTTCTTTATTGAACTCCATGCTTAGTACAGCTGGACTGATTAACATTAATTATCCAGCCATCCTTTCACTCTGCATTGACTGCCTGCTCTCCACAGCTGAGTGGGATCAATGGTCAGCTCTTTGCTCTGCACTTAGCAAAGGCATCGGATTCACTTTCTAAATAATGAGCTAACAGAGATTTGCTCCCATTCCTCAGGAATTTTTCTGGTGTTACTTCTTCAATACTGGTATCCATGCCTCAGAGAGGATTTCCTGCAGAAACTTGTTCTGGCTTTTACTGCAGCTGCCGAGGTACCTGCCTGGCCTTGCAGAACCAAAATGTCTGTTTTTCACACCAGGAATGAGCCGTCTCCGACTGGGGTCTTGCAGCAGGATCATGTCCGAATCCCGCAGCTGCAGGACAGCGATGTCCCCTCACTCCGGCTCCTGTCCGTGTGTCCCCAGGGATGCTGCTCACTCCAGCTCCTGTCCGTGTGTCCCTGGGAGAAGCTGCAGCCGTTACCAGCTCTGCCTGGGGCTGATCGACAACCGCGGCTGGAACACGAGTGGGCAGAGCGGGATGAAGCTGTGTCAGATCTCCCCGGTACCACGCGCGGCTGCCGGTGCCGGGGCTGCCAGCTCTGCCGAGCGGCTGCCGAGTCCAGCCAGAGAACACGAAAAAACGCCCTCTCCCCAGGGTCCCTGCTCGGCGCGTCCAGGAGACGCTGCTGGAGTTGGGGACAGCAGGACCCGCGGGGCCCAGCGGGAACAGGGCAGGACACGGCACGAGAACTGTGGCCGGGGTGACCGTGGTCAGGACACTGCGGACACCACGGGACCCTTGGAGCCCATCACCGTGCGTTTAAAGTTAAGGGATTCCTTGCTTTTAAGACCGTTTTCTGATTCTCACTTCCACACTGATTAATTCCATCTGGGCACTCTGTCCTCAGTGAAACCCTTTGTGGGAGATGTGGCAGAAAAGCCCCGTCACCGTGACACCCGCGGAGCACCAGAGCCGGCGGCGAGCGCCGACGGGGACAAGTGATGGTGAGGGACACCCGGCTGACGCCACGCTTGGGGTGAGGCGACACTGCGCACCGCGATGCGGCTGAGCACAAAGCCACGCTCAGAAATACTGAACACACAAATGCCACAAAACTGAGGACTCTAGAGTTGGGAGACAAGGAGCAAAAGTGACCGGGGAGGTCAGCAAGAAGCCATCCTGACACCACCCGGCTCTGACGGAACAAGTCCCCTTCCTGCCACCTCCGAGAGCCACCACCAGCGACCTGGTGACGAGATCCGAGTGCTGGTGCTCACAGCAGACGGGCAGGAGCAGAGGGGAGGCCGCTGAGGGACCGCAGCCAGCACGGAGCGCCCCAGCGCCCCGGCCTGCCCCACGCTCCCGCTGACCCCAGGGACGAGCCCCGGGGCTTCTGGGGGGACATTGCCCTCGTAGGGAACAGCACAGTCTGCCCGACAGCTTCTGTCTCTCCTGCTCTGACAGCACCCACAAAGGCTGTTTCCACCGGGAGAGCTCCCGCTTGGCAGCTGGGACCCCACTGCAGAGTCTGGCTCTTTCCAGGAGAAAGCACCGCTGGGCTCTGCAAACCCGGCACCAGCACCAGCAGCACCAGCAGCGGGGGCCAAATCCCCCAGCCCCATCCCCAGTTTCTGACAGGCTGCTCTGGGCAGAGAGCGGCTCCCACTGAACCCTCACCCTGAGCCAAGGGATCCTGCCCTGAGCCACAGCACGTGGGGAGATGCCGTTTCCCAGCCGGTGTTTGACCGGCGCTGGGCTGCCGTGCGCAGCCACGGTGCCTCCGGCAGCCGCGGAACCGCAGCGGGGCTGCACCGGGAGCACCGTCCGCTGGCACGGGCAGCGGCTGCCGGCTGAGCCTGGGGCTGCCCAGCGCTGGGACGCCCGCCAGCTGAGCCACCGCGGCCTCGGCTTCTGCCGCTACCAACACCGACCGTGCCGGGCTGCGGGCTCAGGCGCTTGAGGTGGAGCATGCACAGGCCTCCCCATGTCTCAGCGGGACACGCGCACAGCTGGATCCCAGATGTGGGGTAATCCATTCCTGGATCCCAGATGTGGTTTAATCCATTCCTGGATCCCAGATGTGGCATAATGCACTCCTGGATCCCAGATGTGGTGTAATCCATTCCTGGGTCCCAGATGCGGTGTAATGCACTCCTGGATCCCAGATGTGGCGTAATCCATTCCTGGATCCCAGATGTGGCATAATGCACTCCTGAATCCCAAATGTGGTTTAATCCATTCCTGGATCCCAGATGTGGCGTGATCCATTCCTGGATCCCAGATGCGGTGTAATGCACTCCTGGATCCCAGATGTGGCGTAATCCATTCCTGGATCCCAGATGTGGCGTAATGCACTGCTGGATCCCAGATGTGGTTTAATCCATTCCTGGATCCCAGATGTGGCTTCACCCACTCCTGACTGTCCCCTGCCTCCTCCCCGACACCGGCAGCAGGCGAGTCTGTGCCTGGCGGCAGAGCCAGCAGCACCATCCATGCCTGGTGGTGACCCCGCCACGCCCATGTCCCTCACGCTGTTATTTGCCGTCACCGAGCCCGGGCACAGGCGGCTGCAGCGATGCCAGTTCTGGTGATGCCTGGGCAGACCCTTCCCCTCTGCCCGGCTCGGTGGCCCCTCTACTTGGGATGCGTTTGAAGAATTATGTTCCTTGGCCCTGCACGAGGTGCCGAGCGACGCGGACACGGCCCACGGGATGTGCCGCAGCCGGGTTACCATGGCAGAGTCTCTAGAGCAACAGCATTGAGATGGAAATCAGAGCAACATCAGGGGGAGAGGCACGGGAGGGACAAGCCTCCTCCTCCCCACGAGGATAGCTGTGTGTTGGTCTTCAAACTACTTTTTCTTTTTTAATTAGATTAATTTATAAGGAATTATCTAAGAATGCCGTGAAATAACACAACGCAGGAGCTCCAGCCGTCCCTGGGCACGTCCCAACCAGCAGCCGTGGTCCCCGCAGAGCGCGGCCCCATCCTCACCCTGTGCGGCACCAAAGTGACGCCAACCGGGCCCCGGCACCGGCTCCTCCTCCTGGCACTGACCAACTTCACCGAGCACACGGGGCTCCGTGAGTCACGTTCGGCTCCAGCCGGCACCGTCACACCGGCGGCTGGAGGAGCTCGACACCGGCTGCCAGCAGAGGAGGCGGCCGTGCCGCGGGGACCCGCTGCGCAAACACATCGCTCCCACTGCCCCGGCCCTGTGCCAGCCTGGCCCCCACGCCAGCGCTGAGCCCCCCGGCCCCGCCGTACCTGGGAGAGCAGCGTGGGACCCTCCAGCGGGGACTCCATCAGCTGGTTCAGCGCCAGGAAGAACCGCTGCAGCGAGCGCTGGAACTCGGCCGTCTCCTTCCCCTCGTACAGCCTGCAACAGCCGGAGTCACCGCGCTGCCGCCGCGCCGCCCGGCACCGCCGAGTCAGCCGCCGGCCAGTTCATCGTGCTCCTCGGCGACCGTTTGCCACGGCCGGGCCTAGCAGCGAGCGCTGGCACGGCCACTGTCCCGGCACAGTCACAGCCCCAGCACGGCCACTGTCCAGCCCCAGGGCCCCCAGCAGCACCACCGCAGCCCTGCAGAATCACCCACAGTAAAGGCTGCTGCCTGCTCTCCCGCAGTATTGATACACATCACTTAGACGTACCCACATAGGTACTCCTTTTTTTTGTATAGACCCTTTTCCATGATTTTATACACTGAAGTCCTCTTGAGGGAGCTCAGCATCTTCCCACCTGAGCAGGAACCCCCTGTGCCCTCAAGCCCAACACGACCTATGTGAGCAGTCACAGAACAAACCCAACATGGGGGGAATTTCAGCTGTGAGATGCGCAAAAGCTGCCAGAGAGTTTCGAAGCAGCTGATCAAATGCACAGTCATGAGAATAAAGTCACCACAATAACCCACGGTGAAACCCGGGTCCACCTGAGCTGGCTCGCCCTGTGCCCCGACCCAGCGCAGGGAGCTGGGGACGATGTGCGGGGACAGACAGGGAAACGGGACAAAACCTCATCTCCCCACGACTGCCACTATGGCAAGAGAGAGGTGTTTGGTTCCTAATTGCATTCTGGTTTCTAATTGTGCAAACAGCAGCAGAGCAAACAAGATCTGTCCGTTTTTGCTGAACAGCTATTGAGTCGAGTTCTTGTAAAAACTTGGCTGCTTTGACTTACGTAATTACAGTTGGACAGTTCTCCTTTCACATTCCCCTTCCCTACCTGGTACCCAGCCCCGGGGAACCCCTGAGCCGGCGGGTTTGGCTGTGGGAACAGCCCTTGATCCACTCTGGGCACCTCGGACGTGCCCAAACGCCCAGGCTGAGCCGCAGCCAGTTCACAGCCCTGGACCGAGCCCTGAGCCAAAGCAAAGCTCAGACTGACCCGGGAGACACCCCCTGCCCCGCCTGTGAGCGGGCGCTGAGCGCTGGGACCCGCAGGCCCCCTCAGCCCCCCGGCCCCACAGCTCCCCCCACTGCCCCCCGCCCTGAGCTGCTCCGCGGGGCCCAGACCCCACAGCCACGTAAAGTCTGAATGTGCTCAAACAAGCAAAAGGCAGAGAAGGGAGGGCCACATACGGCAGAGAAAGGCCACATACGGCAGAGAAAGGCCACATACGGCAGAGAAAGGCCACCTGTGGCTTCTGCTCCCCCAGCAAGGACATCGTGCAATGGTCGTCATTTGTGAGGGATCCGCTGGGTTTTTCACAGTCCCGCTTTTTGACACATCTGCCCACAACTCACCGCATGGATTTCCAAGCTCACCTCCACCATAAACTCCTGCCCACAAAATTCTGTAATTCTATCGTAACGAGGGCACGCACTAACACAACGCACTATTTTAACAACTGTAAGACATGCTGTCAACACTGATTTCGGACACTTCAGCTGTGTGATGACTTAAACCAGAGCAGCGTAAAGCACTCAGAGCGTGGCTCAGTTAAGCCAAGATCTGGCTGGTTTGTGTTGCTGCAGCAGACGCGGGTCAGCGCGGTCTTTAGTTTCCCACCAGCTCTTGGTTTGCAGGGTTTCCCCAGCCCTCGTGCCCAGCACCTCCGGGTGCGGGGTCGGCTGCTCCCACCCCAGCCCCACGGCGCCAGGCGCCGCGTGCGGCCGAGCTCGAGCTGCACCACGGGAATCCCGGCACAGAAACCCCGGCACAGAAATCCCCCAGCACCGATGGCAAAGGGGCAGGAAAAATCATCCGGCCCCAGCTCACACAGCAAATCAGCACAGACTGCGATAGAACCGTGCTGGACGGGGTTTCCTCGGAAAGGGACGCTGCCTGAGCCCCCCGGAGCTGCACCAGAGCGGTGACAGCCTTTGGGGACCCCGGCAAAGCCCTGCGGAAGGGGCCCTGGGGACAGCCAGCAGCTGCGGGTCCCGGCGGCACAAGTGACTGGCTGGGGGACAAGGGGACGGCCCTCGCCAGGGCACTGGGCTGCCCCGGGGACAGGAGAGGGGACGAGGGGGCCGTGGCAGAGCCCGCGGGGCTGAGCACTCGCTATGGGGCTGCGAGCTGTGGGGCAGGTGGCTGTGGGGGGACAATGATGTCAGCGGGTGACACCTGCTCCCCCCACACCATCAGAGAGCGCACAAGCACTTCCAGGAAAGGTTTGCCCCCGCGCTGGCAGCCCCAAGCAGAAGCAGCCGGAGGAACTGCAGGGAGGAAGCGGCGAGCGGGAGGTCACGTCACCCGCCGTGTCACCAAAGCAGGAGGGGACCAGGGAGCCCGGGCACACCGCGGCCACACGGGCCGGGCGCCGCTGCCATCGTCCCCGCAGCCACCCGGGATCCCCGCACAGCGACCGGCGCGGCTGGGCTGACTCCAGCGGTACCGCACACAACCAAACAGATACAGCGATCTGCAGTACCTTATTAGAATTACAATCTAATTTCTTCAAATTACAGACTGCGTACAAATTGTAGCACGCTTTAAAGTATTTAGAAGATCTGAGGAGTCCATGTTATTGCAGTGTTAAGATCACTAAGATAAAGGGAAGATGAATAAAAACACTAAATGTCTTCAGGGATGTCTTAATTCCAGTGCAAAATAACTCACAGGACTGTTTGCAAATGCACCATGTAATTAATTTTCTCTGCCAGAAGTTCCATAAGCTGGGCAATTTGCTCTGTGTTTTTTTCCCATGACAAGGAGGCAGATACGCCGGCCAGTGCTGGAGCACCCAGGGCAGCCGCCCGGCCATAGACGTGACCCCGGCAGGGACAGCGCGGGCCATGGGGGACGCGTGCGAGCTGCACGGGGAACGCCGGCACGCACCAAAGCCAGGCGGCAAAGACAAGGTGGGGACAGTGGGGTCTGGGAGCCCCTGGGGGTGCCAGGACCCCCACGCAGCCCCTCACGGCACACGGGGCACCCGCGGGGACACTGACACACAGCCTGGCACCTCCGCGGGTGCCATCCCGGCGCTCGCTCGCTGGATCACCGCGCCGGCCGGACCGCAGCCCCCGCACAGGGCCACCCCGCTGCTCCCTGGCACGGGCGGGCGATGCCGCGGCACAGGGACCCTCCCGCCTCCCCTGGGGCCACTTCAGCTTTCGGTGCCGTGTACAGAGAATGAAAGAGGAACGTAAGTGGCTTTTTCTGGTAACGCTGACTGGTTGTGTTTTCAGGTTTTGAGCCCAGCAGCACGGCCAGGCCCACCCACGCCCGCCCGGGGGGGCCTCGTCTGTCCCATCACGTACATTAGGATGGGAACCCCGTGTCCACGGGGAACAAATCCAACCAGGTACCAGGAGGGGTCTGGAGATACCGGGGGGACTTGGACCTTATCCTCGCCAGCAGCAGGGAGCCCTCGAGGCTCCCGCCCCTCGCACCGCACATCATGGGATCACAGGGTGGTTTGGGCTGAAGGGACCTCAAAGCTCACGTCCGCAGTGTGCTGGGAACTGGGGTGTCACCCCTGGGTGCCACATCTGACCAGAGCAGCCGGCACCAGCACCAGGCAGGTGGAGGTGCCAGTGCCGCATCCCCGGGGCACGGTCAGCACCAACAGCGCTGCTGCGGCACAGGGACCCCCGGGACCTCTCCTCTCCCTCCCCAGGGCCCGGCACAGCCCCCGCAGAGCGCGGCACCAGACCGGGGCAGACCATCGCCAGCACTTACTGTGCAAAGAGGCGCCGGGAGCGGACAATGAACTTGAACACGTACTCCAGGGCCTTGAAGGTGCGCAGGAGCGGCTCGCAGGGCTCCCCCCGGCTCGCGAGCTCCACGTACTGCGTCAGCACCGAGAGCAGCTTCCTGCGGGATGGGGACACATGGCCAGGGATGGGCAGGATGGGGACACACGGACAGGGATGTGCAGGATGGGAACACATGGACAGGGATGGGCAGGACGGGGACACACGGACAGGGATGGGCAGGATGGGGACACACGACCAGGGATGTGCAGGACAGGGACACACGGCCAGGGATGTGCAGGACGGAGACACACGGCCAGGGATGGGCAGGACGGGGACACACGGACAGGGATGGGCAGGACGGGGACACACGGACAGGGATGGGCTGAGCAGCCTCGGGCAGCCACTGCCCTGCCTGCTGGGCACTCCCCCGGCTCCGGCCCTGTCCCAGCCCCATCTCTCCCCACACCCATGTCCCAGCCCCATCTCCGCTGTCCCCTGTCCCCGCACGCACTTGTAGGCCAGCGTGGCGCTGAAGTGCTGGCGGATATAGGCCTCCAGGACGGCGTTGAAATGCTGGAACTTCCTATCAGCCACCAGCCCCACGATGAAGACCTGGGGAGCGGCAGGGACACGCTCAGCACGGGCAGGACACCTGGGGACAGCCGGGTGGCCGCAGCCATGGCCAGAGCAGCACTGACCCTCCGTGGGGCTGCTGGGACCCCAGAGCCCCCTGCATGCCCGCCCAGCCTGCCGGGAAGGACAGACCCCCAAGGCCGAGAGCCCCAAATGAGCCCTGTGGCCACAGGAATCTCACGGGCAGCTTGTGCAGAGATCGTCCTGTCACCAAGCCCGGTGTCCCAGGAGCGTCACCACAACCCTGACCCTCCCCCTGGGCCCGCCACTGGGGCTGCTCCTGTCTCACTGCAGGACAAGCACCTTTGGACCTTGCTGGAATTGTCCCCTGCAGGGACAGTGTCCCCATCAGCCCCAGCCCTGCGCGGGTCAGCCGGGCTCTGCCGGCCCGAGGACCGCGGTGGCGCCGGGGGCTGCGGGCTCTGAGCACGGCTCGGGGCTCAGAGCAGTGACCCCCTCTGAAACCACCCCGGGGCCCATCCTGCACCCGCCGCTGGCTCAGGCCCGGGCTCAGCCCCTCGCTCTGCACTCGCAGGGACGCCGGTCCTGCTTACCAGGGCATCGAACACAAGCGTGTCGTAGACGTCCGTGTCCGAATTCTCCATCATGATGGAGAACAAGGCGTCCAGCGTGTCCTGGAGGAACTGGGGGAGGCGAGGACGTGAGGGCTCAAGCATTAACTCTCAGCATCGTGCCAACGTGTCCCTGGGAACTTTCCCATCCCCGTGTCCCCAGGGAGCAGCCACGCGGGGACACGGCCGAGAGGGGAGTGCGGGAGCCGGGAAGGGAGGAGGCGGAGGGGAAGATGGCGCGCGGGGAAGATCTGCCCTACCTTGATGACCTCCCCGCCGTCCACGTGCATCAGGTTCTGGAGGTTCCCGGCCAGCAGGCTGGGCTGGGAGCGCCACTTGAGCAGCCCCAGCAGGTTCACTGGGCGGGAGGACGGGACACTCAGCTCGGCCCCACCTGCTGCCCAACCCCACCGCGACCGGCCCCGAGAGCCCCGTCCCTGGGGACAAGGGGACGCTCACTGCTGGCCCCACGCAGGGCGGGCACAGGGCAAGTGCCTGTTGTGACCAAACACCCATCGTGACTGAGCGACCACCGCCCCACGGTGCCGGGAGCAGCCAGAACCCCCCAGCCCCTGCACAGCCCCTGCCGGGCACCGAGAGCTCCCTGACCTCGGTACCACAAAAGCTAAAACCCAGCGGAAGAGGAGGCTGGTGCTGCAGAAGCTGTAATTGCTGCTGTTGCTGCAGGGAGGGAATTAACGGAGCAGCGGCAGCCCAAGCCCGGCTCACGCTGAACCGCAGAGGCTCCGGGCCCCGGCAGCGATGGGTCACAGCGCGCTGTGTCCCCAGGCCGCGGGGCTGTGGTGTCCCCAGGCCCTGTGCCAGGACCGCTGTGTCCCCAGCTGTGTCACTGCGCTCCAGCACCAGCCGGACACAGAGTTTCTGTCCGTCGGCCTCACAGAGGAGCTGCTGGACAGGGGGAACCCGTTGTCCCACTGCCCGTCCCCTGACCCAGTGCCACTGCCACCAGCGCTCCCTGCAGCACTCAGCGCTCCCGGCAGACGGAGACGTCACCTCTGGGCATTCGTGTCACCCATCCCGAGGGGCGGGTGGTGGCTGCGGGGCTTTGTGCAGGGACACAGACACACAGACAAGGCGGCAGCGGCCCCAGCGCCAGCATCACCACACAGCACAGCACGGTGAGACCCGGCAGACAGCCAGGCTGCTCGTCCCCGTCACCGCAGAGGGGTGTGCTGTGCGTCCCCAAGCCGGACACCTGCGATGGCGCGGGGAGCACGGCCCCGTCAGCCCCCGTGCCCCCTGCTCACCGCCAGCCCTGCGGGGAAGCGCTTGGTAACGCCAGCAGTTCCCCAAGGCTGCCAACGCCTCTTGGTTCTGCCATCTCCCGAAACATTTCGTACAAGGCAAAATCCACCTGCAAACGCTGCTGCGCCTGTGCCGAGGTGGCTCGTGCACTCTCAGCTGCAATGACCTGCACAAAGCGCCCGGGGCTAGAGCCAGTGGGCAGAGAACGGGTGTCAAACCAGGAGTCCCGCTCCCACCCGGGCTGTGGGAGGCCACAGAGCACCCGACAGCTCGCCCAGCGGCTCCAGCCCCCGGGGCAGGAGCAGATTCATCCCCATCTGCGGAGTTCCCGAGGCCAAGGCCCTGCTGAGTACCCACAGCCCCGGCTGCGCACCCAGCGCTGGCAGCGTCTGCGAACACTCGCAGCCTGTGATTGTTCTCATTCCCACACCCTGCAACACTAATCTGCTGCAACTCAGGAGCACTCAGGAGACAGATAAGCTGCAAGACAACCCTAATGAAAACGGGAAAAAGAAGAGCAACTCGCCCAGTTACAGCCCGGAGCTATCGACCCAGCGATATGCAAACAGAGCTGGCAGAAAACCGCAGCCCAGCCCAGCGATGCAGGCGCCAGAGCAGCACGGCACAGGGCAGGTGGCAGCGGTGGCACAGGGCAGGAACAGCGGCCCCAGACTGCTGGCCCACAGACAGGGCAGGGGCAGGCAGGGCAGGGCAGCAGTGTCCCTGCCCAGCACCGCCCCTCCTCAGGGGACACAGGCCACCAAAGCACCGTGTCCCACAGCAGCACTGTCACCATGTCCCACAGCGGCACTGTGTCCCACAGCAGCACCGTCACCATGTCCCACAGCGGCACTGTGTCCCACAGCAGCACCGTCACCACGTCCCACAGCGGCACTGTGTCCCACAGCAGCACCGTCACCACGTCCCACAGCGGCACCGTGTCCCGCAGCGCCGGCAGTGCCGGCAGGCAGCCGCTGCAGAGGCGCTGCCAGGAGCGGAGCAGTCCGGGGGGGACAGAGCGGGGGGGACGCACGGCCCTGCTGCCGCCCCCGCGGAGCCAGCACTTACCGTTCTGGGTCAGCTTCGTGGAGCAGACGAGCGTGGAGATCTGGAAGCTGTCCCGTGCCGACACGGCCAGGCCCGACGCGGCCCCGCTCACGCGGAAGGAGGACCCAGAGAGGAGCTTCGGCTCGGGCAGGCTCCTCACCGAGGGCAGGGACAGGTACACGCTGGCGTCCTCCATCCTCCTGCTGTCACCCTGCAAGGCAGAGAGGGGCTGGCACCGGGCAGAACAGCCCGGGACCCCCACGGACAGCGCTGCCCCGCGCTCGGTTCTGACCCCGCGCCACGGCCCCTGCGGGGGACTCTGCTGTGCAGAACGGGGCAGGGCACAGAGGTCAGCGGAGCTGGTGGCTCCCACCTAACGGCACCCTGGCAGCTCGGGGACCTCGGGCTCGAGGGAGACACGGGGACGCGGAGCCGGACGGGGAACTGCTGCCTGTGCCGGGGATCTGAGCACCCAACAACGCCGCTCCCTGCGGGACTCCACGGGGACCCGCGCTCAGCCAGCACAACCGGCAGAGACACGAACCCGTCCAGAGCCCTCAGGGAGGACACAGGAACCAGCACAGGAAAAACACAGGGGAGGCCGGTGACACAGAGGAGCTGGGGCCAGCCAGCAGCACCGGGAATGGAACACACGCTGAGCACTGCCCATGGACACACGGCAGGACACGGGGCAGGACACGGGGCAGGACATGGGGCAGGACATGGGGCAGGACATGGGGCAGGACACAGGACACCGGGCAGGTGGCCAGCACAGTCCCACAGCGTCACCGACACCAGCCTGACGGGACATTTCCTGCCCGTGTGGGCACACCGGGGTCCCTCAATAGCAAAAAAGAGCCCATTTCTTTGTATCCCCTACTGTGAAGCAGAAGAATTAAGACAACATTACAGGCAGGAGGACCCACCAGGTGACTTTCTAACTGATCCTTCCTGGCTCGCTGGCGAGACTGGGGCGTGGGGGACGCGCGGGGCCGGGCGCAGCCGCCTGCCGCCAGCTCAGCAGCGCTCGCTTCCAGCCCCGCCACACACGGAGCGCCCACCCTCCCTGCCCGCAGCCTCGCGCGGTAAAACCCTTCCCGCCGAAGGGCAGGTGGAGATCACAACACTGCTGCTGGCTGTCCTCCCCAGCAAGCAGCCCCACGGCGCGCAGCCGGCACGCGGGAGGCCCCGCGCTGCTTCCGAGGGCACGGAGCCCTCGCAGGGTGAGCTGGCTGCACTTCAGACGGTTCCTGACCAGCACGAGATCAGGAGGTCTGAGGGGCTAAAAGCTCATAATTCACGTTGCTCTGGCAAACAGATAAAAAGATGAAATAGCTTCTGACTTCCAGGATCAAGCCCCGGTGTTTGCCGGGAAGAGCAGGAGTCGGCCGCGGTGAGGACCAGGCGGCGCGTGTGGCTGTCACCGCTCGGGGGTCACCGGGGAACACGACGGTTCAGCGAGGGCAGTGACGGCCCTTTGAGGAGAAGCCACGGCAGGAGGGGGGAGCGCAGGGTGCGACCGCGCTGCCCTGGCGGCACCGGCACAGCCCCAAGGTGCTCCTGCCGCAGCACCGGCTGCGGAGGGGTCGGTCCCCGAGAGCCAGGGACTGTGTCTGCAGCTCTGCGGGACAGAGCAGCATTCAAAGAATCTGGGCGCTTTGCCCAAAAATACCAGGAGGAGGGACACAGAAACGATTTCAAATGCACAGGAGCTGCTGGGAGGGAATACGCAGCTCTGTCCCCGTCCCCGGGCTGGCCGGGCACCGCGGGTCCCTGCGGGAGGGACGGCGGCGCCACAAGAGCAGGAGCTGAGCAACGGGAACAGCAGCACCGGGACGGAGAGAGCGGGGACGGCTCAGGGAGAGCTGGTCCTGCCCAGGCAGGAGGTGGACGGGATGGCCCCGGACAGACAGACGGACACTCAGCCCCTGCAGGGCAGCTACGTGAGTGTGGGGCAGAAGCACCCTGGGGTGACGCTGTGTCAGACCCACCACACGTCCCTCTGAAGCAGAACAACAGTGCGCTGGCAGCAGCCACTCTGCAGGGACACCCCGGCTGCTGGGACATCCCACAGCCACAGAAACAGCATTGGGGGCCAGGAGGGAACCACGGCAATGAGAGGACGTGATGAAGAAGAGGAGGTGATGAAGAGGAGGAACTCCTCCGTCGAGCCCATGCGGAGCGCTGGCCGAGGCGGGGGCTGCGCAGCTGCCACAGCAGCCGGGAGACAGACCTGCTCATCCACAAAGACGTGGGCTTGGGAAGGGAGATGGGTCAACCTCGAGGAACTGGTCGCATCACCAGGAACAGCAGGAAAATCAGAGAAAACTCCAGCTAAATGTAGAGCAGCCCGGGGACCGAGGTAGGACAGTGACCCCCGGGGGCTGGAGCTCCGTGGTGGTGGGGAACGCAGCAGCAGAGCTGACACCCCGAGCCCCAAGCTCGCCCATGCGGGGGGACCCGCTCACACCTCCCGCTGCCCTGGCAAAGCCACCCGGACGGGAGAGGGGACGCGGGGGCGCGAGGGGACAGTGTGGTCACAGGGTCTTTCACCCTCCAGCCTCACAGCTGACTGCATTTTTTCCAGACAAACACTGAATTTTCCCACCTTGCATTCTCTGCTCTCAGAAGAAAAAGCAAGTGGCTTTCAGTAGAGAAAGCCTGGTGAGATCAGGTAAAGTGCAGCAAATATCTTCAGGAGGATGTTCCCTCCCAAGTCAGTTCAATTTAAGTTACCATTGTCTAAACAAAACTTGTCATTTGCAAAGGAGCCACGTGGAGATTAGAGACGCCATGTGCTGGGAGCAGTGGCAGGAGCCCCCACCAGCAAGGACAGAAAGGACAGGAGGGCGGGAGGGACGGGGTACCCTCGAGGACTTTGGGGACGTGCCCCCAGCACGGTGGCTCTGGCAGGGCCGGGAGCCCACCCCGCAGCCTGCCCGCTCCGAGGGCTCTGCCTTCCCCGCACCTTGTACAGAACCAGGTCGTGCTCCCCGTCGCGCAGCGTCGTGCCGTCCGGGCGCATCAGCTTCACAAAGGCCATGGAGAAGATCCGCTCGCTCTTGTCCTTGGCTGGGGGGACAAACGCAGGGTGAGGTGACGCGGTGCGGGAGGAGCCCGAGGCTGCACCGCACGGGCCGGGAACAGCAGCACAGCCGCAGCGGCTCAGGGCTGCGGGGAAATCGCGGTTCTTGTCCCACAGGCTCTGTCCCCGGCAGTGGGACCCCCGGCAGTGGGACCCCCGGCACTGGGGAGAAGCTGCTGCAGCCGTTTGGGAACCTCAGAGCGGGAGAGGGAACAGATGGCAGCGACGGCCGGTGTGCGGCCAGAGGAGCTGCCAGCCCCTGTGTGTGCTGCCCGGGCAGGGGCCACCAGAGACACGGCTGGGGACAGGCAGGGTTTGGCTGGCACAGGATCAGGCCACCAAGCAGCAGCTGCAGGTCCCCGCAGTGGCCCTGGGGAAGGTCCGGGCACCGCGGGACGTGTTGCACCCATTGTGTGGGGGTTCAGCGCTGCGAGGGTGCAGCCTGCGGCACCGCAGCCCGGCGGCAGCTGCAGCCCCAGGGCATGGGGTGGGGGGCTGGGATGCAGAGCAGGGGCTCTGGGATGCAGGGGGCTGCTCCGGCATGCCAAGCAGAGGGTCCGGGATGCAGAGCAGGGGCTCTGGGATGCAGGGTGTGGGCCTGGGATGCAGAGCAGAGGGTCTGGGATGCAGAGGGGGGCTCGGGGAGCCAGGCACAGACACAGCATGCGGGGAGCGGCTGCTGCTGGAGGCCACGGTGTCCCAGGGCTCTGCTGCTCCCCACGGGCAGCGAGGACGGAGCATGGGGTCGGTTGCCTGCCTCCCACACGTGAGCCCAGCACCCCACGTACCCCGCACGGTGCCGAGGGGGCTGCTCGCAGCCCCTGCTCCCGCAGCCCCCGCAGTCCCGCTCCAGCCTGGCCGGGAGCTGCTGGGGAAGAGCTGGACAGACACTCACAGTCGCTGGAGGAGCGGTGCCGGAAGGTGAATCTCAGGTGGGTCTTGTGGACGTCCTCGATGGGAACAGCGATCTGAGCGAGAACGGGGGGCGTGTGAGGACGGGAGGGCGCGGGCTGAGCCACCTGCCTGGCCCGGACCCCTGAGCTTGGGCAGCAGCTGCGCTGAGCTGCCAGCTGACAAATCCAACCCCACACGCTTTCCTTTCCATTAGCGAGGCTGCGTTGGTGGCACAGGTGTCTGTGCGGGGCCGCTGGCCTGTCCCTGAGCCCGCGGGGAGGGGCAGGAGCGATGCGGGGGCACCAGCGGTGACACAGTGACCCAGGGGACATCGCCTCCCTGCTGCGGTCACCTGGGTCCCCGTCAGGGGTCAAGCTGTGACACCAGCAGCACCTCCCATGCCCCTCGAGCCGGGCGCTGAAGAGCCGGCCCTGCCGGGGTGTCCTGCTGCACGGGGGAGTGAGGGACACAGCCTGGGCGTGGGGTCCCACCCTGGTCCCACCCCGGTCCCCGCGCCCCGGGGCTGGCACAGACCTTCACCGTCTCCATCCAGCGCTGGTGCCGCTGCTGGTAGTAGACCACGGAGCGGTACTCGCTCGACGGCTTGTCCCCCGCGCCGTGGTAAATCACGTTCTGCAGAGACGGCGGTGGCGTGAGGAACACGTCATGGTCAGACCAAATGAACCCCAAGGGCTGAGGAATTCCGTGTCCCCTCTACCCGTGGCAGCCCCGCGCGCTCCAGCCCCCGAGCCGCTGTCCCCACCTGAACTCCCAGCACGGGTGCCGCTTTACACCAGCCGCACGGGGACATCTTCCCAACCGCCCCTTCCCAGCCAGGCGCTGGGGGCTGCAAAAGGCTCCCCTGTCCCACCCCTGTCCTCTCCATCCCCACCAGGCCCTGTCCCGCTGCCAAAGGGAGCCAGGGAGGGACACGCGTCCCCCGGGCAGGGTCACGGCTCGGCTGCCCCGCGGGACGGGCACGGAGGTGGGGGCTGTGCCCCGGACCAGCCCAGCGGGACCCTGAGCAGCACGCAGCCTGTGCCCTGGGAATGGTGAGAATGGTGTTGGGGATGAGAGCAAATGCCCTGGAGAGAGACGGGGCAACAGCCAGGCCTGGGCTGGGGGAACCGGGGCTGAGCCGCGGCCTCGGGGTGGCCAGGGGCCTGGATGGCCCCAGGGGAGGGGGACTTTGTGTCCCTTCCCACCACTTTCCCAGTTCTTTGTTCTAAGGGGCAGCTTCAGGGGCTCCAGTAGCCACAGAGGCTGCTCCAGTAGCCACAGAGGCTGCTCCAGCCAGTTCCTGCTGGCACCAGTGCTGCTGCCTCTGCCACAGTGGGTGCCAAGGGGGACAGCCAGCCAGCCCGGGCTGATCCCGCGCCTGCCGTACCTGCACCACGCTGCCCGACTCGTCGCAGACGCACACTGTCACCTCCACGTTCTTCTGCGTCTTCTTGCTCCCCTTGTCGAACTCGCCCTGCACCAGCGTCAGGTAGATGTCGTTCCTGACGTCTCCTGCTGGTACAGCCCCGTCAGCAGCGGGACCCCCTTGCCCCCACGCTGGGACCCCCAGAGACCACCCGGGTGGCCCAACGTGCCGCCCCGCTTGCCTGGCATGATGACCTCCGGGTAGCCCAGCTTGCGTGCCACCACCGTGCTGCGGTCCACCAGGTGGGGATGGTCCTTCCGCACCTGGCTCAGGTCACCCCACAGCATCTTCAGGGACACCCAGAACCCTGCGGGGACAAAGACGTCGGCCCCATGGAGCCACCAGCGCGGCTCGGGCTGCACCACGTCCTGCTGTGCCGGGCTGCGGCCACACGTGCCTCCTCCCGGCCTCCCCGTCCCGCTCCAACCCCGACGGCCGGGACGGCCGGCACAGGGAGCCCCGGCTGCGCCCAGAGTCGCCTCAAACCCTGCGGCTGTGGCCACAGCAGTTTTGGGTGACAGCGGCCAGGAGCCAGCAGGAGGGGCCCAGGGCCAGCCAGGAGCCCCCAGACCCCGCGAGGAGCAACACGGGGGGTGCCCCAGCGTGGGGCCAGGGGCTGCCTGGGACCCCCAGCACCAGCACCAGCCGCAGGGAAATGCGGGATGTGCCGGGGGGCTCTACCTTGTCCCTTGTGGTTGATGTCCTTCCCCTCCACCGCCTTCCTGATCATGTTGTGAAGAAAATCGTTGTCACCAGCTGCCCTGCAGACACCAGAGTGGGCGATTCAGAGGAGCTCACACACACGGGAACCCCACGGCTGCACCTGCGGCTGGCACCAACCCGAGCACAGGGACCCCAGCACCAACCCCAGCACCAACCCCAGCACAGGGACCCCAGCACCAACCCCAGCACCAACCCCAGCACAGGGACTGCAGCCCGGCCCCACAGTGGCTCCCCAGGACAGCATCACAGAACCACAGAACGGTTTGCACTGAAGGACCTCCCCACTCCCCCAGTGCCCCCCCTGCCATGACAGGGACATCTCCACCAGCTCAGGGTGCTCAGAGCCCCATCCAGCCTGGCCTGGGATGTCTCCAGGGATGGTTCAGCCACCACCTCTCTGGGAACCTGGGCCAGGCTCTCACCACCCTCAGGGCAACAATTTCTCCCTCATGTCCAGCCTGAATTTTCCCTCCTTTAGTTTAAAACCATCACCCCTTGTCCTATCACAACAGGCCCTGCTGAAATATCTGTCCCCATCTTTTTTGTGGGCCCTTTTTAAGTACTGAAAGGTACAATAAGGCCTCCCCAGAGCTTCTCTTCTCCAGGCTGAACACCCCAGCTCTCAGCCTGTCCTCACCCACCGCAGCCCTGGGACCCCAGCACCGTGTGCCCGAGGGGGACGGAGCTCCACAGGGCTCCCGTACCCCTGAGTGCGTCTGTGCCCATAGAAACACCTCCTCTGTGCTCTGGGGTCCTGGACCTGGTGACATCGTGTCCCAGGGATCCACAGTCCCTTTGCAAAGCCACATTTAATGGAAAAATCTTTTCTCTTTCATCTGGTACCTCTTGCCCTCCTTGCAGCCGATGTCCCCATGCCAGCCAGGCCCACAGAGCACTGCCCCCCACCCACAGCCCCCCACCGCCTTCTCTCCGCACTCACAGGTGCACGGGGATGAAGTGCTGCTTGTCCTCGTCGCTCTCGCACTTGCCCTTGGTGATGTCCGTGATGTCCATCACTGCGGCACAGAGGCGGCAGCATGGGGGAGCTGCCAGAGGCGCTGACACCCCCAGTCCAGGGCCCTTCGTGCCGAATCCTCCAGGGAGCAGCACCCAGGACAGTTTTGTCCCCCCCTGCAGCCACCGCTGTGCCCGTGTCCCCAGCTCTGACCTGCTGTGCCCTGGTCTGTGCCCCACGGTGGGGTCATCCTGCCCCACCGAGACCCTTCTGCCACCCACAGACACTCCGAGCTGCTCAGGGCTCTCGGCAGGAGGAACCCGGCACCCACACGGCACCGCGGGCACGGCCGTGCTGCCAGCGCGGGCTGGGCCGGGCACCAGGCACAGCTGACCCGCAGGGAGGCTGCGGGGAGCACCAGCCCCAGCACAGCGCAGGGTGCCCGCTGCGGGACACCCCTGGCAGCCCCAAGGCCACCCCGGGCTCCCCCTGCTCGCCCAGCGCCTGCCTGGCTCTGGGGACAGCACCCGTGTCCCTCCAGCTGCACGCCTCTGCGGAACGGCACAGACAAGGTGCCGCCACCACTGAGACTGTTACCACCGGTGACCTCAGAGCTCTGGGGCAGATTTGGGCCAAAACAGGCCATATCCAGAACCCTGCATCACCCATGGACAGGGGTTTGGTGCAGGACGGACAGGGGTTTGGTGCAGGATGGACAGGTCACTGCAGGACAGGCACCAGGACAGTCCCTCTGTCCCCTCCACAGAACACGCTCGGCTCAGAGCCCAGTCAGCCACCGATACGTTGGCAATTCACCTGGTGACTTCTTTGTGACTGAGATCCCAGCACACGCTAATTAGCCAAGTAAAATCAATGATTTCCTAGCACAGCCACCCGATGGGGATCAACACCCGCAGCAGGACCGGGGGGCTGCGGGTCGGGCTGGGATGGGGACACGGGGCATCGAGTGCGGGGACAGGGCAAGCACAGCCGTGCCAGTGGGGTCGGGGTCTGTGTGCGGGATGGGGGTGCCTGGCAGAGGCAGGAGCAGCCCCGAACCCCCACACCCCCGCCTGGGAGCCCCACGGAGCCCAGCAGGCAGGAGGTGGGTGCTGGGGGTGCCGGTGCAGGCAGCGGGGGGTGTCCCCTGCACCACACAGCCGTGCGCTCACCAGAGATGCCGAAGGGCCGCCGCAGCCCCGTGCTGAGCTTGCGGCTGAAGCTGTCCCGCAGGTCCATGCGTCCCACCCGGATGATCTGGCACACCAGGAACAGCCGCTCCCGCTTCAGGTCTGCGCTGCCCAGGTCCTGGGGGGTCGGGGGCTGCGTGAGCCGCGGCACCGTGTGGGCTGTGCCTCTGCCAGCGCCGGGCGGCCGCGGGGCACCGGGGCATGCAGGAGGACGGGCCAGCGGGTGAAGAGCCGCCCCGGTCCCTGCTCCCGCCACCCCGGCTCTGCCTTCATGGGCCAGGGAGCCCCCCTGCCCTGTGCCCCACAGAGGGGCTCGGCTGGGGGCCGCACACCCCGCTGCCCCAGGGAGCCTGGGGATCCTGTGCAGCCCAGGCAGCCTGAGCCCAAGGGACAGGGACAACGCCGGGGCTGGTGGAGACTGGTGGCCCCACGGAGCAGCCAGGGGCAGGCAGCACGGCTGGGGGGACACGTCGCCCTGGCAGGGGACAGCTCTGACATGGTGTGGGGTTCGGGGGGCGGCCATGCGACCCAGTTCCAGGCACCCCATGGGGGCCAGGTCCCGCACGGGCCACCCCCGTGCTGTGGCACGGGGTCGTGGCACAGGGCAGGGTCACACCGCGGTGCACTGGGCCACGCTGCAGTGCACTGGGACGTGCAGCCGCTGCCAGCAGCGAGCACGGGTCAGAACTGGGCGAGACCCAGGGGAGCTGGGCTGCGGGGGCTGGAAGTGCTGATGCTGCTCATTAGCATTGATCTTCCCAGCTCATCTGCATATCGATGGCTCCGCTTGGGCCGTCCTGAGGGTCAGCTCAGCTCTGCTGGCGCAGCGCGAAAATTGCTGGGTCAGCAGAGCTGCCTGCGCCTGCTCCTGCCCGCGGCCAAGGGCCCTGAGCCCGGCTGTGGGCAGGGACGGAGCAGACACGGGGACACGGGCACCCCAACAGCCCCGCACACCCTGAGCCGCAGGGGGAGCTTTATGGGGCAGCCCCACGGCAGCTGCCCCCATCCCAGTGCCAGCACCAGGGTCCATGCTGGAGCCGCAGGGCTGGCTGGGCTGGGAACACGAGGGGAACGGGCAGCAGGGAGAAAGCAGTGGGCAGCAGTGGGGGGTTGGCTGCTCGGGGGGCACATGGGCTGCAGTGAGGCCTGGGGGTCTTGTGAGCGGTGCCAGATGCACCCGAAATGCAGGGGGGGCACCTCTGCAGGCAGCGGGGAGCAGGACCAGGCAGCACTGGGGGGCAGCGGCCCCTCAGGGGCTGCGCTCACCGTGAAGACGGCCTTGAGGTTGTTGAGCAGCTCGATGTCCTGGGGGACGCCGGTGCTGGCCCAGCGGATCACGTAGTTCTCGCTGCGGGGGGAGCGAGCGGTGAGCAGCCCCCAGCGGGGCCAGGCGCTGCGACGGCAGAGCTGGAGCTCAGCGCGGCCCCGCGGCCCACAGACAGCGCCCACGGACAGCGGCCCACGGGGAAACGCCACAGCGGGGGCTGGAGGCTCCGGCCACGGGCAGGGTGCTGCTCGGGGCCCGGTTCACACACCTGGCCTCCGCCAGCTGCCCCACGCAGAGCCCTTGTCCCAGCGGTGGCCCCAGTGGTGACACAGGACTGGCCCAGCCTGGCCGTCCCCGCAGCGGGACACTGCCACCCAGCCCTGCCCGCAGCGCTCGGGACACGTCAGCTCACGGGGCCCGTGCACGGGGCCACGCTGCCCCGGTGGCACCCGCGGGCTGGCACCGGCTGAGCCGGCACCTGCCTGCCGCGGGCAGATCCGCGCAGGGCGGCGCGGCACGGCACGGCACAGCGCCACGGGCCATGGTGTGCCGGGCACACAGCACCCGGGCAGGACGAGCCACAGGTGTCCAAAGGGACAGGGCTGCGAGCCACGGGTGTCCAAAGGGACAGGGCTGCGAGCCACGGGTGTCCCACGGGACATGCACACCCTGCACACTGTGACAAACCCTCCCACTCCGGAGGAGAAAACCCTGTGGAAGGGACAAGCCTCTTCCCCTTGAGATGTGCTGGGCCGGGCAGGCAGCCGGGCGGGTGGGCAGGGGTGGGCAGGGGGTACAAAGGGGCGTCCCCGCGCGGGGAGCTGGGACAGGGACGCTGCGGGGAGCAGCAGGACGGGCAGCGGCCGAGCCGGGGGCGGCGGGGACGGGTCCTACAGCCCGGCCCACCTGATGATGCGCTGCTCGGCCGGGTCGTACAGCGCCATGAAGAGCTGCGCCTCCTCCCCAATGTTGCAGACGAAGTTGCGCACGCAGAGGTAGAGGCTGTGGGACGGCGAGGCCGCCCGGCGGGCGCTGCAGCCCAGCGCGCTCTGCTGCGGGCTCTGCGGGCACAAGACGGTTCAGCCCCACGGCACGGCCCCTGGCACGGCCCCGGCATGGCACAGCCACACGGGGGCCGCAGGCTCTGGGCACGGGGGTCAGCGTGCCGGGGCAGCGCTGGCTCTCACCGTCTCCTCCTGGATGCGCTGTGTGACGGTCTGCGCGGCCCTCCGGTGCGCCTGGAACAGGCTGATGACGCTGGTGCTGTCGGGGTCCAGGATGCTTTCATCCTCGTCCCGCACCACCAGGTCCAGCGCGAGGATCCTGCGGAGGCCGGGACGGGGTGAGGCTGGGGCCGGGGACGCGGGGCTGTGCACCCCAGGGGGACCCGCCAGCCCCGGCCCAGGCTGGCACGGGGCCTGAGGGTGCAGGACAGACCCCAGTGGGCCCCAGCAGAGCCCTGGCGATGGGACGCTCTCCTGCCCCAGCCAGGGCCTGCTGCCAATAGCCCTTGGCCAGGTGGCTTTCACAGTCACCAGCTCTCACTGTCCCCAGCCAGCACAGGACAGCCAGCCAGCACAGTGGGGACACAGGGTGCTCCAGGGACACCCAGCCAGGGTGATGGGGACACAGGGACAGCCAGGAGAGCAGGGACACCACAGCAGAGGGGCCGAGTGTCCCTCAGCAGCACGCGGCCCGTGCTGGGCTGCAGGTGCCCAGACCCCCGTCCCGTCCCCACGCTCACTTGTTGCCGTAGTCGATCTTGCCCGTCACCTCCTTCTTGAGCTGCAGGAGCTCGTCCTTGGGCAGCGTCCCCGAGAGCAGCTGCGAGCGCCGCTCCATCAGCTCGTGCATCATCTGCTTCACCTGCTGGTACCGCTCCATCTGCCCCGCCTGCGGGCAGCTGCACCAGGTCACCGCGCGTCCCCGCGCCCCCCCAGCGCCCACACCCCCCCGGCCCTCACCACGTAGAGCTGCTTCCAGATGGTGGCCCACTCGCGCAGCGTGGTGGTGATCTCCTGCACCATGGGCATCTCAGCAGGAACCAGGCTCTCCTCCGCCCTGGGGGCACAGGCAGCCCTGCAGCCCCACAGCCCCCACACTGGGGGGCTGATGGGGCCGCCCCCGTGCCCTGCCGGTACCTACCCCCTGCGCTGCACCACGGCTGCCTTCAGGTGGATGAGCGAGGCCGGGAAGATGCCCTGGGGGAGCCGGAGCCGTCAGTGCCCACAGGCTGGGCAGGACACAGCCCCTGGGGGGGCACGGCCAGGGGACCCCGTCCTGGGACTGAGGGTCCCAGCCTGGCCATGCCCAGCGTGTCCCCAGCAGGGACAGGACAAGCCACCAGCCGCCCCTGGACCCCCCGCACCCCGGCCCCCCAACCTACCCGGGCAGCCCTGTTCCGGAGCGAGTACCCGCGGTACCAGCCTGCCAGGGGAGGGACAGCGACACGTCAGCCGGGCTCAGGGACAGGCGGCCCGCGGCACGGCAGGGCTGGGCGCCCGCCGGCAGCGCGGCTGAGGGGGGGTCACCCAGCCCCGTGCCGGGGTGCAGCCCGGACACCCCTTACCCTCCGAGGTTTGCAGGATGTGCACCGTCTCCCCGATCTGCAGCGGGAGGTGATGCTCACGGGTGCGTGGAAAGTTCCACAGGGCTGTGGGAAGAGAAGCCGGGAGCTGAGAGCCGGGGTCCCTCACCCAGACCCCTCACCCTGTGCCCTTCTCGGGGGCAGCGTGCCCCCCGCCAGCCCCCCCACAGGCAGCAGAACCACCACAACAGCCACCGCTCAGCCCTGAGAGACGGTGCGGGGTCCCAGCCCCACAAACCCAGGAGGAGCTGGCAGGGGCAGCGGGTGGCAGCGGGGGGAGCGGGTGGCAGCGGGGGGAGCGCAGGAGCTCGCCGGTGCCCAGACACTTCCTGCTGCGGCACAGGCTGCACCGGCCACGCTGCGGTTAGTCCTGCCGCTATTTCTGGTCCCAGGGACAGGGGCAGCTCTGTCTGCTGGAGCCAGCCCTGGCTCAGCCCCAGGACCGGCTGCACCCTGTGCCGGGACAGTCCCCACAGACCCGCCTGCAGCCGGGCTCCCAGCTGGGACACTGCCCGTGCCCTGTGCCCAGCGCCAGCCCCCGCTGTGACGCTCCCAGAGCCACACGGCTCCTCGGACCCCTCGTGTGGGCCCCGGCACACCCCACAGCACCGGGAGCCCCGAGGTCCCAGGGACCCTCCTCCTGCCACCCTACAGTCCCCACGAGCACCCCGAGTCAGCCTGGAGCAGCCCCAGCCCCACTCGCTGCCCCCACCGGGCCAGGCCCCCTCGCGGGGCTGGTGACACCTGTGGGGACAGGCAGGAGCGCAGGTGGGACCCTGCTCCGGGTGCTGTCCCCCATGCTGCTGTCCCCACAGGGCTCTGCCCTCGTTCCTGGGGCTGCTGACAGCACAAGGGGGGGGCAGGAAATGGACCCTCAGAAACGGGAAAGGGTGCAGGGCTGCACAGGCCGGGGGGTCACGGGGGGGGTGCTCGTACGAGGGGTGCTTGCACAGGCTGGGGTCGGCACGGGGACCCTGGGCTGGGGGTGCAGGGTTTTGCCGGCCCCGATGCAGAGGCCGGGAGCAAAGCCCCAGCTGGGACCTGGGGCACATTCCTGGGGTGGCTCTGGGGTTCCCCAGGACACGTCCCTGAGAGCAGGTTGCTCATGAGCCAACTATCCCCATTAACAATCCCTGTTAACGAGCCAACCAGCCCTTGCGGAGGCTTCTGCACTTCAGCAGCCAGGCCCAGCCCAGGCCCATAGCGGGGGGGCCGGATCCTGTGCCGAGCGCTGCCCCAGTGCACTGCCTCCCCACTCAGCCCCACAGCTCCCGGCCCCACCAGCACCAGCCGTGCTCATTGTGGTCCTGCTGACCCCTGCCATGCCCAGCCCCGTGTCCCCTGGGCCACCCGTCCCCAGCCCTGCAGCCTCCGCTGGCACCCCCGTCATCCCTGCGCCCATTGGCCCCCCAGCAGCAGCAGTGATGAGACCCGGCCCCTACCCTGCACCCCCTCACGTCGCCACCAGCACCCAGCCCTGCACCGCCGGCACCGTTCACCTGCAGCTCCCCACCATCGCACAGCCGCCATCATCCGCGCCCCCCAGCCCACCGCCACGGGGCCACCACAGCCACGGTCACCATCAGCATCACCCCAGCCACCACTGCCATTCTGCCCACCCTGGCACCCTCTGGGGAGCGCAGGGGCACCCGCGCAGCAGCACTCACCCACGCCATACTTCTCCTCCTTGGTGGGCAGCCACGGTGCCATGGCCGGTTGTGCCGTGGGACTGGGACCCTGCGTGGGGCGGCTGCTGGTTCCTCCTGCCGCGGTCCCCGGTCACGTGTATCTCACCGGCTTGTGCAAACCTCCGCTTCCTCAAGGCGCAGCGGGTGCTGCAGGGGCCCACCCAACGGGCTGCACCCCACAGCGAGCCGGGGCAGGGGTGGTGGAGACAGGGCCCCGGGACCCCGCCACACCACCCACCCAGGGCCGACGCTCAGCGGGTCACCGGCCCTGCCGCGGGGCGGTGGAGCTGCCGGCCCAGGCGATGCTGCGGCACCACGAGCCCCTGGGCTGAGCTGTGCGGCCAGAGCAGCCAGCGCAGCTCCAGCCGCCTGGGGAGCCGCAGGGAGCCGAGCACTCGGGGCAGCCCCGCGCAGGGAGGAGCACCGCGGGGAACAGGCCTCTGCCTCCCCAGCCCGGCTGGCCCGTCCTCAGCCCTCGGTGCACGAGGCTCGGTGGCAAATGCCGGCGCAGTGCACGGCTGCAGCCTGACCCGTGCCCAGCCCTGCGCTCCCTGCGGCCCCAGGACGGTGAGCAAAGCAACGGTTCAGCATCAACCACTTCCTTCCTCCCACTCGCTGCAAACCGCAGCTGTCCAGCGCCCACGGGGATGATGCTTATTCCCTGGCCCTGCACACCACCGCTGGCCGGACCCTCTGTCCCCGCACAGCCACGCTGCCCTGGGACCCGCGTCCTCCCGAGCGCTGCTCCGGGGCTGCCGGTCCCGCAGCTTGAGACACTTTTCCATCGCTTCTCTACCTGCCCTCTCAAGGCAGCGTCAGGCTCTTCCCTGCGCCCCCCTCGCAGCCCCCACCCCCTCCCCAGCCTGAGCCTGCAGCGCGGTCACCCCGAGAGCGGCTCCCTCAGCCCACGGGTCACCCCGGCCCCAGGACAGACACCTGTCCCAAATTCTGCCCTGGGCAGCCCTCCTGGACTCTGCAGCCTGGGGAGGGGACGGGGAGGCCATGGGAAAGGGAGCATGAGTAGCTCTGGGTGAGCCACCAGAGCTGGGGTACGAGGAGCAAGGAGCTGGTCGGGAGCACTAAAGGGCCCCGGAGCACAGAGAGCTGGAGGGGACGGCCCGGGACCGTCACCGCTCCGCTGGCTCTGCTTGAGGGCGGTGGGAGGGCACGGCGGGGGCCGTGCCGGGGTGGCAGTGCCGGCAGAGCGCGGCGGGCGGCACAGCACAGCCCGGGACACCTGCGGCGGGGCTGCAGCGGAACCTTCGGTGCAGGAGCTGCTGCCCGGGGCCGAGGTGCGAGGGCGGGAACCGCAGCAGCGAGCGCCCGCCGGCAGGACCGGCCGCGCCGGGGCTGCAGCACCGGGTCAAGCAGCCGGCACAGCGGGGCACGGGCACGGCGGGGCCCGCTCACAGCCTGGGGGCAGAGCGGTAACTGCCGGCAGCTTCGGAGCCGCGCTGTCCGCCGGCCCTGCAGTCCCTGCCCGGCCCGGTCCCGGCGGCAGCTCCGCGCCGGGTGCGCGGGCGGGCCGGGCTGTAACGGGCCGTCTGTGGTCCGGGAGCTCCACCTGCCGGCAGCGCCGGGAGCCCCGCGGGATGAGGCCGCCGCTTCGGGCGCGGAGTCCCGGGCACGGGCTGCCCGGTAACGGGACGCCTGGCACGGGCACGGGATGCCGGCGGGCTCGGGCTGCAGCCGAGCAACGGGAGCGCTCACCGGGGTCCCGGGCGGCCCCAGCGGGGGGAGCGGGTGGCAGCCAGACAGACACGGACACACAGACACACGCGCACCCCTCGCTCCGCTCCTCCCGGGTCGCGCGCTCCCGGGCCCGCCCCGCGCCGCTGATTGGCGGCCGTGGGCGGGGCCACGTGACGGTCACCTGACGCTCTCCCCCCGCGGGGCCCGAGGTGGCGGCGGCGCGCGCAGGTGAGCGGCGGCCGGACCGGAACCGGAACCGGAGCCGGAGCCGCGGCCCGAGGGGCTGAGCCGGGGAACCTGCCCCGTCCCGTCCGGTGAGGTCCGGTCCGGGTGCTCAGGGGTCCGGTCTGGTCCCGGTGCTCAGGTGCCCGGTCCGTTCCATCCCGTTCCCCCCCGGCCCGACACGGCCCGTGCCATTCGGTTCCGCCCGCCGGGACCGGCCCCGGGGCTGCCCGCCCGCCTGCGGCGTGTCCGCCGTGTCCCGCATCCCTGTGCCCCGGTCCGGCTCCCCGAACCCCGCGCGGTGCTGGACCGGGCTGATCCTCCCGCCTGCCGCGGTCCCCCCGGTCCGCTACCCCCTGCCCGCTACCCCCGGCCCGGGCGCCGGCCTGTCCTGCTGCCCCTGCCCGGGCCGTGTCACCCTCTGTCCCCGCCCTCCTGCCTGTCCCTGTCCCTGTCCCTTGTGTCCCCCGCGGGACGGGTCGGTGGCCGCACCGGCTGCTACCGAGGCGGGGGGGGCAGCAGCGGCTGCCGCGGCTCTGCCGGGGTCCGGCGGGGCCGCCCCAGCTCCCGCCTGTCCCCGCAGCCCCGGTGTCCCCGCCATGGCCGGCAGCGGGGCCCCCGGCTCCCCGGCCCGGCAGCGCGGCCCCGGCCCGGCGCTGGATGAGGAGGAGGAGGACGAAGAGCCGGCCCTGGGCGGCGATGGCGACCTGGAGGTGAACCCGTACGACGGGCTGCCCTTCTCCTCCCGCTACTACCAGCTGCTGCGGCAGCGCCGGGACCTGCCGGTCTGGACCACCAAGTACAGCTTCATGGAGCACCTGGAAGGCAACAGCGGCATCATCCTGGTGTCCGGGCCCCCCGGCACCGGCAAGAGCACCCAGGTGAGCGCGGCTCTGCCGGGAGCACCTGGTGCTCACCCTGGCATCAGCACGCGGTGCAGTGGGGAGCCGGGAGCCTGCGGCTGTGGGCAGAGGCACAGGGATGGGGCTGTGGCTGCACGGCAGCTCCCGGGCCCTGCGGCACCGTCTGAGCTGGTGGGAGAACAGGGCGTGACAGGCCCGGCAGAGCTTGAGCTTCACCACGGTGCCCGGAGTGTGTGGCTACGGTGAGCCTGGCGCGGGGCAGGGCCGGGCAGTCGCACGCTGGGATGTGCCGGGGCGGGTGCTGAGGCCGCGGGCAAAGCCTTGGCACGAGCCGGGAGGTGCTGCCGTGGCTGCCTGGGAGCGGCTGCCGCGGCGGCACAGGGCGTCAGGTGGGTGCAGAGGAGGAACAGCCCGTCCCCGGCACTGGGCTGGTGTATGGGGCAGCAGCAGGGCCAGGGTGCTGAGCTCCCGCCTGCCCGCCCCAGAGAGCCGGTCCCTCCGCCAGCCCTGCCACGGCACCGCAGACATCGTCACACAGACTTTGACCCGGTGAGGGATCACCCGGGAGCTGCGGGGACAGCCGTGGCCTCGGCGGGGCCGGGCGTGTGCTGGGTGACACAGCAGCCGCCGGTCTCTGGGGCCACCAGGGTGTTGGCAGTAGCCTCGGGGCCGCTTGCCCAAACCACCTCCCCTGGGTGTGACCCCGCTGCAGCACAGGCCCGGGCTCAGCCCGCGGCACCGGCCGCCCGTGGGGAGCCAGGTTTGGGGAGTAAAGCCCGTGTGCGGGCTGGCCTGGCCCCAGGGCTGGGCTGCGTTTGGACACAGGCACCTGCCCACAGTCCCTGCGGGGCCCTGGGGGGCCACCAGCACCCCTCAAACGCCGCGTTTCCACCCAAAGCTGGGTCTCTTCACCATTGTTGCGGCCAGGGGCTGCCCATGCAGTTTAACAGCAGATCCCTGTGCCCTGTTACCCAAGGGACATCGCGCGGCCCCGGGACCGTCCTGCCTGGCCGGGTGCTCGGGCAGCGGCCGCTCCTGGTGTTTTCCTCCCCACCTCTCACTGCGGGTTTCCCGGGGTGTTGTGTGGTCCCTCTGGCCCCACGTGAGGGTGCTGGAGCCCCTGGCCCAGGTTTGCAGCTGCCACAAGGTCTGGATCGTGCAGACGTGGCCGGTGACCATGGCTCTGTGCTGGAGCCAGCCGGGACCTGCCCAGGGGCACCGGAGAGGAGCCGGGGCTGGTTGGAGCGAGCAGGACTCTGTCGGAAGGGACCGGCCACATCGTCTGTCCCGGTTCCCGCGGTGCCAGGACTGACCCGAGTCACAGTGGTTGTTCAGGGACTGTCCAAACACCTCTCGAGCACGGGCTGGTGTCCCGTGCCCTCAGTGCGAGGGCCAGGCCATGGTGTCCCACAGCGAGGCAGAAAGCTGCAGGCGTGGGGCGCTGGGGCTGCGGGACTCGCGTCACAGGCTGTTGGGCTCAGGAGTGACAGTGCCAGGGAGGGGTGGTCCCGCCGGGGCTGCCGGGTGCTCCTGTACAGGCTCTGCAGAGAGGCCCTGCAGCCGGGTCTCAGGGGGCGGCTGTGGGGAGGGTCCCCCTGCCCTTCTGGGGGGCACCGGGGGATGTCCCTGCGCTCCTGCCGGGGCTGCGCTGTCCCCAGCCCCTGCCCTGTCCCCGCAGATCCCGCAGTGGTGCGCGGAGTACGCGCTGTCCCTGCAGTTCGCCCACGGGCTGGTGGCCTGTGCCCAGCCCCACAGCCTGGCCGCCCTCAGCCTCTCCCTGCGCGTGGCCGACGAGATGGACCTGAACCTGGGCCACGAGGTGGGCTACTGCGTGCCACACGAGGACTGCTGCACCACCGAGACCATCCTCAGGTACGGCGGGGCTGCCTGCGGCGCGGCACTAATCCCGCTGAGCTCCGGCTGCAGCCTAATCCCTTAATCCGGCCTGGCCTCGTTAGGGAGCCACGGTGGGGGTTGCTGGCGTGGGGGGCTGTGTCGTGCTCCCCTGGGGCTGCCTGCAGGGGCACCCGTGGGGTGCAGCCCCCAGAGCCAAGGGTCCCCCTGGCCCCCGCGCTGACGGGCCGTTGGCGGCAGGTTCTGCTCGGACGAGATGCTGCTGCGGGAGATGACGTCGGACCCGCTGCTGCGGCAGTACGGGGTGGTGGTGCTGGACGAGGCGCAGGAGCGGACGGTGCCCAGCGACGTGCTGCTGGGGCTGCTGAAGGACGTGCTGCGCCAGCGCCCTGCGCTGCGCCTGGTGCTGGTCACCGCGCCCGCCATGGAGGAGCGGCTGCGCGCCTTCTGCGGGGACCCACCGGTGGTGCGGGTGCCGGCACCTGGGCCCCCCCCACAGCTGCTGTACCGGGACCCGCAGGCCCGTGGACACGTGGCAGCCGCCTGCCAGGCCGTGCTGGACATCCACCGGCGGCGGGAGCCCGGCCACGTCCTGCTCTTCCTGGCCAGCGAGCAGGTGAGCTGCGGCGCCGCTGCGGGGATCGCGGTGCTGGGGGCCGGCGGGGAAGGCTTGGGGGACCCCTCAGCTCTATACGGAGAGCCCTGGGGGCTGCAGGGAACTGAACCGCAAGAGCCGGGGCTCCCGTGCCTGGGGGCTGCAGGCACTGGTGGGACCGGGGTCTTTCCCCACGTGGCACAGCACTGTGTCCTGGGGACGGGGCCGCTCCAGGTGCCAGCGGGTGTCACTCACATCCCCTGTCCTTCCTCAGGAGATCGCTGAGTGCTGCCGGGCCATCCAGAGCGAGGCCGCGGCTCTGAGCCCGGCGCTGGGCCCGCTGCTGCTGCTGCCCCTGCACCCCGGCGTGGGCCGCGCTGCGCAGAAGGTGTACGAGGCGCCGGAGGAGAGCGGCCGGGAGCGACGGGTCATCGTCACCCACTGGCTCGCGGACTCATCCTTCTCCCTGGGCACCGTGCGCTTCGTCATCGACTCGGGGCTGGAGCTGCGCAATGTGAGTGCCGGCGGGCGCCGGGGCACCGCGCCGGGGCCGGGCGGCGGCGAGCGGGGGGCTGGCTCCGCGAGTCGGGGGAGCGGCAGGGTCTGTGTCTGTGCCACCTCCTCGACCCAGCCCTGCGGGATGCCCCAGGCTGGGGGACGCTGTGCAGGGTGCAGGACCTGCCCCAGGGAGGTGGCGCTGCACGGCCGGTGTCCCCTCTCACACCGTGCCCGCAGGTCTACAACCCCCGCATCCGTGCAGAGTCGCAGGTGCTGCGGCCCATCAGCAAGAGCCAGGCGGAGTCGCGCATGCAGCGAGCTGCCGGCAGCCCCCCAGGTGAGCCCCGAGTGTGTCCCCACGCCCTGGGGTCCCTGGCAGCCCCTGCCTGCGCCTGCTGCCCCAGCCCCAGCTCCGGCCCTGCCGCGGCTCACGGCCCCGCTCCGCAGGCACCTGCCTGCGCCTCTACTCAGAGACGTTCTACGAGCAGCGGATGCCGCCCAGCCCCGCACCCCATGTCAGCGAGACCAGCCTCAGCCGCCTGGTCCTGCTGCTCAAGCGCCTGGACATCGCCGACATGGGCCAGTGCGACTTCCTTGACCGGCCAGGTACAGTGCGGGCAGCTGGGGGCTGGCTGTGGCCGTCCCTGCAGCCCGGGGTGTCCCTGGGGAGGGGCCGGGGGTCCCGCGGGTGCAAGGGGAGGACGGGCAGGGCTGCCCGTGCCTGGCAGCTGGGTGACGTTCCACCCCAGCCCCTGAGGCGCTGATGCAAGCGCTGGAGGACCTGGACTACCTGGCGGCCCTGGACGACGACGGGAACCTGTCGGAGGTGGGGATCATCATGTCGGAGTTCCCGCTGGACCCGCAGCTGGCCAAGGCGCTCATCGCGTCCTGCGAGTTCGACTGCGTGGAGGAGATGGTCAGCCTGGCCGCCATGCTCACCGGTACCGGCCAGGGCGCGGTGGCTCTGCTGCTGGGGGCTGGGAGCGCTGGGGGGACACGTGGTGACCTTCCCTCTGTGCCTTCCGCAGTGTCCCCCTGCTTTGTGTCCCCGTCCACGCACCTGGAGGAGGCGGTGACGCTGCGCCGGCGGGCGCTGCTGCACCCCCACGGGGACCACTTCACCCTCATCAACATCTTCAACGCCTTCCAGCAGCGTGAGTGCAGCCGGGCTGGGCTGCGTGTCCCACATCCTCCGCAGCGTGTCCCACATCCCTCTGCAGGTCCCACAGCCCCTCCACGTGTCCCAGAGCCCCTCGCGCGTCCCCTGCTCCTGTTGGGGACAAGCACTGCAGCCATGTTCATGACCCCATGCGGGTGCCCCAGCCTGGCTGCAGGGCGTCCCAGCCCCAGCCTGGGGACAGTGCTCTCTGCAAGGTCCCTGTCCCCGCTGCATAGAGGGGACATGGCCCATGGGAGCAGCAGTGCCTCGTTATACAGCCGATGAGCCCCTAGCCAGGCCACCCGCTTCACGCAGGGTCTGTGCTCACCCAGCCCTGTCCCCATGGTGTGACCCCGCTGTGTCCCCGTGGTGTGACCCCACTCTGTCCCCATGGTGTGACCCCGCTGTGTCCCCATGGTGTGGCCCTGCTCTGTCTCTGTGGTGTGGCCCCGTTCTGTCCCTGCCATGTGACCCCGTTCTGTCCCCATGGTGTGACCCCGCTCTGTCCCCATGGTGTGGCCCCGCTCTGTCCCCGTGGTGTGACCCCACTCTGTCCCCATGGTGTGGCCCCGCTCTGTCCCCGTGGTGTGACCCCACTCTGTCCCCATGGTGTGGCCCCGCTCTGTCCCCGTGGTGTGACCCCACTCTGTCCCCATGGTGTGGCCCCGCTCTGTCCCCGTGGTGTGACCCCACTCTGTCCCCATGGTGTGGCCCCGCTCTGTCCCCGTGGTGTGACCCCACTCTGTCCCCATGGTGTGGCCCCGCTCTGTCCCCGTGGTGTGACCCCACTCTGTCCCCATGGTGTGGCCCCGCTCTGTCCCCGTGGTGTGACCCCACTCTGTCCCCATGGTGTGGCCCCGCTCTGTCCCCGTGGTGTGACCCCACTCTGTCCCCATGGTGTGGCCCCGCTCTGTCCCCGTGGTGTGACCCCACTCTGTCCCCATGGTGTGGCCCCGCTCTGTCCCCGTGGTGTGACCCCACTCTGTCCCCATGGTGTGGCCCCGCTCTGTCCCCGTGGTGTGACCCCACTCTGTCCCCATGGTGTGCCCCCGCTGTGTCCCTGCAGACAACGGTGATGATGGCTGGTGCCGCAAGCACGGGCTGAGCGGGGAGGCCCTGCGGCTGGCGGGCACCGTGCGGGCAGAGCTGCTGGAGGTGATGCGGCGCATCGAGCTGCCCGTCTCGCCGCCCGCCTTCGGCACCGCCGCCAACGCGCTCAACCTGCAGCGCGCCCTCATCTCCGGCTACTTCCTCAAGGTGGGTGGGGGCTGCGCGGGGCCCGGCCGGGCGGTCGTGCCAGCAGCCCCGCTGCCCTCCCGCTGCGCTCCCCAGGTGGCCCGGGACATCGACGGCTCCGGCAACTACGTGATGCTGACGCACAAGCACGTGGCCCACCTGCCCCCCGCCTGCTGCTACCTGCTGCGGCAGCCCCCCCGGCGCCCACCCCCCTGGGTGCTCTACCACGAGTTCACCATCTCACAGGACAACTGTCTGCGCGTGGTCTCCGAGATCCAGCCCCAGATGTGAGCACCCTGGGGGTGGAAGGGCCGGGAGGTGCCCGGGCTGTGTCTGTGTGCGGCTGCAGAGCTGGCAGAGCCCTGGGCCGCGATGCTTGGGGACGGGGGCGACCACCCCCATGTGGGGCAGCGAGGAGGCTGCTCCAGGGAGACCCAGGGCTGGGTCCTCTCCTTGACCCCCATTCCCACAGGCTGGTGGAGCTGGCACCCCAGTACTACCTGAGCAACCTGCCGGCCAGCGAGAGCCGCGACCTGCTGATGGAGCTGCGGGAGAAGCTGGTGGCCGCGGAGGACGCACCGGCACTGCCGGAGCCGCTGGCCGAGGCGGCGGGCGGGGAGGATGAGGAGCGGGAGGTCTGCGTGCTGCAGTGAGCCGGAGCTGCCGGAGCCGCCGGAGCCCCCGCGCCGGGGCCGCCTGGGCTGGCCCGCGAGCACCGGGGCCGGGAGAGCCCCGGGGGAATTGTGCTGCTGCGGGGCCGGCCCGGTCCTCAAGGAGGTGCAGGCAGGGCCGGCTGCCACCACAGCTCTGTGCCGCGGTCACCCTGCCAGCAGCCACGGGGCCGGGCCCGGCATCGCCCCTGGGGCCAGAGCTGGTTTGGGGGGCGCTGGCCCCGGGCCTGGGGTGTCAGGTGGGGCCCCCGCCCGGCTCCTTCACCCCGTGTTTCCCGGGGGCTGGGGCCACGGCCCTGCCCGTCCCGCTGCCCCCGCGCTGGGGGGGCGGCGCCTGGGCCGAGGGGCCACGTGCGGGTCTGTCCTCTATAAAGTTCTGTGACGTTTGCTCCTGGCCTCGTGTCCCTCATTGCGGCCGGGAAGGCTTGTGCTGCAAAGGGGTCCGGTGAGGGCGGCTCTGACGAGGGCGGCTCTGTCACCCACAGGGTCCTGCCTGCAGTGGGGCCAGGGTTCCCCAGCCCTGCTCTGCACCCCCAGCCTCCCCTTTCCTGGGGGTTTCTGAACATGAGGCGTCCCTGGTGTCGCTCACGTCCCACCCCCGGTTCTGGGTACCGCCGAGGGCAGCCCTGGCCTTTGGACGGGGCTTCCCCCCCGTGGCCGCCCCACTTCTGCAGAAGCGGAGGGGAAGCTGTGGCTGGTGCAGAGGCAGGCGCCAGCCTGGGCGTGCAGCCGGTCCCTGCCCCCCGGGACGGGACAGGGTACGGTGACACCCCGGAGCGCGGAGCCCCTTCCCTACCCCTCCTCGGGGTCCCCTCCAGCGAGTTGCACAGCTCCTGCAGCTCCCGGCACCACGGCACAGGGCTGTGCCGCCTCGGCAGATGCGCCCCACGTCCTCCCTCCCATCCCCTCCTTCCCTCCCACACCCACGCGTGGGGCTCCGCTGTTCCCAGGAAGGGGCCTGGAGCCCCCGCCACCCTGTCCCCGCCACAGAGCCTCGAAGGCTGGGCAGAAAGGTGAGGGCTGGGCCTCCCCGCAGCCCCCACTTCCCCTTCGCTTTCTAGGAACTGCAGAAAGTACGTGAGCGGGAGCAGCGAGCGCCGCTTGCACCTCCCACCCCGCCCGGGCTGCCTGTCCTGGGTCTGTCCTGCCCTGGGGTCTGTCCTGTCCCAGGTCTGCCCTGTCCCGGGGTCTGCCCGGTGCGTGCTGTGGGTGCAGGACCTGGGCCGCGCTTGCCAGGATGGCAAAGGGGATGCCGGTGGCTGTGGCTGCCTGTACCCCTATGTCCCTATCTCAGCATCCCAAGGGACAAGCACCCAGAGCAGTTGTGTGGCCTGGGAGGGGAAGAAGGGGCGATGCAGCACCCCAAGCCTCCATGGGGACCCACTCCGCTCCCCGGACCCACAGCAGCGCGAGGGCTGGGGCCAGGCACCGCACCCCTGGGACAGGCGCTGCCAGACCCGGTGGTCCCGTCCCCGCCGTGGGGACAGCGGGTGCTCCTGCGGCACACGGTGACGTGCAGACCCGCAGCCGGGGGTGCTGGGAGCAGCCAGGGTTCCGGCACTGTCCCCGGTGCCAGCGCTGCCCCTTTGCCCAGCAGCTCCCGGGACGGGGCCGTCCTCACCGCCCCGGCCATGCCCTCGGTCACCGAGTCACAGAATGTCCTGAGCTGGAAGGGACCCACAGGACCATGGAGTCCAACCCCTGTCCCTGCACAGCACACCCCACAGCTCACCCCTGTGTCTGAGCACGCTGTCCGGTCTCTTCTTGAACACGGTCAGGTTGGGCCGTGCCCCCTCCCTGGAGCCTGTTCAGTGTGCAGCCCCTCTGGGTGCAGAACCCCGGGCGGGTCAGGGCAGGACAGCAGGTCCTGGTGCCCCCCCAGCTCCCCCCAGCTGGGGAAGTACGGGCAGTGAGTCCCCCCGGCTGGGCGGGGGGTCGCGGCTGAGTGTGGGTCCCTGCTCGCAGCTCCACCCGCACAGCTCTCTCCTCTTCTGAGAACTGTGATGCTGCTGTGGTTTGGCTTCACCTTGGGGCAGCCCCGCAGGGTCCCTCTCTGCTATATACCGCTCTGCTATATAGCCTGGCCGAGCCCCCGGAGCAGCGCACACCGCGGCGGAGAGGTAGGCAGGGCTGGGGGTCCCGCACCGCGGCACCGGGAGGGGCTGGGCACCAGGGATCCCCGGGGACACTGCGGCCCCCTGCCCAGGGGTCCCAGCGGGGTGGCGGTGGGAAGGGCCAGCGTGTCATGTTGGGGTGTCACATCGGCTGCTGGCCCTGTGCGGGGCTCCCCCACACCGCTCCCCCTCCTGCCTGACCCTGCTGGCTCTGCCCTTACTGGTCCTGCTGGTGCACCCCAGCTTGGTGGCTCCCCGTCCTTGGCAGTATGGCTAGAACCCCCCGGCACGGGGCTGCCCTTGCCCTTCCTTCCCCCCCCAGATGCTGGCGCTGGTGGGGCTGGTGCTGTGCCTTGTGTCTGCGGACGCCCTGACCGCCTTCCCCCCAAAGTGTGAGTCCTGCCCGCCTGGGCACTGTGGGGGCCTTGGGGGGAGATACCCCAGGGGTGGGGGCCGTGGGACCCGCACAGCAGCGGGAGGGAGCACCCGCATCCCTCTGACCCGGGGTGACGTGAGCCCAGATCGGGGCTGCATTCTGGTGGGGTGGGGGTTAGGGGACAGGCAGGAGAGTGACGGGGGAACGTGGGGTGAGGGAGCAGGGGATGGGTGTGGAGTGAGGGAGCAATGGATGGATGTGGGGTGATGGGGCAGGGTGGGGATGTACGTGGGGTGATGGTGAAGGTGGTGAGGAGCAGGGCTGGGGACCGTGGGGAAGGATGGATGTGGTGGGCCAGGACGGATGCAGTGGGTCAGGACAAGGGGTTCCCGGCCCCATTGTGGCAGGGTTGGGCTGCCCACCCCACAGCCCATCTGACCCCAGACTCTGCCTCCGATCTCCAGTTCAGGTGGGGAAACTGAACGGGGACATGGTGGTGAAATGCAACACCTCGGTGCAGCACGTGAGCTGGACGCAGAACGGGGAGCCCGAGCCCATGGCTGAGGTGGTGGCCGAGGGCCAGACCCTCACCATCCTCGGCCTGGATCTGCCGGCCGCCGGCAACTACAGCTGCTGGGCTGGCCCCGTCCTGCTGGACACCACCTACGTGGTGGTCAGCGGCACCGGTACGTGGGGCGGGCGCGAGGGGTGGGCAGGGCCAGGCGGGGGGAGCAGGGGGTGACGGGGTCGGGCTGGGGACCGGAAGATGCTCGTGCAGCTGCAGATGTTGGTGCCCAGCCCGCGGGGCTGTGGGGATGCAGCGGGCAGGGCTGTGCAGGGCCAGGGGGAGCCCAGGTGTGGGGGCAGCCATGCCTGCGCCGTACAGGGAGGGGTCACCTCCCCCAGCCCTGTGCAGCCCCCGAGCCACCAACCCCCTCAGGCAAGGAGGGGATGGACGTCTCCTGCCAGGCTGAGTCCTACCGCGGCTCCTTCCGCTGCTCCTGGACCGGTCCCCGCTCCGCCGTCTTCCGCGCCCGCCTCACGCGCAGGTGGGTGCCCCAGGGTCCCCCCTGCCCGCCCTGGCCCCGCCAGCACCCAGCCCTCACGCCCGCCTCCCTCCGCAGCGACGGCTCCTTGGGGCAGTGGGTGCCAGCAGCCAGGCGCCGGGGCCGGTTCAGCGCCAGCCTGGCCGATCCGTCCTTCTGCCCCTTTGCCGAGGAGCTGCGCCCCATGGAGCTGCAGCTGGAGGGGCTCTCAGACACCTCCTACCTCAACTTCTCCTTCCACTTCTTCGTCCGCGACATCGGTGAGCTCAGCCCAGCGGCACTGGGACCCAGCGGGGTTCTGGGGGCACTGGGGGCCCTGTGGGAGGGTTTGGCCCCCGGGCTGGGCAGGGCTGCCCCGTGCTGACCCCGCTGTGCCCGCAGTGCGGCCTGACCCGCCGCAGGAGCTGACGGTGCAGCGGCGAGGGGAGCAGCTCCGCCTGACCTGGGCTCCCCCAGCCTCCTGGCCACTCCCCAGGTCCTACTTCGCTCTGCTCTACTGGCTGCAGTACGAGCTCCGCAACGGCACCCAGGTAACCGCGGGACGCCCGTGACCTGCGCACGCTGCCCCGCGTCCTCGCTCTGCTGCGCCCACCCTGCCCCAGCCTGAGCTCTTCCCGCTGCCCGGGGGGGCCACTGGGAACAGGGACTCGCTGGGGGTGCAGCAATGGCCCCCTCCGCATTCCACTGCCGCTCCCCTTGGGGCGGTGCATGGCCACTCCTGGCTGTCACCTCTGCTCCCCCTCCAGCACTGCCCACACCTGGCAGCGCCACTGCCCGAGTCGGGGAGGTCCCCGTGTCTGCCACCCCTGAGCCCCAGCGCTCAGCTCTGTTCCAGCCCCGTCCCCCCCGTCCCCACAGCCTCACCCCCTACAGCCCCAGTGCCTCCTGCCCCCCACCCCGGTGCCGGGTGCTCCCCGCGGCTGTGACCTGCCCCGCTTGCAGGTTGACAGGTACGTGGAGGGCACGGAGGAGCTGCAGCTGCAGGAGTGGGTGCGGCGGGTGCGCATCAGCTGCCAGGACCCCTACGCCAACCCCACCTGGAGCCCCTGGAGCACCTGGCAGGACATCGACGCAGCTCGGCAGCCCCGGCTCCAAGCGCAGTGACCTCGCACACGGACACCCCTTTTCCCCACGCACTGTCCCCACCCCGCTGCACCCCTGCGTGCACAGGGACGCTGTGGCCATGGCCCCCCCAGAGCTGGGGGTACAGCACAGCATCCCCCAGGTGCAGCTGCCATGGGCACCTGGCACCAACCTTCCCCTTCCCCTGCATGGTTTGGAAGTGGATTTTTACCCATTGAAGAGCTGGGCTTGGCGTTACCACAGCCTCGGTCAGTCATTGTGTGGGGTGTGGGGTGATGGGCCCCCTGGTCCCCACGTTCTGGCCAGGCACACCACAGGCAGGTCTGCTCCCTGCCCTCTGGCTCAAGGTGCCCAATTGATGCCAGTCCCGCAGGGTCACAGGCTTGTGTGGGTCCCCGCTGCCCCACAGCTCCCCAATGGGCCCCCTCCCTGACAGCACTGGGCTGCCGGGCTCAGCCCCTGGGGTCCTCACACACGGCTGAGAACACACGTGTGACACACGCACACACACTCGAGCCTGGGTGGGTGTCCCCATGGCCCTGCCCACCCGCCTACCATGGCACACAGGCACCCTGAACCCCCCTGTTCCTCATCACCCCCTCAGATCTGCCTCCCTCAATGCAGCTGCAGCGGCGCATTGCCCTGGGGGGCCGCACCCCCTCCCCACATCCCAGGGTGCAAGATCCCTGCCTGACCCCCGGAACATCAGTCCCAGGACAGGACACGGCCACAATGGGGGCGGCCAGGGACCACCCACCAGCACTGGGGAGGCTCAGCTCCCTCTGGGGCACAGTCCCCTCCACCACATGCCCATGGTTGGGCCTCCGTGATGTGCCCCACTCGGCATCCCCATGGGGTGCCCAGCCCGGGGGTGAGGGCTGCAGCCAGGCGGGAGGGAGCCAAGGCCCCCCAGCCAGGCAGCCCCCCCACCACAGACGGGCCAGCTCTGGGTAATGCCATGGGGCTTTATTGAGGTGCTTCCGCACAGGCTGGGGCTGGGAGCCCAGCCTTGCTGCTGCTCCGGAGAGGCTGGTGAGAGTGTGCGGCCCCGCGGGCGCTGCCCTCCTGGGGGGCTGGGGTCTCCCAGGGCGGGGATCTGGGGAGCCCAGGCAGTCCATGGCACAGGGGACAGAAGGACCAGGGCTCCAGGATGCCAGAGGGGCCGGGGATCCCTCGGCCTGGGCGTCCGGGGGTGGAGGTCCCGAGGCGCGGGCAAAGGGGGCTCAGGGGACCCCGAGGTGCAGAGTCTGGGGTCTGGGAGCCCGGGCGGGGGGTCCCGCAGGGGCCGGAGGTCCCGTCACGGCGGGGCCAGGCAGCCCAGGCGCAGCTCCTCGCCCTGCAGCATCTCCCTGCAAGAGACAGGCCCGGGCTGAGCCCCCCGGCCCGCCCGCCCCGCCGCCCCCCCCGCGTACCGGTACGCGGCGATCTCCGCCTCCAGCGCCATCCGCAGCCGCAGCAGCGCCGGGTACTCCCGCAGGCACCGGGCCATCTCCGCCTCCGCCGCGCCGATCTCCCGCTCCAGCTCCGCCACCCGCTCCTGCCGCCGTCCGTCAGCACCGCCCGGGACCCCCGGCNCCCCCCTCCGCAGCCCTCCGGGCATCCAAGACCCGCACCACGCCCATCCCAGTGCCTGGGCTCCCTCCTCCAACCCCAAATCTCCGCCCTCTCCCATAGCCCAGCCACCTGCCCCCTCCCAGACCGCCTGCCCCCCGGCGCCCCCGCACCTGGTACTTGGCGAGCTCCCCGCTGCGCCGGTCCCGCAGCCCCTGCAGCTGCCGGTGCAGCGCGCCCACGGCCCCGCGCAGCGCCTCCACCTCGNCACCGGGGCCAGCCCTCGGCCGCGCTCATCCCGCCGCTTCTGCGGCGGCGCCGCCGCGGTTCCGCCCCCGGTAAAACGGGGCCGCGTCACGGAACCGCAGCCAATCCCGCTGCCGGGGCACGGGCACCGGCTGCCCGCCCCCCACCGGGCCCAACGGGGGCGCCGGCAGAGGCACGAGGGACAGCGCCGGGGTGGGGGCCAAGGTCAAGATTAGGGTCCCACTGACCAGGCACCACATTGGCAGAGCAGGGGGACAACGGCCCACCCTGGCTGGGGCTGGCGGGCGGCTGAGAGGGGAACAAGGCAGGGGTGGGGACCCCCGGCCGGGGACACTCAGGGGGTCACCGGGGAAGGAGGACAGATATTTGCTGGGGGGGGGGTTCAGCCCCCAGCGCACCCCTCTGCCTCCTCACGAGTGTGCTGTGGGTCACGTCAGATCGAGGTTCAGTCTGACCCCGGCAGCGCAGAGGAAGGTGAGGGGGGTCCCTGGAGCCAGAGACTGGGGGTTGTGGGCACAAGGCCAGCCCCGGTGCAATCCGAGTCTGTCGCGGGGTGCTGTGGGGGCACATCCAGGCCCGGGGCCGCAGGGAGCCAGAAAACCGGTGGGTGAGGGGCCAGGAGTGGGCAGGAGCCCAGCCCATGGGGCAGGTGAGCCCAGTCCGTCAGTCCACTGCTGGGGGTGTGGGGGCTGTAGGTTCCTCATCCAGCCCAGGGGCTGCAGCTGGGACCCAGAGCTGGCAAACTCCAGTCAGGATAAGGCAAGTGCGTGTGGGTGGTGATGACCCCGCAGCAGCCGTCACTGTGGGCGGGGGCTCCCCGCACAGGGAGCTGGGGGTTCCGGGTAGAGGCTGCCGGGCTGGGGGCTGCTGATGGGCGAGCAGCAGGTCCTGAGCTGGGACCACCAAGGAGCTGCCCCCAGCACGGGGGGCCCTGGGGAGGGGGCCTGGTCTCACAGAGTGGGGTGCGGGGTCCAGCCCTGGGCTCCCCAGAGGCTCCGGGCAGGGGGCTGCCCACGGCAGTGCTGCAGGCAGGGTCCAGGTGGGGGTCGACAGAGTTTTGGAGTCCAACCAGGGGCACGTCTGCCCACCTGGAGCTGTGGGGCGGCCATGGGCCCGGAGGGACAGCAAAGGGGGCCGGGGGGCCATCCCACGGTGGGGAGGGGGCTACGATGTGGGTAGCTCCTGGGAAGCAGCAGCCCCATCCCTGCCGCAGGCCAAGGCGCTGGGCTCAGACCCCGCCGGGCTCCCGCCGCCCGCTGCCGCCTCCCAGCGTGTCCACGGCCCCCAGGGACCTCACACCACGGAGGCCACCCCTGAGACAGACGTCACCTTGTTGTCCTCAGCCCAGGGCTGCAGGTTCTGCAGGGCATAGAGGGAGGAGTTGTGCATGCAGAGCGGGTCCTGGGGCAGCGGCTGGCTCAGGCTCTTTTGGAAAGCCTCCTGCTGCAGGTGCAGCATCAGGCGGTTGGCCTGCTGGCGCTCGGCCTCGCGCTCCTCTGCCGTCTGCCTCCTGCCAGGAACACAGCCCATCCAGCACTGCCCTGCTGCCCGCAGCCCCTCCAGCTGCCGGCACCGCTGGGCACCAGCCTGGCGCTGCCCCGGAGCCTCCACCCACCGCCCGTCCCTCCTCCAGCACCACCGCGCCTCCTCCAGCCAGGCACAGGGGGATGACGCGGGGACAGGCACAGGGGGATGACATGGGGATGGGGACCAGCCCAGCCTCTCCTGGGGGTGGCTGTCATGGGGAGCGGTGACTGCTGGAGGGGGCAACAGGTCAGAGCTGTGGGGGCTGCGGCAGCCGCTCCAGGCCCAGCTCCGTTACCTCCACTTGGTGCGGCGGTTCTGGAACCAGGTCTTGACCTGGGCATCCGTCATCTTGAGGGCCTTGGCCAGGGTGGCCCGCTCGGCCGAGGCCAGGTACTTCTGCCGGTGGAAGCGCTTCTCCAGCTCGCAGATCTGCACTCGGCTGAAGGAGGTTCGTGGCTTCTTCCGCTTGGGTGGCGTGCGGTTCTGGTAGGGGTGCCCAATCCGCCGGGTCGCCGCGAAGGGCGACAGTGCGGCTGTGGGCAGAGGCAGGGTGAGGGGCTGCTCGGGGAGCCATGGGCAGAGACCCTGCCCACCACTGCTCCATGCAGGCAGGGGCTGGGCAGGGTCCCTGCTGAGGGCAGGGCAGGAACTGGCACAGCACAGGAGCCTGGGGGGACGCTCGGGGCCATGGGGACAAGGAGCTCTGGAGGGGCTGTGGGGACAGGGACCTCCAGGAGGGCCACCAGCTGTGCCTGGCAGAGAGGAGGGGAGGAGGAGACCCCGAGTCATCCCCACCTGCTCCCAGAGCCCAGAGACACACGGGGCAGCTCAAGATGTGGCCAATCCCAAGCCCACAGACACAGCCCAACTGCTCTCCCAGCCCAGTGGCTACCGGCTGGGGCCAGCGGAGCAGCCAGGCAGGCCCAGTCCCAGGGCCGGTGTGGGGCCAGCAACGCTTCCAGCAGCACAAACCTGCCCTTCGCTGCTTGCCGAGCCTGGTCACAGCCCCAGAGGAGCCTCCACGGCTCTGCAGTGACTTCCCAGCCCTCCTGGGGAGGGGACAGGACCTCAGAAGCCATCAGGAGGCAGTCGGCATCTCCTTCCATGTGCCGGCAGCGGCCGGTCTGGCCACCGCCAGCTGCCTGGGGGCTGGGGACTGGGAATGGGCTGTCCCCGCATGGCCGGCACGAGCCAGGGACAGCGAGTCTGGTGTGCCGCATGCAGACATGGACACAGCCAGAGCCACAGGGAGTGTCAGGGCAGCGAAGCGGCACAGATGAAGGCAAGAGCTCGATGGGGTGCAGCACCCAGTTCCTGCTCCCCTCCTGCTCCCATGGCACCCACAGCCAAGCCACAGCCCTGCAGCACCACAGCCCTCACCAGCGCCGGCACCACAAGGGCAGGGCTGCTCATGGGGCTGCCATGGGGCCGCAACGGTACCACAATGGGGCCACAGGGACATGGGCAGACCCCACAGCGGCCGCAGGGACACCCCGGCGCCCAGCAGACCCTCCCCGCGAGGCCAGACCCTCCCTCCCGCCAGCACCCGGCAGGCAGCGCGGGCAGGGAGCCAGCCTGCCCGCCGGCGGGGGCGGACGTGGTTGACGCAGGTGGAGCCGCGCAGTCGGGGGGACAGAGGCCCCCGCGCCTCCTCCCCATGCGGGGCGGCCCCTCGCTGACAACAGATGCCGACAGCCCACAGACCACCCCAAGGCCAGGGTGCTGAGTGATGGCCATGCTGGGAGACCCCATACCGGGGAGGGGCTGCCTCGTCGAGCCAGCGCTGGCGCCAGGCAGGAGACGGGGACATCACCCACCACCTTGCGAAGGACGGTGCTTCGTCACCACCGGGATGGTGGGTGGGCCGGGAGGTGAACCCGGCTCTGGTGGTGCCCAGGTTGGGCCCCCACAGCCCCCACACCCCACATGGCCCCAGTGTCCCTACAGCCAGCACTCATCTCCAGCCCTGTGTGGCCCCCAGCCTCGTCCCCGCATGGAGCTGCGCACTGCGGACGTGGCAGTGCCGCCATCTTGGAAAGGAGCCGAGCTGAGCTGAGCCAGGCCAGAGCTCCCCAGCATCCGCCCGGCACACAGCCCAGCACACAGCCCGGCACACAGCCCCCACACCAGCATCCCAACCACAGCACCCCACACCTTCTCCTCCGGGGTGCAGCGATCGGCATCCCCACCCCAGCACTGGGTGCTTCAGCCCCCACCACGAGCACTCAGTCCCTTGCCCCGCTGGCAGCACCGGGACCCTGCACCGCCTCCCTGACACCTGCACCATCACCTGCCCTCCCCAGCCCTGGCACCAGCCCAGCATCTTACATGGCACCTGCACCCCATGCCCACCCATGGCACCTGCACCCCATGCCCAGTGCTTGTCCCTGCACAGTGGGTCTCTGAGTCCCGTCACCAGGCACCCCACAGCCGGGCCCCACAGACACCCACAGCACCTGCCCCATCCCCACAGGCACACGGGACAGGGGTACCTGCTCCCCGTGCCCAGTCCTGCACGCAGATGGGTTCTGCCCCGCAGCACCGTGGGCCCCCTCCCCACACTCTGCAGCCCCCGAGAGCCGCCCGGTTACGGGTGGGACAGAGCCGACAGCCAATGCCCTCGGGCCCAGGGAAGGGACCAGACACGGAGCAGAGTCCGAGGCCAGAGCAAGGCGGGAGCGCACGGGCACCACTTGGAGTCGGAGCCCGGTCCGTCCCCTGCCCGGAGCCGCCGAGAGACAGAGCGGGACCGCGGGGGAGCTGCCGGTGGCCGCAGCAGCCCCGAGCTGCTCTCCGCGGGCCCCGACGGCGGCCGCGTCCCGCAGCTGCGAGAGCCCGGCCCGGCGGGAGCCGGAGGAGCGGGGCGGAGGCGGCCGCGGGCGAGGAGCCCGCGCT
>VWYH01004271.1:159726-181473 GCA_013399365.1 Pampusana beccarii | reverse complement strand
AGGGTGTGGCACAGGGGATTTAAATCCTGTCCTGGCCGGGAAGGGGCTTTGTGCTCTGGGCTGGGCTGGGCTGGGCTGGGCTGGGCTGGGCTGGGCTGGGCTGGGCTGGCTCGGCTCGGCTCAGCTCAGCTCGTGCGGCTGTCGGTGCCAGGCAGCCCCATCCCAGCAGGCGCTGGGCACCGAAGCAGGAGAGGGATCAGCCACCAGCCCTGTCCCCCTGCCCCATCACAGTGGCAGCTCCACTTGGGGCCCCGAGGCCGGGCTGTGGGCTGAGGCTGGGTACGGGGTGGCTCTCAGAGCCGCTGTCCCACAAGCCAGGTCTGTGAGGGGTCCCTCCGCCCATGCTGGGTGGGAGCTGCCCCCAGCCCCACGTCCATGTGCTGTCCATGGGGCACCTTCCCCCGTGTTCCAGAGGTTCCTGCTGACTGTGGGGCAGGCGGGGGCTGTGTGGGGGATGAGAGCCCGAGCAGCGGGGCCGTGCAGGGTGCCTGCAGGTGCCAGCCCAGCGGGCGGGGACCAGGTGACAGTGGCACGTCTCTGCAGGAGGAGGTGAAGGTGAAGATGAAGGAGCTGAACGAGCACATCGTGTGCTGCCTGTGCGCCGGGTACTTCATCGACGCCACCACTATCACCGAGTGCCTGCACACCTGTGAGTCCCTGCCTGCTGGGGGCAGATGCCTGGTGGCTCCATTGCTACGGGGTCCCCGGGGTGTCCCAGCAGAGCTGCCTGTCCCCACCGGCGGGTCAATGCTGCCCCGAGGCTGGGGCTCCTGTCTGGGGGCCCAAGGGGAATGTGTCCCCTGGTCAGCGCTTGTGTCCGGGGCCGTGGGGCTGTGCCCCCACCCCAGCCCCTGACACCCCCCATCTGGCCGCAGTCTGCAAGAGCTGCATCGTCAAGTACCTGCAGACCAGCAAGTACTGCCCCATGTGCAACACCAAGATCCATGAGACGCAGCCGCTACTCAACCTCAAGCTGGACCGCGTCATGCAGGACATCGTCTACAAGCTGGTGCCCGGCCTGCAGGAGAGTGAGTGTCCCAGGGGGGCCGGGATCCGGTGTCCCGTGTCACCAGGGTCCTGTAGAAGTTGCGGAGGAGTTGGGAAGGGCCCAGGGCAGGGGCAAGGGGAGGAATTGGACATTTTTGGGAGGTACCTCGCTGTGGGGTGTGGGAGACTGTCCGTGGGTCTTCAAAACGCTGCTGATCATGTCTGTGGTGGCTACTAAACCTGGTGGGGGAGTGCAGCTTAGCATCCCAAACTGGTTGTAGAGGGAAAGGCAGGACAAACGGCCTCCAGGCATGGTGGTGGGGGCCAGGGGACGGCAGGGACCGTGCCCGGGAAGCACATGGGGCTGCTCGGGGGTGGGGAGCAGAGCAGGGTGCTCTGTGCTGGTACTGTGCGGTTTGGGAGGTTCAGGTGTGTGGACCCACTGGAGGCTCCGGCTGTGCCACAGCTCTGTATCTTTCCCTTGGCTGTGCCGGCAGGGAGCAGCTGCCGGATGCGGGGGAACAGAGCAGGGAGGTGGGTGCTGTGCCAGGGCTCAGCTCCCGGTGCTCAGCGCTCGGGCTCTGTCTGTGCTCGGCACAGCGGGGCCGGGCGCTGGGGACGGAGCCGCGTGAGCGGCGTCCCTGGGGCTGGGCGCTGAGTGACGGTGCAGCAAACCGGTGGCGGGGAATGCAAAGCAGCACGCAGGGAGGGCAGCCCTGGCGCCGCAGGGTCAGGGTTGGCCACTGTCACCCAGGACAGGGACGGCGCTGGGGACACCTCTCTGGAAATGTCACACTGCCACATGGGGGGTGGGGGCCTGGGCTGGATGGGGGCACAGCGACAAGCAGCGTGGGCCCGGTCCCCCACCCTGCAGCGGACGGGGGGAAGTGGGGAAGGTGTGAGGGCAACAGTGTGGGAAACGTGTCTGCATGGCTGGGATAGGGACTTGGCCGCCCCCCGGGGACAGGGCTCGGCAGAGCCCCCCAGGGGCACAGAGGAGGAGAACGGGGAAGGAGGGTGTGGTTTCTGGCACCGTTGTACCGAGGGCAGCTGGGGACCCACCTCTGGGTGCTGCGGGGTGGGGGCCATGGCGGGCTGGGGGGCACGCGGGCGAGGGGGTGTCCCTGAGCAGTACCGGCCTCTCGCCCGCAGGTGAAGAGAAGAGGATCCGAGAGTTTTACCAGTCCCGCGGCCTCGACCGGGTGACGCAGCCCAGTGGCGAGGGTGGGCGCGCGGGGACCGTGTGGGGCCTGGGGGTTTGGGGGCCAACCGCCGGGGGGGAGGTGGGGGGCTGGCTGCGGCAGTCGGGCAGTGCCGCAGTGCTGGTGAGGCAGCCGTGGGCTGACTCCTGCCCCCTCCCCTCGTCTCCCCAGACACGGTTGGGGGTGACCCCATGGGGCTGCCCTACAGCACCTTCGATCATTCCCGCGCCCACTACTTCCGCTACGACGAGCACGTCTCGCTGTGCCTGGAGAAGCAGAGGTGAGCGTGGGCAGGGCTGCGGGACGCGGGCAGAGGCGCTGCCCTCGGCGTGGCAGGGAGCGGGGCTGGGGGTGGCACCCGGGTTGCAGCGTCCCGCTGCGGAAGGGGACGTGGCTGAGCTGGGGGGGTCCTGCCGCCCCTCTGGAGCCGCCCCAGCCCTGTCCCCCCGGGCCACGGCGTTAATCGCTGCCGGGCGGGCGCTGCGCAGCTGCTTGCCGCTCCGACAGCAAAGTCAATAAGCGGCAGCTCTGGGGGCTGTGACGGGATCGATGGCTGCAGCTCAGCTGCCACCGTGCTGTCCCCGTGCTGCTCAGCCGTCCCCAGCTCCCTGTGTGTGTGACGTGCGGGTGGGGGAGCGCTGGGGCGGGCGGGGGGCACCCAGCCCAGGGCAGCTTGTGCCTCTGCAGGGGGCTGTGCCCAGAGAGGGGGTACGGCCCACAGCCCCCCTCCCTGCTGCCCCTTCTCTCCGCAGCTCCAGCAAGGACAAGAGCAAGGCCGTGCTGCAGGTGAGCGGGGGTCCCTGCAGCTGCCCGGCCGCTGCACCGGGCCCCGAGAGCCCAGGCTCTGCCCAGACCTGGCCCCACAGCCCTCGCGCTGGGCTCGGCTTGGTGCGTGGGGTCCCGGGCGGGGGACTCAGGGGAGCTGGGGCCTCGCCGTGCACCGGCACCGGTCCCATGGGGACGGGGGGACCCGCACCCCTGACCCACTCTGGCCTTGCAGCAGAAGTATGTGAGATGCTCTGTGCGGGCGCAGATCCGGCACCTGCGGAGGGTCCTGTGCCACCGCCTGGGGTTGCCGCTGCAGCACGTGAGTCTGGGCGCTGGGTGGGGGTCACGGTGCTGGGTGGGGGTAATGAACCCCCTGTGATGCAGCCTTCCTGTGCCTAGGTGCAGATCCTGTTCAACAACGAGGCCCTTCCCGACCACATGACAATGAAGCAGCTCTGGCTCTCGCGCTGGTTTGGCAAGGTGGGCATCCCCCAGTGGGATGGGACCCACAGCGGACCCCACAGCACAGCTCGGGGTGGGGGTGGCCCCATCCCGGATTGGGGAGCTCCATGGGTCCGGCGGGGGGATCATCCCCAGGAGACGGATCATGGCAGCGCTGGGCTGAGGCCGTGAGGCCAAGTCAGGAATCAGAGTCAAAGATGATTAATGTCGCTTGCTGGAGCGGTGACCCGGGTTGCCCACGGCCGCCCTGCAGCCGCCCGGCCCACGGCTCCTCACGGGTCAGGAGGGGGACGGGTCCCAGAAGGGGTTGGACAAGTTCACGGGGCAGCCCTGGGGCTCTCCCTGTGGGGAGGGGTCGCTGTCGCCCTCCTGCTGGGTCCGGGGGTGGGGGTGTCTGCTCTGGGGTGGGCTGTATGGATTGTCTGCCCCAGGGCGGGGGTGCTGGCAGCCCTGACCCCCTCTTCCCTTGCAGCCTGCGCCCCTCCTGCTGCACTACAGCATCAAGGACAAGAGGAGGTAGGGGCTGGGGGTGGGCGCTACCTCCCAGAGCGCAGCCCTGCTCCCCTGCCCCCCACTCTGCTCCCCCTAACTTAATACCCCTCCTGCTCAAGTATATTTTTTGAATAAAACTGTGGAAAATCCCCCCCGAGTCCTTTTGCCATCCTGGGGGAGCTTTGGTGGGGCTGGGGGTTGCTACTGGGGTCTCTGTGAGGGGCCTGGGGGCCCTGCTGATCCCCCCCCACCTCCAGGAGTGGGGTTGGGGGTAGCAGTCCCCCCACGAAGGGCTGCGGCCATGAGGGGTGCAGCTGAAGGGTTTGGGGGTGCAGCACTGGGAGGGGAGGGGCTGAGCCCTGCGGTGTGCTATGGAGGATGCAGCGGGGGTGCTGCTGGGGGCCCTGGGGAGCAGATGCAGCACTGGGGGGTGGGGGGGCTGGGGATGCGCGTTGGGCAGTGGGCGCAGGGGGGGTCTCGGCTGTGGTGTGCAGTGGGGGGGGTGCAACCTCCTCCCCTGTTCCTCGCCGGCGCGGGGGCGCGCAGCCCCTCGCCTGAGCGCAGTTGTGCGGGCGCTCGGCAGATTAATCACCGTCACGGCTGCCTGGCGCACGTCCCGGCCCCCCCGCGCCGCCGCCGGTGCCAGAATCCCGATGAGGAGTGATGGGGAAATAACACGCCTGTCGCCTCGGCGCAGGCTGCGCGCCCCCCCGCCGCCCGCGCATAATGAGCCGTAATAAAGTCATGGGCCCTTTGATTGCCTGAGCTGGGGGGGGACGGGGCGCCCCCCCCCCAGCTCCCCAGCGCTCGCCTAATTAGCTCGCTATTGTAGGGACAATATCGCAGCCATCTGGGCCGCTGCCGGAGCGCGGCGGGGTCGGGCCCAGCTGCCGGCGCGGGGCGGCCCGGGGGTCCCCGGGCGCGGGGGTCCCTCCCCGGTGCGGAGCTGGGGCCGCGCTCCCCCCGCCCGGGCGCTGCGAACACGATCCGGCGGCTGCGGCCGCCGCTCCGGGCGGAGGAACAAGCAGGTGCCGGCCCCGGAGGGGCCCCGGCCGCGGCACAGGGCTCGGGGCCGGGGCGCGGGTGTCCTTGGAGCGGTGGCCTGAGCCGGATCGGACGTCCCCGCGGGCCCTGGTCCTGCTGGGGAGCCCCGGCCCCGCCCCGGCCCGCCCGGCANTCCCCAGCCGTTGCGGGGCGCGGCCGTGTCCCGTCCCTCACCCCCGGCCCCGCTCCGCGGCTGACCCCGCGGCCGGGACCCCGCGCAGCCGCCGCCGCCGCCGGAGGATCCGGTTACCGGCCCCTCTCCCCGGCCCAGCTGTCGGCCATCCCTCACCCGGAGCGGCCGCGGCCCCCCCGTGCCGAAAGCCGCTGCTAAGTACGTGGTGAAACGCGGGCAGAGGCCCGGGGACCGCGCTGCCCGTGCTGGGACGGCATCCGCGTCCGGCCGCGGCTGTCCCCGCCCGCGGTGCCCAGGAACACCCTGGGCCGGGTCGCGCCCGGCAGCCCCGGGATGCGCTGGGCCCGTCAGCACCGCTCCGTCCCACACCCCGGCACCCACCGGAGCCTCCACTCTAGGGGCAGCCAGGGCGAGGGGTGGGTGCGGGACGGGGGTCCCAACCGGGGCCACCTGCCGGGGCGCCGGGAAGGCAGCGCGGCCGTGAGAGCGGGCGGGGGGCGGATGGATGGATGGACGGACGGATGGATGGATGGATGGATGGATGGATGGATGGAGGGGGCGGTGAGGCGGGGGTTGTTCCCGTGTCTTTCAGCAGCGGCTCTGGCAGCCGGTTCCAGACGGCAGAGCAGGAAGCGGGAGCGGGGCAGGGAGCCCCCCACGTCCCCAGCCCCGAGCCCCCTCCCTTATCAGCGCCGGCCGCGGAGGAGCCTAATTCAAACCAACTGCGGGGCTGACGTTGGTAAATGAGCCCCCGCCGGGCCGGGAGCGGGGGCGGGCGCGGGGGTCGGTGCCAGCAGCCCCTGCCCGCAGCCTGGCCCCATCGCCCACAGGGGCTGGGGCTGCACCATCCCCCGCCGGGGCTGCCGGGGTCCAGCAGGGGCCGGGGGCCGCTGGGGATGCGGGGCAGCCAGGAGAGACAGCGGTTCGGGGGATCTGGGGAGGCCCACGGGGGCAGAGGGAACCCGGGGGTGCAGCGGGAGCCCCCGGTTGAGGCCGCGGGCAGTGCCGGGGGCAACGGGGCAGGGACAGGTGCCGGTACGGGGTCCTGCATCCTTGTCCCGGCCGTGGCGGGGGGGCTGCAAGCCACGGTCACGCCGGTTAGTGAGGGGCGAAGGCACTTTGATATCCCGCCCCCCGTCGTGCTCCGAGGGGGCTAACGGCTGCAGGCTCCAGCCCGGCAGCGGGGGAAACCTGAGCCCCCCCGTCCCGCCCAGCCCCTTCCCGGGGGGCGGCGCGGGCTGCACAGCCCTGCTCGGGGGGGCCTTGGCACGGCCCGGTCACTGCACGGCCCCAGCACGGCCCCCAGCCCCGGGAGCTCCTCGGCCGTGCAGGGACCCTGGGGTTCCCACTCCCCTGTCCCCGTGTCCCCGCAGTGAGCCCGGCTGCACACTGGGGACAGTGGCATCCCCAGCCCGGGTGTTCCCGGGCCCGATGAAGGGCCTGTTGGGGAGTGAGGGGCTAAACAGCCCCAGCTGCCCCCCTCAGCCCCATAGGGTGACACTGGGGCAGAGACGTGCTGCTACGGTCACCCCCTGTGCCAGGGGGACGCTCCGGCCGTGCCGCGGGCCTGCAGGTGCAGCCGGGTACCGCAGCCCCTGGCCCGCCCAGGCGGTAACCGGGTGGCTCAGCAGGAGGATCAGCCTGTCCCAGGGCTGTGGGGCTGCCAGTAGGACAGGAAGGACTCCTTGGAGGGACCCCTTGCTGTTAGCCATCACGGCCCCCATGGCTTTGCAGCTCCTGCACCCTGGGGTCACCACGGAGTGGCGGGGTGGGGGACACTGGGGGCCTGGCACAGCCCAGGGGGATGGCATCAGACCCCCTCCCTCCAATGCCGAAGTCCCCAAGCACCCTGTCCTGCTGTTTCCCCCACCCTACGGCCCCTCCTGACCACCCCTTGCTGGGGCTGAGCCCACTTCCCTGCTGCCCCGTGGATGCTCGCTCTGGGGCCCCGCTTGTCCCCCCAGCCCCTGCCCCATCCCACGGGTGGGCACCGGGACCTGACCCCCAGTACCAGCTGGGCAGCTGGTGTGCAGCGCTGGCACAGGCTGTGTCACAGCCCGTGTCACAGGCGAGCAGGGCCGTGCTGAGCACCCCGGCTGCGCCGTCCCTGCCACGCTCCAGCAGCACCACCTCCCGCACTGGCTCCTGACAGAGACAAATGAGCCACCCACGCCTGCCACCACCTTCACATCCCATTGCTGGGGTGAGTGGGACCTGTGTGTGGGGCTGGCCCTTGTGACACCCCCACGCAGCCTGGGCCAGGGTCCCCCCGCACAGCATCACCATGGCCTCCCGGCTCCAGCCCTGGCAGTGCCAGCGTGGCAGCACCGTGCTGCCGGGCCAGCTGCTGGGCCGCACAGCGGGGCCCCGCGAGGCTGCCAGCCCGCGGCACAGCGGGACCTGCCAGCGCCTCTCCGCAGGGCGCCGATGGATGGGCACCGCGGGGACACGTGTGCCAGGGCCCGGCCGGCGCCACCCCACACCCTGACCCCCACCTTCACCACAGCCCACGCTGAGGGCACCCACCGGGCCCATCGGGGCACACAGCTGTCCCTGCCGGGCACCATGGTGACGGCCGGTGCGTGGCACGGGCACACTGGCATATGGCTGTCATGGTGGGAATGAGCTGTCATGTCAGCGCGGGGAAATTATCCCGTAACGAGGCGTGCTGGAGATTAGGCTAATGAGAAAATCAAAACACAATTTAATTCCTGTCACTGCCTGATCGTCTTTAAACGACGCCGTGCGGTTCTGACGGGCCGGCATGCTGTGCCCACGCGCCCTCCGGCACCACGGCAGCGCCGGCCGGTGCCCGCCATGCCCTGCACGGAGGCGGCAGGGCCGGGGCAGGCGGGATGGCGGTGCCCGGCTTCCTGCCGGCTTCCCGCGGATGTGGGCACCGGGGCGCCCTGGCAGCGTGGGAACAGGGGCTGGGGGCACCTTCCTGCGGATGGAGGGGCTGCGGTGGGTCCTGCCCCAGCCCCGGGGGATGTGGCCGCGGGGCCCTGGGAAAGCGGTGCTTGCTGCAGGGGACCCCTGCTGCATGCTGCCCCCCAGGACCCTGACACCCCCCAGCTACGGTGTCCCCACCCGGGCGGGGGGTCTGGGACTGGTGCGGTGCCCAGGGGAGCTCGGAGCAGCCCCGGCTGGTGATGGGAGCAGCCCTGGCACCCCGCCCCGGCACCCAGCCCTGCCATCGGCCCCACCGGCACCCCTGGCCCCACCCCGGCCGCGAGGACAAGCCCGGGCCCGGCGTCCCTCAGGTGCCGGTGGCGGCGGGGCGGGCGTCCCAGCAAACGGGGCGCCGGGGCCGGGCGCCTCCAGCCCATCTCAAGGCGCGTGGCGTGGTGGGGCCGTGGGAACCGAGTGGGAGGGCACCCCCTCACCTTTCCCGGTTTATCTTGGACGGCGGCGTTTCCTGCGGCCCTTTGTCTGTGAGGCTGCAGCCACCCGCGCCCCCCCGGCCTTCCTGTGTGCCGCCGGGCACAAGGCAGGGGGGTGCACACCGGAGCCGTGCTCACACCGTGGGACCCCCACCTCGGAGGGGCTCAGCAGCCGCAGGGTGGCCCCAGCCAGACCTGGGCACCCGCCGGCTGTGCACATGGGATGGACATGGGATGCACACAGGGTGCACACGGGCTGCACACATGGGGTGCAGGTGTGGGGTGCTCACAGGTGGGGTGTCATCCAGGTCACCAGGGATGGGCCAGTGTGGGTGCCATGCTGTGGATGCTGTGCTGTGGGTGCATGGGTGCCGTGCTGTGGGTGTCGTGGGTGCTGTGCTGTGCCGTGGGTGCCGCAGCCTGGTGCTCACTGGCCCTGCTATTGTTGCGGCCGCAGTCCCGCGCGGCCTTTGAAGTTGGGCGACTTCCTGCCCCGGTTTTATGGCCCGATCTGTCTGCACCGCGCGCTTCCCCCAGCCATAAATCACTCTGCACGGGGAGGCTCGGGGGAGCGCGGCACGGCCGGCCGCACGCCCACGGGCCCAGTGAGGGGCACCGGCCGAGCCCACGATCGCCTGGGACGTGCCCAGGGCAGGTGCAGGACCCGGGCTGAGCCGTGCGGCAGTGCCGGGCTGGCACAGGGACCTGCACTGTGCCACGGCGGCTGGTCCCCAAGGCTCCCACTGGCCGTGCTTCAGCCCCAGCAAAGGCGCTGCGGGCAGGGGCAGCCGGCTGCCCCAGAGCCATCCTGGCCAGGGACACTCCTCTCTTCCCTGGATGGTCCCAGGGCACAGTTGGGGGGTCCACAGCCCCGGGCAGGGTGGGAGACACGGGATGGGTGCTCCTGCCCCTCTGTCCCTTGGCCCCGTGAGCACTCCCATCCATGGGGCAGTGCGTCCCGCGTGCTGTCACCCTGCCCCGGTGCTGCAGGGACAGACAACACCAGGCGGTCCCTTCCCCACGCCCGCACTGGACCCCCCACTCCCCAGTGACCCCCGGCAGTAAAACAGGCACGACGCGGGGTCAGGCTTTTAGGGCAAATCACAGCAAGATTGGAAACACCCGCAGTCACTGAGGGCTCAGCCTAGCCCAACGCACCGCACAGGGCCTGCCGGTGCCAGGGCTGCCGGTGCCAGGGCTGCCGGTGCCAGGGCTGCAGGGGGGTCCCGCTGTCCCAGTCCCTGCCCGGCCACCCCAGAGCCCTGAGGCTTCCTGCTCAGCTCCGCACCGGTGGCGTGGGCCCGGCACAGCGGTTACCTTCGCTATTCAGAGCATTTCCTGGGTTTTATAGTCTTCCCCTCCTTGTCCCACCTTCCTCGCAGGAAGACCTCGGTCCCGGCAGAGCCGGTGGCTCCATGCGCAGCAGGACGGCGCTCCCGGCCCTCTGCCCGCTGCGCCATGGCCAGCAGCGCAGCCATCTCTCCAGCGTTCCCACTCCCGGCCGGTGGCTACCGGCAGCAACAGCCCCAGGTGGGATGGTGTGTTGGGTCCGTGCCCTGACACCCCCAGACCTGTGATGGCACTGCTGGGCTCAGCCCCTGGCAGGGGGTCCTGGCCACATCACGCACACACCAGGCCGAGCCCCCACCGCGGCCGTGCCAGTGGCAATGCCCTCCCCAGTGTGCCAACATCGCGGTGTGCTGGGGCCCGGTGGTGACCGGCAGCCACCGCACGTCTTTTCCCGGTCTGGCAGCCGTGCTGGGGCTGCAGGCAGGAGCTGGAATCTCTCCCATGGCAGCAGCTCCATCGTCACCGTCCGGCTGGGTGGTTGTGAGCGGGACCCCGGCAGCGGGCAGGGGATGCCGAGCAGGAAGGTGCCCGCCCAGCCGTGCCACGTCCCTGGGCAGGGGGTGCAGAATGGCCCCGAGATGTGCTGGGCTGTGGGTACCCTGGGAGCACAGCGAGCCCCATGTCTGGGCCCCCATAGCGTTGCCCCCTGCCCAGACCGGGCTCTGTGGCTCCAGGCACCCCCTGCCCTGTCCTCCACTGCGCCCACCTGCAGCACATCCACAGCCGGGATGGGGGCCCTGCTGCCCACCCCCCGCCGTGTCCTCGGGATGGACTGGGGTTGCCAGGCAGGTCCCACTGTGGGGACGGGGCTGGCGGGTGTCCCTGGAGCCCCAGCGTGGGGGCTCGTGCTGCTGCGGCTGCCACGCGCCCGGTCCCACTCTCCCTAAATCAATTTGGTGGGTTATTGAAACGCCGCGTCTCCGTCTGGCGGCTAATTGCATGTGATCGTGATCCTGATCCTGCGGGCGGCACGGTCCCGCTCCCACACCGCAGCCACACAGCACCCGCGCCCGGCGGCTCCGCTGGTGGGGGCACCCGCCGCGGGGCAGGGGACAGGGGGTCAGGGGCGTCCCTGGTGCTGCAGAGGGGTGCTCCTGGGGGCGAACTGGGGGGCGGCTCCATCCCACCCCCATCCCACCCCCGGCACAGGCAGCCGCATGCCTGTGCCACCTGCCCTGGCTGGGCCACCATCAGTCCAGCAGGGCCGGTGCTGGGGCCAAGGGGATTGTGTCCATCCCCATCCATCATCCCACTCTCCCAGCCCACTCCTGCTCCTGTGCCAGCCCGGCTGCCATCCCCTGTCTCCCTGTCCCTGCCGGCCCAGCCCATGCCCGGCCAGACCCCCCTGCAAACACCCTGCGGGGCCTCGGGGGGCAAATTCCAAAGGGCACCCGGGAAGATTAATCCCAGGGCCGGCAGCCAGCCGGGTAACCGGATCACCCTGCCGGGAGCAGGAATGCGGAGCTGCTGTGCTGACCCCCCCACACCTGCCATGAACCAGGGATGGCCCCACCACACGGGGGTCACCGCGAACCAGCACGGCCAGCGCAGCCCCCGCCCAACCTGGGGGGACAACCCCCTGATCCCCAAACCGAGCAAGGCACCATTTCCAGTCCCCAAGCCCACAGAGACACGTCACCAGGACACACAGGCGGGGTCCCCAGAGTCCCCATGCTGGGAGTGACACTGTCATCGGGGTCCCAATTCAGGGAGAGGTGCCAGCCCCTGTTCCCCTGTCCAGATGAGTCCTGTCCCCAGAGGCACTGCCCCCACACCCCATTCTTGCTCCCCCTCCACGCCCCGGGGGCCCCGTCTTCCTTCCCACACCCCCAGCCTGGGGGGCAGAGGACCCCCAGCCCCGCAGCCAGCCCAGGGGACAGGGACGGGCCCGGGGACACCTGGCCATGCTGGGTCCTGCGTGCGGGCTGGTGCCGGTGAGCAGGAGGGTCCGATCCTGCACCAGCAGGCTGGACGGCTGAGGCCCCCGTGCCGTGCCATGCTGTGCCGTGGGGGCCGGGGCGGCACAGCTGCCGGGTCTGGAGTTCGGGCAGCAGCTGGGGGCGGTGAGCGGGGCGTGCAGAGGGCTGCGGTGCCCACGGCGGGGTCCCCCCCTCTGCCACCCCAGGGTCCCTCCGGGGCACAGGGCTGGTCCCCGGCCGGGTGGGGAGGATGCGGGACAGACCGGGACTAAGAATAGAGCTGGGCTGGGAAGGAGGAGGAGGAAGGATGGGGCTTCCTCTGCGACGGCTCTTCTTCCTCCCGCCCAGCCCTGCCACGCGGCACAGCACAGCATGGCGTGGCACGGCATGGCACAGCGTGCCACAACCCTCGCCATGCCCTCTGCCGGGACAGCCAGGTCATCGAGTCACAGAATCATTTTGGGTGGAAAAGACCCTCAAGACCACCATGTGCCCCCAGCTCACGGCACACAGGTACCCCAGTTCCACACGGGTAAAGCGCCCAAGTGCAGCCACTGACAGTGGGGCACACACACGTGCACACACATGTGCACACACACAACCCCAACATCCTGGCGGGGCCCCCACACCCCTGAGCAGGTGCTGGCATCACAGGCATCAATGGCAACCCCGGCAGCACCCTGCCTGCTGCCTGCAATAACGCTGCCATCCCGGCCCCCCCGCCGCCGCCGCCACGTTTCATTGCACTTTTCTTTTTAATTAACCTCTGGGCAGCACGGCTCGGCTGCCTCGCTGGGGTTAATGGTATCGGTGACCCGCCGTGGCCCATCGATCCCCGCTCCCGCGCTGCCAGCCCAGCGCTCGCCCATCGGGGGCATGAGCGGGGCCGGTCCCGCAGCGGGTGCCCCAGTGTGTGCCCCAGGGTGACGTGTGCCGGACCAGCGGGCTGTGCCGCTGCAGCCCCGCCGTTCCCGCGTGTCACCATGCACACGGTGCTGCCATGGGTGCCCTGCTCAGCCTCACCCTTCCCACCCATTGCCTGGTCATGGGTACCCATCCCTGGGGTGCCCCCCGCCAGCGCCACGGCCCCCATCCTTTAGGCCGCTGGGGATCACCTCCCCCAGACCCTCAGCAGCCCCTCGGCAGCGCCAGGGCCGGGGTCCCAGCCCCCGCGGCCGCCCCGGCCCTGCTCCTCGCTCAGGTGCTCCCTGTCAGCGTGCGGAGCTTTAATCCGGCGGTCGTTCATCTTGGGCGCGGGGCCGGGCTGTCAGCGGCTCAGACGGGCCATTTCCTCACGCTGCCCGTGCGGGGCGAGCCGAGCCCCCCGTGCTCGCGCCCTAATTGAATCCGCATGGCCACACGGCCGCGCCGCCAGCGCACCCCGGCTGCCGCAGCCTCTGCTCCCCGAGGTCGTGTGCCCTGGGGACACCAGGGGAACAGCAGACAGTGGCCAGGGTGCCCCACACGCGGGCACCCTTGGACCATGGCCAGAGACCCCACCCTGCGCCGGCTGTGCCCGGTGAGAGTGGCCAGGGTCTCCTGCAGCAGCCGCTGCCCGGGCCATGCCAGTGCCTGCCGGCACCTCCGCCGTGCCGGGTGTCACAGGAGAGTGGGGCCTCAGCGCCCCTGCTCCGGCCGCCTCTGCCAGCCACCACGTCCCCATCCCCATCCCTGTCCCCATCCCCATCCCATCCCATCCCATCCCATCCCATCCCATCCCATCCCATCCCATCCCAGCTATTTTTGCGGCGGGGAAGGAAGCGGCGCGGTGAGCCAGCGCTGCTGCCCGCTTCCTGCCCGCCCGCCACAAACAGCCCCCGTGGCCGCAGGCAGTGGGCACGTGGCCCCACACAATGGCTCTGCCCCACGGCAGGACGCGTTTCCCACGACCCACTGCCCCAGCCCGCTCCCCATGTCATCCGGCACGTCACCCCGTCTCCCGAGATCGACGCAGGAGGGACCCCAACTCCTGCAGGGGTCCCAGCGTGGGGACACCCGGCACGAGCCCCTTGCCAGAAAGTCCCCACCAGCCCTGGGAAGGGGATAGGACGGTCCCCACCAGGGCTGCCGTGCCGGGGTCAGGGGGCGCGGACGGGTGACAGCCCAGTGGGGGGGCAGCGGCGTTTGCTCCAGCCAGAGGCTTTGAAATGCAACCCCCCCCAGCCCATTTGGCTGGAGTTTGGCCCAGGCCCATATGGAGGCCCTGGTGTGGGGAGGGGGTCCCAGGGTGGGGCAGCAGCTGCGGCTGGGGCCAGTGGGACCCCCTGACCCTGGTGTGTCGCTCCCCCTGTGCACGGCGCTGGGCAGGGGTCCCCGCATCATCCTCCCCCACCCTGCCCAGGTGTCCCCGCCCAGGGCCGTGTCCTGCTCCTGCCCCCAGCCCGGATGGTCCCTGCAGCCCCGGCTCTGGCACGTGTGTGTGTCCCCATGTGTGTGTGCGCCTGCACACACGTGTGGCAGCTCTGCACATCTTGGTGCTCCAGGATTGCCTCCGTGCACGTCTGCACACTCCTGCACACAGCCAGGCCCACGCACACGGCTGCAGGGCGTCTGGAGGCGGTGGTTGTGCACACCACACACACACGTGTGAGCACACCACACACACACGTGTGAGCACACCACACACACGTGTGAGCACACCACACACACACGTGTGAGCACACCACACACACGTGAGAACCCGTCTGCATGCCAGGCTGAGCCTGCACTGGCACACGCATGTGGGAGCAGCTGAGACGTGTGCCAGGCTCCACGTGTCCTGTGTCCCCAGCCCCACCACCCGGCACCCCCAGGGGCACAAGCCCCTGACATTCCTCTCCTGGGCCATCCTTGTCCCCATTCCCATCCCTGTCCCTGCCACTGCTCCCCTCCCGCTCGCTGCGTACGGCACCAGGGTCAGTCCTGCACTGGTGTGCGCAGCGAGGTCAGCGCGTGTTAATGAATAGATCATTTGCCAACAGCCCCGGGGGGGGATCCCCGGCGTCCCCCGGCTCCCGGCACATTAATCCCCATTTACCGGGGCGAGGTGTAATCCCATTAGTTGTGGCTTCGCCAGCAGCCACCAGCCCCGTGAGCAGGGTCAGGATTTATTGCCAATAACTGTCTGGGTCTCCTCCCCCAGTGCGGGGCGCGGCGCTGCCGGCGGCTCCCCTGGTGATGCCCCACTTGTCTCTGCTACCGACAGTTTAATTTTGCACCAAGCTATTCCCCTTATTAAAGGAAAATTCATTTGCAAGCAATTTCCATGTGCAAACTGCTCTGCAGTGCCGGCTTCAGCGTGGGGCTGGGAGCGGCCCTAATCGAGTTACCGCCAGGCGCTTCGGCACGGAGACGCGTTATTGAAATGGATCCGCTAAATAATAGATCAGGGGCAGCGCACGGTGCTGGGGCGTAAGCGTATTAGCGGGCTGAGCCAGCGCCTCCCCCTAACCGCGTTACCCCAGCGCGGTGCGGGATGCCCCACCAGCCTGCGCCCCAGTGGCTAAACCGGGCTGGGGCACATGGGGGTGGGTGGCACTGGGTGCCCCCGCCTTGGGTGTCTCTGAGCTGGGGGACCCAGAGCTGCCGGTGCCTGGAGCTGGGGGTGACCCTGAGATGGAGCGTCCTGAGTGGGGAGACAGGGCAGCCCCCACTGGCATGGACGGGCCCCAGCGCAGGCACATCCTTGTGCCTGCATGCACACCCCTGCGTGCACGCACACAGCCTGACACACGTGTACACACCCCCCTCACCTGTGCATATACACCCTGACCTGTGCACACACACTCTGCCTGTGCACGCACACTCTGCCTGTGCACACACACCGCTGTGCACATACACACCCTGGCACACGCACGCATGCCCTGACCTGTGCACACACACACCCTCACACGTGCACACACGCGCTCAGGCACTGCTCTCCCTGTGCCCGATGTGCAGAGCCTGGCATGGCTGCTGGGGAGGGGCTGCGCCCCGGCACATCCAGGCGCTGCAGCCTGCCCTGGGGGCTGGGGAGTGTAGGGCCCAGGCCTTGCACATGGCCCCAGACCCTCAGGGATCCCCCAGGGGAGCGGAGCCCCGGTGGGACAGAGGTGTGGGAGCTGAGGAGTTGCTGGCAGTGCCACACCAGGTGTGCTACCCTGTGGTGCCACCAGCTTCATCCAAGCAGCCGTGCCCATTGCCATCCCCACCAGCCATGGGCGCCTGGCCAGTGCAGGGCGCTCTGCCCCGCTCTGCAGGAAACTCCAGTGTTCCTGCAAAAATCCAGAGTTCTCCTTTTGTTTTCCCTTGTGTGTCCTGCTTTGGGGTGAAAAGCGGTTCCCATCCTGTGTTCCTGACAGCTGGAGCTGATGCTTCCCTTGCCCAGCTCAGTGCTGCCTGGAGGCCTGGCAGGATCCGGGCTGCTCAGCCCACCCTGGCAGTGCCCTGGGCTGCCATGGGGCTCATTGGGCACGAGTCGGGGCTCAAGGAGAGAGAGAGGTGCTGGCACGGCTCCCGGGAGCATCCCTGGGCGTCCGGATGGTGCGCAGGGGATTCACCCAACCACTGTGGAGCGATGGGCAGGGGAGATGGAGCAGGGGTGCCGGGGCAGGGGTGCTGGGATGTCCCATCAGGGTGAGCGCTGCCGCTGGAGCTCCGCCCGGGTGCCATCCTGGCTCCTGCCTGCTCGGTGCCCAGGGCCCAGCCTGGCTGCAGCGCTCCGGGCACTGCTGGCCCAGGACTCAGCAGCAGAGCTCCCTCCGGCCCTGAACGGCTGGAGTTGCAGGGGGGTTTGCTCGGTGGGGCAGGGTGGCTGCGAGCACTCAGCCCGATCGGGGCAAGAACAAGGAATTATCCTGAGCAGCAATTTCCTGGTGTGTCACAGGACATTAGCTGGGACGGAGCCCAGGGCGCAGGCGCCAACTGGGGCCAGGACCAGGGCAAGAAGGCCTGTCCTGGGGCTGTGCCCCTTCCCTGGCCCTGCCTGCTGGATGCCCGCGGCCTCGTGTCCAGCGTGGTGCCCTCACACCGTGTGGTGCTGCTTGGGGGCACCATAGCTTGGAAGGGCCCAGGTCTGCTGGCAGCTCCTGCGGGGCCAGCAGCCGGGACGGGAGCAGGGGACAGAGCTCACCCTGGAGCAAGCACCGTTCCCTGGCAAGCGAGGGGAGCTGGCAGCACATGCAGCAGCGGCAGCTCCACCGTCTCCTCATGTCACGCTGCCTCCAGGCAGATGAGCAAGCCCTCGGAGAGGACAAAAGCCACGTGCGAGACAGCCGTGCAAACGCTGCTGTGTCGGCTTGCCACGGTTCGCATGCCATTGGGCGAGGGGCCCGGTGTGCCCGTGGGAGGGGGCCTGGCTGGCAGCACCATGCCGGGGCAGCCGCGCTGCCAGGCTGGCGCTTCCTGCGAGCAGCCTGGAAATCTCTCCCAAATCGGTTTGATCCCAGGCTGCCGGAGCCCCTGCCCCCGCCTGCTCCGGCGTTTAATTGCTCCGGCTGCTGGGAAATTTCAAGGTTGAATTTGTCTAACTCCAATTTCCAGCCGGGGGATCGCGTTCTGCCTTTGTCAGCAAGATTGGAAGCCCCCAGCCCCTCCCAGCACCAGCACTACCAGGTCCCCCTGCACCTGCTCCCCCAGCCCAGCCCAGTTCTCCCACCACCCCCTGCCCACAGGTTCATTTTCTCCCATTACTGCTATGACCCCTGCGCCCTCCACACCACCAGCATGTGCCCCCCATGTCCCCTTGCCAGGTCCAGAACATCCCAGCAGCAGCCCCATGGGGTCACTGGGCAGGACCAGGACCGGGGGATGCCGAATTGCCCCAGAGGGATGATTTGGCATCCCCCGGTCCCGATCCTGCCAGAGGCTACGGGCCCGGTGTCGGCAGCCGGGGCTCACCTGCGTGTGCGGGCGTCCCTGGGCTTTTTACGAGCGGTCAGGATCCCAGAGCTATTTGTACTGGGGAGGGCAGCTGCGGGGGCGGGGGGGGATTTATGGCCGGGCCGCACTCTGAAACCCAAAACCCACCCGAAGCGGCCTAATCACTCCCAGACGCAGCGGCCCCTGAGCTTTTATGGGGCATTTTAGAGCAGGGGAGCTAATAAATTTTTTGCGACGGTAAAAGCTCCGCTGAGGGTGATGGAGGGGGGACAGCGGGCACCCACCGGCCACCCCCCGGGGGGGAATTAAAATGGCTGTACGAGGGGGAGGCGCGGCACTGCGCCCCGTCTGCATCCCGGTATCGGCGGCGGAGAGGGAGCGGTGCCCCCCCGCCCCCGCCGGTGGCTCCTCCTCCTCCCGGTGCCCAATTTGCCGCCCCGGCCCCGGGTCTTTAAGTCTGCGGCAGCCGGGCCGCGGGACAGGGCGAGCGGCGGCGGGCGCGGAGCTGCCCAGCCCCGCCGAGCGGCTCCGGGAGGCCGAGCGCTCCCCGCCGCCGNGGGGCGGAACGGTTTTTAGAAGTCCAGCTCCTGCTGACGTCCTCCTCCCCTCCCCGGTGATTTCTGCTGCTTTCAAGCTGGTTTGATCCGAGGGAAAAGTCGGCGGGCAGGAGGGAGAGCGCCCTGGGAGCCCCCCCGGCCCCGCCGCGCCCCCCGCTCGGCTCCCCGAGAAGGCAGCGGGGCCCCGCGGCGGCGGCTGCGCCCCGTCCTCGCCGCTCTGCGCGCTGGAGGAACTCGCCAGCAAAACCTTCCAGGGGCTGGAGCTGGGCGTGCTGCAGGCGGCCGAAGGTACCAGGGCGGCGGGGGGCGCCGGGACCGGGGGGACAGGGGCGGGCATCGGGCAGGTGCCCGGGACGGCGGGCGGGAGGTTCTGGGGTTACTCCGCCGCCGGGCCCGTGGCGGTGCCGGGGTCTCTCCTCGCCCCCAGCCCGGCGCGGCCCCACTAAGTTTCGTTCGTCCCCCGGAGAGGCGAGCGCGGCCGAGAGACCCGGCGGCCACGGGCGGGGAAGAGGCCGGTGCTGGCTCGGGGCCCCGGCAGCCCGGCTGGGGCAGCCCCGACACCGCTCCCCGGAGCCGCACCGGCGGCCGCGGCCCGGAGGGAGGGAGAGGCCCGGGGCCGGGCACCGAGACCCCAAACGAGTCCCAGCCGAATCCGCTCCGCGGCGGCGGTTGAGCCGCGACCGGGACAGAGACACCGCTGCGGGCAGCCCGAAGCTCCGAGAGGACCGGCCGGGCCGGACGCGGCAGCTTTACCGGGAGACGCGGGGACCGACCCGGCCTCGAGCCTCGGCGGCTGCGGTACCGGGCGGCGGATCGGTCCCGCGGCGGCGACCGGGCTGCACCGGGTGGAGCGGCTGCAGCCGGCCCCGCCGAGCCGTGACCGTGACCGTGACCGACCGCCGGGGCAGAGCGACGGATCGGGCCCGTCGGCAACGAAAATCCGTTACCGACCCGCCGCCAGCGTCCGCGAGCCCCGGGAATGGAGGCTCCGGCCGGTCCCCGGCTCGGCCCAAGCGAGCAAACCAGCCGTGAGACCGGACGGACGGACAGACGAACCGAGCGGCAAAAGGGCCCCTCCAGCCCAGACAAAAGTCATCCGTCGAGCGGACAGACAGACAAGAGCGGACAGAGCGCGGCGCCTGCCGACAACGAAAAATCCCTTAAATGGACAGACACACGGACAGATAGAACAGGGCTCCTTCCGTTAATGAAAAAACCCTTGCCGAGACGGACAGACAGAGCACGGCTTCGTGATTAACAAAAAACAAACAAACAAACCAACCAAAAAAACAACAAAAAAACCCCAAAACCTTTACTCGCCCGGACAGACGGACAGGGACGGGCAGAGCGGCGCTCATGCAACTAACGAAGAAAAAAAAAAATCGTTACTCGCCCGGACAGACGGACATGAATCGGCACAGCGCGGGCCTCGCCGTTAACGAGAATACCTTCGCTCCGCCAGACGGATGGACACGGATAGACAGAGCTGGGCTCCTGTTATTAACCAAGAAATCCGTTACCCGGCCGGACAGATGGACAGGGACAGGCAGAGTGCAGCTCCCGCGCTTAACGAAAAAAATCCTTGCCCGGCCGGACAGACGGACACGGACACAGCCGAGCTCCTGTAATTAACGAAAAAAAAAAATTCCTTTCCCCGGCCGCGCAGGGAAGGGCCGAGTGGTTCTCTGGTAATTAACGAATCCTACTTACCGGACGGACAAACAGACAGAGAGAGCGGGGCTTAACGAAGAGGAAAAGCCCTTATCCGGATAGACAGACAGACACAGCCGGGTGGATCGGCACTCCTGTATTTAACGAAAATAAGCTGTTGCACGGCCAGACAGACGGACGGAAAGGGGACAGCTTGGAGATCCCGGAATTATGGTAAAAAAAAAAAAAAAACAAACAAACGTTACCCGGCCAGACACACGGACACGGCCGAGCAGAGCGGGGCTCCGGTAATTAACGAAAAGAGCCGTTGCCTGCCGGACAGACGGACACGGTCAGGCAGAGCGCAGGTCCCACGATAAACGAAAAAATCCCGTTACTCGGCGGACCCACGGACAGACATGGGACAGAGAACGGCTCCCGGAATGAAGGTAAAACTGTTACGCGGACGGACAGATGGACACGGCCGGGCCGAGCGTGGTTCTTGTAATCAGTGAAAAAAAAAAAAAAAATCCTTCTCTGGCCGAGCTGGGCGGGGGCCCGCGGCTAACGGCAAAATGAACCGGGACCCACGGACAGACGGACCTACCGACAGAAAGAAGACAGATAGAGGTTCCCGTAATTAAGGTAAAATCCCATTGCTCGGACGGATAGACGGACACGGCCAGGCAAAGCGCGGCTCCCGTGATAAACGAAAAAAACGGCTCTTTGCCCCGACGGACAGACAGACAGATAGCAACGGGAGAGACCGGGGTTCGTGAGTGAACGAACAGATCCACGGACACGGACGGGAGATACCGGTGCTCCGGTAACGAATGACCGGGGCCGCTGCACGGACGGACCCGCTCACAGAAGCGGCGGGGTCGGGGGTCCCCGGGGAGCAGGACCGGGAGCCTGCGGCCGGTGTGAAGCCGCGGGCGGACACGATCCGCGTCTCACGGGAGGTTTCTCTCGTCCACTGTCACCAGCACCAGCACTGAAGGGCGGCGGGATCGGGTCCTCGGAGCTGCGGCGCGGCCGTGCCGAGAGCGGCAGCGGGGACCGGACCCTGGGGGACCCGCACAAACCGGGGAGCCACCGGCACCGGGGCTCGTGAAAATCGTTGGGTGAAAGCACAGGCGGACGGCCGCGATTCGTGCTGCTGGTCCGGCCCCACCGTCCGGAGCTCCCGAGGCTCCNCTGCTGCGGAACGGCGCGGGGCCAGCCCGGGCGGCTCTCGGCTCCCGGTACCGGGATCCCGGCAGCGGCACCACGCCCGGGCAGGGCCGCGGGTAGGCCGGGGCTCGGGGCGGCTCGGTCTGGTTTGTACGGCTGAGCTGGGGCCGGCTCGGCTCGGTTCAGCTCGGTTTAGCTCAGCTCAGCTCGGCGTGACCCGGGTGGGGTCGGTTCTGCCGGTTTCGGCGTTTCACGGCTGGGAGGGGGTCGGTGCTGGGCGGCGGGGGTTGGCGGGGCAGGGACGGCCCGGTTGGGCTCAGCGCGGCTGGGCTCGCTTAAGCTCGACTCAGCGCGACTCGGCTCTGTTGGTGCGGGTGCTGTGCCGGTACGGGTGCGGTGCCGGTACGGGTGCGATGCCGGTACCGGTGCCGGCGCGCTGAGCCCGCTGTCCCCGCAGGTCGGGAGCCGCTGGGCGCCCTGGGGCAGCGCCCGGCCTGCAAGAAGCGGCGCAAGTCGCGGACGGCGTTCACCAACCAGCAGATCTACGAGCTGGAGCAGCGGTTCCTGCGGCAGAAGTACCTGTCCCCCGCCGACCGGGACCAGCTGGCGGCCCGGCTGGCGCTCAGCACGGCCCAGGTCATCACCTGGTTCCAGAACCGCCGCGCTAAGCTCAAGCGGGACCTGGAGGAGCTCCGGGCCGACGTGGCCTCGCTGCAGGCGCTGCCCCCCGCCGCCCTCCAGCAGCTGGCGGCCCTGCCCGACCCCCCGCGCCCCCCCGGCCCCGGCCCC
>VWYH01004271.1:32184-113137 GCA_013399365.1 Pampusana beccarii | reverse complement strand
CGGGGGGCGGTGCTGAGCGCGGCCGCTCCTGCGGGGCCGCTGCCCGGGGCCGCTGTCCCGGCGCTGCCCTGCGTCCCCCCGCGTCCCCCCGGCGCCCATGGACCTGGACGTGGACTACGAGCGCCCCAACGTCGAGACCATCAAGTGCGTGGTGGTGGGCGACAATGCGGTGGGGAAGACGCGGCTGATCTGCGCCCGCGCCTGCAACGCCACGCTGAGCCAGTACCAGCTGCTGGCCACGCACGTCCCCACCGTCTGGGCCATCGACCAGTACCGCGTCTGCCAGGAGGTGCGGGGCGGCGGGGCCGGGGGGCGGCGCGGGGGCCGCGGCCGGGGCCGTGACGGCGGCGCTCCCTGTCCGGGCAGGTGCTGGAGCGCTCCCGGGATGTGGTGGACGAGGTCAGCGTCTCCCTGCGCCTCTGGGACACTTTCGGGGACCATCACAAGGACCGGCGCTTCGCCTACGGCAGGTGGGACCGCGGGCTCCCCTACCCCCCCCACCGGCACCCCGACCCCTGCTACCGGCAGCCCGACTCCCCCCACCGGCGCCCCGACCCTCCACTGACACCAGCCCTCCACCCCCCAGCCCTGCCCCCTCCGCCCGGGGACTTGTGGGGCCAAACGAGCCCGTTGGGCTCCTGCCAGCAGCCAGATTGCAGCTCTGGCACCCCGAACCCTCGGGGGGCCCGGGAGTGCCCCCACCCCCAGGCCAGGGGCTGCTTTTTGTGCCGTGGGGGCACCATGGCCCCAGCTCGGGCAGCAGCGGGTCTGTGCACCCCAAGAGCCCCCAGCTGCAGGCAGGCACCCCGGGCTGCTCACAGGGGCAGCCGGCACCAGTCGTGCCGGGGCTGCCTGTTTGGGGCGGGGAGTGGCTCTGGGGTGCTGGTTGGGGTGCTGGGACCCTTCCCTGGGGGTTTTGGGCCCCTCCCTGGGGTGCTGGCCTGGCAGCAGATGCCCCTGGGCTGTGGCCGAGCGGTCACCACTCCCCTTGGCCCCCCTCGCTCCTCAGGCTGTAAACATCCCCCTTCCTCGTGGCCGCAGGCACGTCCAGGCTCTTATCGCCCGCCGCACGGTGCCAGCGCGGCTCCGCACGCTCTAATCTCCCGTCCGCACTGTCCGGGGCCGCAGTGGCCCCTTGCAGTGGGGTCCCCTGGTCAGTGGGGCCGTGGGGGCTGCCCCTGCCCGGGGTGCCCGCGGTGTTGGCTGTTGCTGGTCCTGGCCCCGCGGGGTGGTGGGTGCTGGTCCCGGCTGGGCCAGCATCGCCTGTGGTGGGCAGCGGCTGCTGTGCTGGCCGGGGGCCCACGGGTGGTGTCTATCTTGGTCCCTGACACGGGCCCGGCTCCAAATGCGCCTTCTGGTCACGTCTCGGCAAGGCGCAGACTAAAAACAAACCAGGTCTGGGGCCACGTGGCTGCTCCCGGCCGCCTTATAAGGCCCCGGGGGTTGTGGGGACCTGGGTGCCGCTGGCACCTCCTGCGCGTCCCCTGTCACCTTGCCCAGGGAGGCTCCCCCGAGGCGCTGGCAGCGCCGGCACGGGGCTGGGACGGTGCCGGCAGTGGGACAGCCCCGTGCTGGGCACCGGGAAGGGGCTGGGGGTGGCGGGGCAGGGCCAGTCCCTGCCGTGCTGCCCGTGCTGGGGCTGGCACACCCGTGGCACCCACCGGCCACTCTCTGGGGCTCCTCCTTGCAGCCGTGGGTGCTCGGCCATGGCCCCGGTGCCCCGCACGGCGTTTCTGGGGCTGGGACGAGCCCTGTGCTGTGCTGTGCCGGTCCGTGCCCCCTTGGCTGGGCCACCCGTGGTTACACAGAGCTGGGTGTTCTCAGCTCCCTCCTCGGCCCCGGCTGCCCCGTGCGTGGCCATGAGGCTCACGAGGGCTGTGGGGCTCCTGGGGCTGTGGGGCAGAGCCTGCTGGGGTGGGGGAACCCAGGCTGGGGGCAGCTGGGTGTCCCTGGCAGGGGTGGGACCCCAGTGCCATTCCCTGGGCACGGTGGGGTGCAGGGGGTGGCCGGGGACGCAGGGTGACGGCGCTGGGGCTGGGCTGCCCTCACTCTCCTCCTGGTGGCCGCAGGTCGGATGTGGTCGTGCTCTGCTTCTCGCTGGCGAACCCCAACTCCCTGCGGCACGTGAAGACCATGTGGTACCCCGAGATCAAGCACTTCTGCCCCCGCACGCCCATCGTGCTGGTGGGCTGCCAGCTCGACCTGCGCTACGCCGACCTGGACGCCGTCAACCGCGCCCGGCGCCCCTTGGCCAAGTGAGTGGCTGTGCCGGGCGGGCGGGGGGCGGTGGGGCCGGGAACCGAGCTCCTGCGCACGCGGTGACGCGTCCCCGCTCTGCCCCCTCCAGGCCCATCAAACCCACGGACATCCTGCCCCCGGAGCGGGGCCACGAGGTGGCCAAGGAGCTGGGGGTGCCGTACTACGAGACCAGCGTGGTGGCCCAGTTCGGCATCAAGGACGTCTTCGACAACGCCATCCGCGCCGCCCTCATCTCCCGCCGCCACCTGCAGTTCTGGAAGTCCCACCTGAAGAAGATGCAGCGGCCGCTGCTGCAGGCCCCCTTCCTGCCCCCCAAACCCCCCCCGCCCATCATCCAGATCCCCGACCCCCCCGCCAGCCGTGGCTGGGGCCCCGCCGCCCTCTTCCGCACCCCCCTCTGCGCCGATGTTGTCTTCCAGCTGCAGGGCGGCCAGCGCGTCTTCGCCCACCGCGTCTACCTGGCCACCTCCTGCTCCAAGTTCTACGACCTCTTCACCCTGGAGGGGCCGCGGGGGGGGCCCAAGGAGCCGGCCGCCCGCACCAAGAGCCTGGACGGGGAGCGGGGGCCCCTGGCCGAGGGGGCGCAGGCCCCGCTGCGGACTTCGCAGAGCGACGATGCCCTGCGGCCGGCGGGGGACGGCGCGGTGCCGGACGGTGGCCGCGACCTGTCGTCCTGGGGTCGCGGGTTCGTCAGCCTGCGCTGGGAGCTGGTGCCGGACCCGGCGGCGGGGCGGGAGAAGCGGATGGCGGTGGTGAGCATGGACGGGCGCGTGCAGGCGGAGCCGTTCCGCGCCGTGCTGCAGTACCTGTACACCGGGCAGCTGGACGAGGCGCGCGGGGACCTGATGCAGGTGGCCACCATCGCCGAGCTGCTGGAGGTCTTCGACCTGCGCATGATGGTGGCCAACGTGCTCAACAAGGAGAGTTTCATGAACCAGGAGATCACCAAGGCCTTCCATGTGCGCCGCGCCAACCGCATCAAGGAGTGCCTGGGGAAGGGGGTCTTCGCAGGTAGGGGTCGCTGGGGGCCGGGGGGGGGCACGGGGGCTGCCCTGGCCAGAATGTCACCCAGCTCCTTCCCCTCCAGCCGGCTGTCCTGGCTCCCGCCGTGCCCTGCGTGGACCTGGGGCCCCCAGCTGCCCTGAGCCCCCCTCCCTGTGCTGAGACCGTTGTGCTCTGGGGTCCCAGAGACCCCGTCCCTTCCCGTGCTGTCACCCGTGTGGCAGTGCCGCGCTGTCCGGGCTGGGTCACCACGGCGGGGCCCGGGGTGTGTGTCCCTTGGCCAGCTCGGGGGGCGGTGGCCGAGGGGTGACCGTCCCCGCGCTCAGGCTGTCCCCTTGCCGTCCCAGATGTGGTTTTCCGCCTGGACGACGGGGCCGTGCCGGCACACAAGCCGCTGCTCATCGCCGGCTGTGACTGGATGATGGCCATGTTCCGGGGCGCGTTCCGGGAGAGCTACGCCGCGGAGGTGAGGGGGACACGGGGACAGCGGGGGGGGCGTCCCCGCCGGCTCCGCCGCGAGGCTGCCGGGAGGACGGGTGTCCCCTGGCAGCGCCAGCTCTCTGTCCCGCAGGTCTCCCTGCCCGGCACCAACTGCGCCTGTTTCCGCGCCGTCCTCGAGTTCCTCTACACCGGCGTCTTCACCCCCACGCCCGACCTGGACGCCATGGAGCTCCTGGTCCTCACCAACCGCCTCTGCCTGCCCCGGCTGCAGGCGCTCACAGGTGAGCCCCCCCGCCCCATTGACGTCACCTGCCAATACGATGACGGCACTGCGGGGACAGGGATCGATGTGTCCCCAGTGTCATTAGCGGGGTGCTTATGTAAGAGCCAGAGGAGCCCGGCTGAGCCCCGGGGCACAGCCCGGCTGCCGGGGCGCACGTTCCCCGGAGTGCGCGGCCCCCCCGTGCTGACCCCCCCGTGCTGACCCCCAGAGCAATACGCGGTGGACGAGCTGCTGCGAGCGTTCATGCAGCGTGTGGAGATCGACGAGCAGGTCCTCATCTACCTGGAGATGACGCAGGTACACGGGGAGGGCCGGGGAGACACGGGGGGCCGGGGGCTGCCTGGGGCCGTGGGCAGCGGCCCCTCCGCTCACCCTCCTGCCCGCAGTTCCACAACGCCCGGCAGCTGGCCGCCTGGTGCCTGCACTACATCTGCACCAACTACAACCGCGTCTGCCGCCGCTTCCCCCGGGAGATGAAGTTCATGTCCCCAGGTACGGCACAGGGGGCGAGGGCAGGGACACGGCACGGAGCTGGGGGACGGGGACACGGCACGGAGCTGGGGGACGGGGACACGGCACGGAGCTGGGGGGCAAAGCCAGGGCCAGGGCCGCAGCAGGGCCCAGGCTGCTCCCGCTGAGCCCGGGTGCCGTGTCCCGCAGAGAACCGCGCGCACTGCGAGCGGCACCGCTGGCCGCCCGTGTGGTACCTGAAGGAGGAGGACCTGTACCTGCGCTGCCAGAAGGAGCGCGAGCGCGAGGAGCAGCTGCAGCGCAAGCAGCACCCGCGCAGCAAGTGGTGCTTCTGGCGGCCCTCGCCCCCCATCTCCTGAGCCCCCCATCTCCTCCTGACCCCCATCTCCTGAGCCCCATCTCCTGAGCCCCCCATTTCCTGAGCCCCGGCTCCCACCTGGGGGCCTTGGTGGGGCTGGGGGCTGCTGTCCCCCCGCCCCAGCTGTTTACAGGCGCTGCCCGTCGCCACTCGCGGCCCGTCCCCCGTCCTGCCGTGCCTTCCCCGGCACGGGAGCGGGACTGGCCGTGCCAAACCGTGCCGGTATTGCCGAGCTGTGCCAAACCGTGCCGGTATTGCCGAGCTGTGCCAAGCGGTGTCTGCTATGCCGAGCGGTGCCGGCCGTGCCAAGCCGTGCCGTGCGGCAGCGCCCGCTCCGCCCCGGCCAGCGCTGGTGCTACCTCTGACCGAGCAGTATTGTGGGGCTGGGGGCAGGGAGGGGTGCCCCCCGGGCCGGGTGCCCCCCAGGCCGGGCTCGCTGGTGCTGTATTTGTATTTCTCCTCCCGCCGCAGACGGGGGGCCAAGCTGTGAGCGGGTGGGAGGGGGGTGGGTGCAGGGTCCCTGGGTGCTCGGGTGGCTGTGAGAGCTGCTCCTGCCTGGAGGGGGGGCCTGGCCCCCCAGCTCATCTCTGTGCCTTGGACGTGCCCCTGCAGGGCTGTGTCCCTGCCGTGGGGCCATCGTCCCCAGCCCGGGGGCCCCGGGCTGAACTGCACAACTGTTTTTACACTTTTTTACCCCCACCCCATGAGCACACTGGCCGTTGGGCCCCCCCCGCCCCCAGGGCCCCCCAGCACTGTGAGCGGGGCTGCCCCGGCCTCTCAGCATCGGCTGTTTTAACCTTTAATAAAACCTTTTGTAACGGGACCAAACTCTGCCCCCCTACGCCCCCCGGTGTTCAGACATCACCCCCCCAGCCCTTAACCCGCCCCCCAGGAAGGAGCGACACGGGGCGCTTTCGTTCAGGTGTTTTTATCTTGGGTGGGGGGTACACAGCAGGTGGGGGTGGGGAACAGGAGTGGGGGTCCTGACCCACAGCTGGGGGGGACAGCACATGGGGGGCACTGACTGCCCCCTGCCCAGGGCCTGTCCCAGGCTGAGCTCACCCCACAGCCCTGGAACTGGGCCCCCTGCACCACCCGCCCCACAGGGCCCTGGGAGCAGAGCCAGAGGCTGAGCTGGTCCCGGGGCCACATCAGCTCCTGCTCCGGGGACAGGGACGGGGGGCTGGGGCAGGGCAGCCCCTGGGAAAGGGGGAGCCCAAGCAGAACCGGGAGGGCTGGGTGCAGCATCTGCCCCCCTTCCAGTACAGCCCGGTCTGGGCAGAGCCAAGGCCAGCTGGGGGTGCAGGGGGACAGGAGGGTGGCAGCTGGTGCGGACCTGTGGGACTGTCCCTGGGGGTGCTGGCAGTGCTGTGCAGCTGCTCCAGCCCCAGAACACAGCTGGATCCCACACAGCTGGATCCCACACAGCTGGACCAGCCCCGGGGATGCAACGTCCCACAGGGCCCCGTGTGTCCCCACGGCTCCTGGGGAGCAGAAGAGGCTCCTCTCGCCATCCCCGGTAATGGTGCAGCCCCAGGGGAGGGTGGCCTCGTGGGTGCTGCACCCACAAGCCGCTGCCACCCCGGTTCTCCCGGCTCCCGCGGCTGTCCCGGCCGGAGCAGCGTGTAACGCAGGTTTGCCGGGGATCCTCCCGTCTGAACCCGCAGGGCAGGGGCAGCTGCTTCTGCTCCCAGCTCCGTCTCCTTCCCCAGGAAGGGGGGGACTGTGGGACCCCCTGGGGTCCCACAGCAGCTCCCAGCCCTCGTCCCCCACACAGGGACACACGATGCCAAGGGCAGGTTGGCTTTGCGAGCGAGGGGATGGGGGCTCAGCCCCACCTCCACGGGACACAGCCCTGTGCCGCTGCTGAACATCCAGGGGTCTGTGCTGAACCCCCGGGTTACGGCGCTGGGCGCCGGCACACCGCGGTGCTGGGGGCTGGGCTCCCCTGCACGGCTCCGGGCAGATCTCACACCTCACAGCTCACACGCGGCTGTAGCGCAGGATCTCGCTCAGGTCGTAGCCGGTGACAGCGAAGGAGTCGCCCTCGGGGTCGCAGAAGCAGGCGCCGCACACCTGGGTGTCGGTGACGCACTCGGCGTGGCAGTGCCGGATCTGGAGGGGCCGGAGCGGGGGCACAGGCTGAGGAACAGGCAACCCACCAGGCAGAACCCAGTGACCCGCCCTGGGTCCTGCCAGCCCGCAGAACCGGTACCTTGGGGCAAGAGGCCGGCAGGGACCGTGGGCACGTGGCCAGTGGTCCATGGCTCCAGCTTGCCCCTTCCCACTGCCCAGTCAGCCCGAGCAGCCGCCCGGCTTTACCCCGCCAGCGCAGGCAGGGCTGGGGTCACAGCAGAGCTGTGCCACGCACGGCAGCTCAGACGGGCCCGGCCAGGTTTCCCCCGAGTGCTGAGCTGCTCTCCGTGGCCGCGGTGCCACGCCGGAGGCTGTGGCGCAGAGCAGTGCCCACGCCACAGCCCCATGGCAGCGATGGCTGGAGCACCGCGAACTCGCTGCTGCCCAGACCCACCTCGATATCCTCGGTGTCCGGGTTCCTGCTGAGCTGCCAGACGTGGACGAAGGAGTCCTCTGCGCCCGAGAGCAGCTGCGGGGGGACAGGACAGAGCCCGTGGGGACCGGGAGGGACGTCACGGGGATGGCAGTGCCGTGTGCCGGGGCAAGGGAGCAAACCCTGCCTGGGCACATGCAGGCTGCCACACTCCAGGCTGGCAGGATGCGGGGTGGGACACCAGGGGACACCGCACACGGTGCAGGACGCCGGGGGGACACCACACCGGGGCCACGGCACACCGGCACAGCCAGACGTACCTTTCCCGTCTGCGGCGCCAGGTCCAGCGCGTAGATCCATCGCGCATGAGCATTGACCTCGGCGCGCAGGACGCCGGTCGCCGCCTCGTACAGCCGGATCTGCCCGTTGCCGTAGCCAGCGGCCACGACCCCGTTCCACAGCGTCACGGAGGAGCAGGTGCAGCTGGGCGCAGGGCACCGTTCACCTCTGCCCTGCCCGCCGCAGACCCTCACACCGGGGGCTGGTGCCGGATGTCCCCTCCTGCCACCCTCCCGTCCCTCGCCAGACACCGCGGCCTGGCTGGGACATCCCCAGCAGCTGCCGGGACCCCGCGGTGTCACCCTGTCCCCCTCAAGCTCACCCAAGGGCCGGGATTTTGCAGCGCAGGGTGAACTCCTCCCCTGTGCTCCAGACACAGAGGGTCCCGGTGTCATCGGCTGTCACCAGGTCACCGGTCCCGTCCTGCAAAGCAGAAACAGCTCAGCCCTGGCTCTGCTGACTCACACCGGGCAGAGGGCTCTGGCTGCCCAGCTGCCGGCAGCGCCAAAGCTGCTGCCAAGCAGAGCCGGAGCTGAACGTCTGCAGATCCAGAACTGCTGACACGGAGCAAGGCCGGGCTGGGATCACACGCGGCATCGCGGTTCCAACACGCTCATGTTTGGCAACACCAGTTACATGTTCTCAGCAGAATTAGCGCATCCCCACGCGCTGTGCCCGCTCTCGGCACTTCACCTCATGGGCGCCCGGGATGCCCAGGCCCTGCTCCAGAACCCCTGAGCAAACCAGGGTGCGGAGCCCGCGAGAGGCTCCTGGGGACAGGCAGAGGGACGCGGCAGAACAGCTTCCATGGAAACCAGCTCTGTATCCAGGCTAACTGGGAACCAGCTCTAGGCAAGTAATTGTTCAGGGGAGTCCCAAACGCAGAGACAGTTACATGGAACTAATTAGAGAAAGTCTAAGGAAGAATCCTGGCTGGGGAGGAGGCAGCTGGTAATGCAGAAGCCAATTAGTGCCTCTGCAGAGGTGTCACCAGAGCCAGCCGAGCTGAAGGAAGCCCAGTCCCAGACTGCTCTGTGCTCAGGTGACGTTAACTTGTCTGCGATGGGAAAGGTCACTGGTACCGCTGCCGCTGGGTCGGTCACCTCCCTGCGCTGGCTCGTCCCCTCAGCTGGCGCAGGGCCACAGGCACAGGGAGGCCCCTGCATCCCCGTCCCCCAGCCTGGCCCCGGGGACACAGGCAGGACGTGTCCTGCGCCTCCTCTCAGGGGCTGCCGTGATAATCACTAACGGCGGGAGCTTCAACTTCAGCATGGGTTAATTCACGGCCAGTTTGGTTCATTTGTACTACAAGTGGCCTTTGGCTGCAATGGCTCTTGCGTGGCCCAGCCCAACGGGTCACAGGGTGGGCTGGGTGGGAAGGGGCCATGCTGGGTGGAGGGATCAGCCCCTTCCCGCTGCGTGTGAGGGATCAGGTGCTAATGGGGCAGACTGGCTGACCTGGGACGCTGCGGTAACCGGTGCTGCCCAGCAGCAAAGGGAATGGCCCTGAAACACCACAGGGTTTGTGTGACCCCTGTAGTCACCCTGGCACCAAGGACCCCCCGGCCCCTCTGCCCGCGCAGCTGCTGGCAGCACTGACCCCCACGTACCGGTGCCTGGCCCAGCTCAGCTGCGATGTCGGTGATGGGGTCGCGGTGCTGCTCCAGGACCTGGCTCACCGTGACGTTGGTCCCTTTGGGGGGGATGTCAAACACCAGCACCAGCCCCGAGGACGTCCCTGCGGGTGGGATGGCAGAGGTGTCAGCAGGGGCTGGTCCTCCCATCCCAGAGCCCCCAGTGCTGCCCATGCTGCAGCTGGGCTCACTGCACCCCCAGACTCACTGTCCCTGCGCCCCCAGACCCACTGTCCCCATAGGGCGGCTCCTTGCAGGTGCCTCTCACCGACCTGCCCCTGATCCGCAGGGAGCAGCTCCTGCGAGAGTCGTGACTGACCCCAGCTCCTCCAGCCAACCCCACAGAGCTACAGTGTCCCCAGGCCCCAGCGATGTCCCCCCAGTGACACCTCCCGCTGTCCATCCCCAGATCCCGGGTCGGCTCACCCACGCAGATGAAGCGCCCGCCGGCTGCCGCGATCCCTCGGGCAAACACAGCCTGTGCTGAGGGGAAACCGAGAGCTGGTCATGGCCCGCGGCAGCTCCTGGGAGCCCGGTGCAGCGCCCTGAGGCACTGGGGCACCCGTTCGAGTTTCATTTTAAGGATGAGACCCGTAGATGCCCCACTGGGTCCCTTCTGAGCCCCTCTCCAGCCCCCCCAGGCCCTGGCTGAGCTGGGATCAAGGAGTCAGGGTGACACTACAGCCTCTTCCAGTCCGCCCTGCTAAGTAGCTGTGTAGGCCTGGCCTGGCTCGATCCTAACTGGGTGCAGGACCAAGGCTGCAAGATCTCCAGCCCGAGAGGAGCCGGGCTGCACCTCAGGGATCACACACCAGGAAGGAGAGCGGGCAGAGGGGCAGAGGGCTCCTTGCTGCGCCCCCACCACAGGATTTACCTGGGGGATGTTCTGAGATGTCCAGCGCGTGCCAGTAAACCATGATGGAGCCATCAGACTCGTACATCTGTGGAGAGACAGCAACAGGCTGAGGCCCAGCAGGGCAGGGAAGTTTCTCTTACAGTTTCGGGCTCAACTGCTGCCCCAAGATGGCTCCGAGGGAGTGGGACAGCACTTGGGGTGCACAGCGGGATTTTCAGAAGGTTCCCCGGCACCCCAGCTCATCCTCCCGGTGCCGTGACTTCGCTCCTCGCCTGCCATGGAAACCTCCTCACCTGGATCCCTCTCTGCGAGGTCAGCACCAGCAGCACCCGCGCCGGCAGCACGCACCAGGCAGCCTGGGGGAAAAGCGGCTCAGCAGGAGCCCGGGGAGGGGGACACGGGGCCAGAGCCCCTTCCCAGGCAGGGACAGGCCGCGGTCACACGCGTGGCTCTGGCTCCTGTCCTGGGTTCCAGGAGGTGGGTCTGTACTGTGCTCAGGAGCCTCTCTGAGGTCTCACAGACCTTTTTGGGAGGATCCTTCCCTCTCCCCCTCCCTGTAATTAGAACACTGCGGGCTCCTGCGGCTGCCCCAGCAGTTCTAGAGCCAGAGACACCATCACGGCAAACCCCAGGTGCCCCTTGTCACCCCGTGCCACCCCGTCCCGGTGAACCCGCCGGCAGCACTGTGCTCCCCGGGCAGCCGCCCTCCCGCGGGACCCGTCTGCCGGTGCCAGGGCAGCTGTGGCTCCGCTTGGGCACGGCGGGCACCGCTCCCGGCCCGGGCTGTGGAACCCACTCCCCGGCAGGCTGGGGGCGCGGGGCCGGCAGCGGCCGAGGAGCCCGTACCTGCGTGAGCAGCGAGGTGCTGAGCGCCGAGCCGCCCTCCTTGGGCTGCAGCTGCCGCAGGGCCGCGCCGGGCCCGGCGCTGAGCAGGCTGAGCCCGGGGCCGTGCACGGTGCAGAGGCGGGCGGGCTGCGGGCCGGCCGGGCGCAGCACGCTCAGGTTGTTGTACAGCGCCGCGCTGCTGCCCCGCAGCGGGAGGCTCTTGTCCTTGCGGTACATCCTGCGGGACGGGACGGGACGGGCGGCTCAGCCGCACCGGGGACACCGGGGCCGCTCCGGGGACACTGGGGCCGCTCCGGGGACACTGGGGCCGCTCTCCGGACGCCGGCCGCGGCCCCACCCCGCAGCGGCCCAGGGCCGCCCCGCCGCCCTCCCCGTAACCCCGCCGGTACCCCCGCCCCCGGGTTCCCTCCCGGGACCCCCCGCCAGCCCCGGGACCTCCCGCTCCCGTCCCGCTCACTCGGTGTCCGGCGTAACCATGGAGACGGCGGCGCGGTCTGATGACGTAAGGGCGGCGCCGTGCGCTGGGGGCGGGGCCAGCGTTGCCGTGGAGACCAGGACGCCGCCCGCCCGGGGTGGGATGGCCGAGGTGGGGGGGGCAAGGCCGGGGGGACCAAGTGGATCCCCGAGGGGGCTGGTGGTGGCCAAGGGTTGTTGGGAGGAGCTGGGGTGTGTTGGGGTGTAGTGGGATGTGCTGGAGTGTACCGAGCTGTCCTGAGCTGGGGTGGGCTGGGGTGTGCTGAGGTGTACTGGGGTGTACTGGGGCATACCGGGGTGTGCTGGGGTGGGTTGGGATGAGTTGGGGTGCACTGGGCTAGATCAGAATGTACTGGGATTAGCTGGAGTATAACTGGGGTGTGCTGAGATGTGCTGGGGTGTATTGGGATGAGCTGGGGGCTACTGGGGTGTGCTGGGATCGGTTGGGGCATGCTGGGTTATATTGGGGTGTGCTGGTGTGTACTGGGGTGTATTAGGGAACATTGGGGTGTATTGGGATGTACTGAGGTGGGTTAGGGTGATTCAGGACGTACTGCTTCATATTGGGGTGTACTGGGGTGTACTGGGCTGTGCTAGGGTGGGTTACAGTGATTTAGGACGCGCTGGGAAATATCGGGGTGTGCTGGGATGAGCTGGGGCACACGGGGGGGCCATGTCAAAGGCGCCCCCGCCATGGGACGGGACATGGGGGCTCCCCCTATACCGCGGTGTCTTGTCTCCGGTCCCGCCCAGGCTGGGGACCGGGGCCGTCCTGACGCTGTCCCCGCGCGGTGACCGGTTCTGTCTGCAGAAAATGCCCGCCCGGGAGCGCGTGGCCGCCTCCCGGTCCCGCGGGGACAAGTCCCGACCCCCCACGGCCACCCCCGCCCGCGCAGACACGGTCGCCGGGCGCCTGTCCCAGGCGGAGTGGCTGTCCCTGCTCCGCGCCGAGCGGGACGACCGGGACGCGGGGGACATCGTGGCGGAGCTACTGGAGCGGGTGCTGGCCGAGTGCTCCAGGGCACACGCGGTTCGGCAGGTGAGCGCCCGGACCGCGCTCTTTGGGGACCCCGTGTCCCCGCAGCCCCGCTCCGCGCGCGGGGGGCTCATCCCTGGCTCTGTCCCCAGCGGGTCCCTTTCACGGTGGGCCAGGCGCGGGACGCCATCCTGCAGATCGCCGAGTGCCGGTTCCTGGCGAGGGACGAGGGGGACACGGAGCCCGAGGGACCCGCGGGGGACAGCGGCTGGCGGGAGGACGAGGAGCCCGAGCCCTGCGTCGCCGACTCCTGGGCACAGGGCTTTGTCCCCGTCCTGCGGCTCTGCCGGGACGAGGTGAGACGTGTCCCCAGCCCCGGCCGTGGGACACTCCCGAGTCCCCTGTCCCGGCGAGGGGGCCCTCCGGGCGCTGCTGCGCGGCACCAGCGCCCCCAAACAGCCCCGCGGAGCCGGGGGAGCCGTGCGGAGGTGGGCGGGGGCGGGGGGAGCTCTGCCGGGTTCGGGGGCATTGCCCAGGGGGTGTTTGCTGCTGGGGTGGGGAGCACCCCAGCTCCCCCTTCGCCTCCTCCCGGGCAGATCTCCGGTGCGCAGAGCCCGTGCCACGGCGGAAGGCAGGACCCCCCCGCGGCAGCCGAGCCCGGAGCTCCCGCCGCGCAACCCCCGTGTCCCGGCCGGGTCCCCAGCGCCGCCACCGTCCTGCCTGTACCAGGGCCCTGCCCGGAGCCGCTGCCGGACCGGGCGGTCGCCGCTCCTCGCCCGCCCGAGAGAAACCCCCGCCGCGCCGGGCGCTCACCGCTTGGGCCGCCCAGGCCTGCGGCTCCCCGCGGCCCCCCAGGCCAGGCTGACCCCCCGGGGCGGCCGGAGCAGGGACAGCGTCTGCTACTGTCGCCCCCCGGGGTCGCGGAGGGCAGCGGCGTGGCAGGGGCCCGCAGCCACGTGCCATCCCCGCCGCCCCCGTCCTGCACCAGCCTGGCCACAGTCCAGCCAGAGCAGCCTCCGCGCAGCCCCGGGGGACAGCGAGAAGCGCCCGGCACCGTCCNCCGCTCGGCTCCCTGCTGGACCCGGCCCGTCTGGTCCCCGGCGTGACCGTGCGGCGGGGCGGCAGCGTGAGGCGGGGGCTCGGCATCCCTGGGGAGGAGGAGGAGGAGGCCAAGCGGGACCTTAGACCCATCCGCCCCCCCGTGCCTTTCCCCGCCACGGCGGCCCGGCAGCTCCCGGGCGGTGCCCAGTGTTGAAGGGGACGAGCCNCCGGGGTCGCGGAGGGCAGCGGCGTGGCAGGGGCCCGCAGCCACGTGCCATCCCCGCCGCCCCCGTCCTGCACCAGCCTGGCCACAGTCCAGCCAGAGCGGCCTCCGCGCAGCCCCGGGGGACAGCGAGAAGCGCCCGGCACCGTCCCGGGGGTCCCCAGGTTCGGCCCCACCCGCCCGCCCGAGCGCTGGATCCGGCTGCAGGTGGAGGTGCTGGACCCGGGCGCGGAGCCCAAGGCACCGGCGCGTCACCTCGCTGCCCGCCGGCGCGGCCGGGGNCCCTCCCTGTCCCCCACCCCGGCCGCCCCGCGGGCTCCGTGTCCCACGCGTTTCCCACGCCCGGCCCCAGCGCGGGGGCGCAGCTGGGCCGGGTCCCTCCGGGCTCCCCTGTGTCCCCGCTGTGGCAGGACAAACACCGCCCCGAGGTGCTGCAGGAGGCTGGCGGTGCCCCGGGAGCTTCCTCCTCCTTCTCGCAGCCTGGGGCGCAGACCCGCCCGCTTGGCCCCCGATCCCGGAGCTCCTGTGCTGGGAAGCGGCTCCCGCGGCTCCGGGGTTGGGTGCCCGGCTGGGCTCTGCCCTCGCCCGCAGGCCAGCGCAGGGCGCCCGAGCTGCCGGAGGGACCCCCCGGTCCCAGAAAGACCAAGACCCAGAGAGACCCCGCTCCTGGAGAGACCCCGCTCCTCGGTGGCTCCTCGCTCTCTGTGTTGGGCACGTTTCCACCTAACCCTCTATCCCTGCGGGTCCCCGCAGCCAGCGCCGGGGCCGGCACAGGACAGGACACCGGTGCTGCACCGCGGGCTCTCCCGACTGCTTGGCGAGGCTGGAAGCTCAGAGCCCTTTGCAAGCTCTGCTAAAGAAAACAATAAAACTCAGGTTTCAGTTGCTGGTCTCTCGTCCCCTGCCGGTGACCAGCCCTGCGGCCGTCACACCGCGGAGCCGGCGAGCGCCTGCACCGGGGCCGGGAGCGGGATCCACAGCAGCCCCGGAGTCAGCGGCCCTGCGGCACCCGGGACGGTCACACTCACCCGCCGGTCACCGGCCTGGGACCGCCCTGCGCTGAGCTCCGCCAAACACATGAGGTTGAACCTGGTGAATATCTGTGCGGCTTTCCCGCGTGAGCTCTGCCTGGGGCTTGTCACTGCCCCCTGTCCCCAGGCTGCGGCCCCGCGGGTGGCCCCGGCTCTGGTCCCCGCATCCAGAGCCACCGCAGGGCTGATTGCTGCACAAGCAGAGCACTGCACCAGCAGTTTTTCCTACAAAGACCCAGTTTTTGGCTGTGACGGTGCAGGGCGATGCTTGGGGACAGCTGAGCTCAGGGATGGCTCAGCCAGGACAGGAGCCAGGGAAACACCGAAGGCTTTCGAAGCAGACGTGCCCAGGGAACGCCGGCAGTTCAGAATCATAGAACCATTTAGGTTGGAAAATACCATTAAGATAATCAAGCCCGGTTGTAGTCTGGGGCCGGCGACGCTCGCCCCATGGGACAAGGGACACACGGCTCAGCCTCCTGCCTGCTCTGCGCTCAGGGTACCAGCGCATCTCCCTCCTCCGCCCCCGCAGGCTCGGGGAGCAGGAGGGGACACGCCGTGCCAGGGCTGCCGGGCTGGGCGAAGCTCCTTGGCCGACCTCCAGCCCCGGCCGGACTCTGTCCCCCCTGTCACACCCCGTGTCCCCCAGCCATGGAGCTGCCGAGCGCCTGCAGCCACCCGGGCTGGTTCCTGCTCTCGCTGCTCCTGGGGCTGCTCCTCTGGGCCGGGAGGAGACGCGCCTGGGACCCCCGCAAGTGTCCCACCGACCTGACCGGCAAGACGGTGATTGTCACCGGGGCGAACAGCGGTGAGCGGGGACGGGTGACAGGGGAGCGCGGGGGCCGTGGAGATGGGTGTGGGGCATGGGTGTGAGGCTGCGGGTCTTGCCTGGCACAGGACCCGCCGCCCGCCTTCTGCAGCCGTAGCTGGGGGTGGTGGCAGCTCCCTGCTCCCCCGGGATGGAGAAGGGGCTGGGGACACGCGTGTGGGTGACAGCCCGAGGGCGCAGTGCTGTGGGGCGGTTGCGGGAGTGGCCGGTCCCTGGGCACGTGTGATGCGCTCCCGTGCCCATGGCACTGTCACACCGGCTGCCCTCCGGTGTCCCCTGCACCGCGCTGAGCACCGGCCGCTGCGGCGCGTGCTTGGGAGCCGTCCCCGGTGAGCCACCCCGGCCGGTGTCTCCTGTCCTCGCTGGGCCGGGGGAGCCCCGTGCCCGCGGTCCCTGCGGCCGGACTCTGCCCCAGCCGGGTCAGTGACCGACGGCCAAGGCCACCGCGCTGCCAGCGCCCCGGGCACCGCACTGTGCTGGGAACAGCACAGCTGGGGAAGCGGGGCCCGTGTGCGGGGATTGGGGTGTCCCCTGGCACTCAGGGCACTGGGGTGTCCCCTTGTGTGCCCAGGGACAGGGTGGTCCCAAGTGTGCCGGGGTGCCGCCACCCCCAGCTGCCTCTCACCGACGCGCAGCGGTGCCGGCACAGCGTGGCTGGGGGGCGGGGGGTCGGCGGCCATGGCAGCGGTCCCTGCGATCCAGGGTGAGCCACAGACCGAGCTGCGGGGAACTGCCATCACCGGCTCCTTCCTGCACCGCGCGGTGGCCGTCCTGCCTGTCCCCGTCCCCGCACAGCCACACGGCGCTGCGGAGCCGGGAGCCCGGCCCTGGGGTACCAGCGCCACTGCTCCCCGATACCCCCCCTCCAGCGCCGGGGAGCCTGGCGTTGGTGCTGGGCTCCCGGCAGTGGCCGAGCTGCCCGGGACGGGGTCCCCTCCATCGCCTGCCCTCCTGGGGCTGCTCGAACCCTGGGGACAGGGGCACAGACCCCAGGGACCCCCAGGGGAGAATCCCGCGCCGCTCCGTGTGCTGCAGGGATCGGCAAGTGCGTGGCCCTGGAGCTGGCGCGCAGGAACGCCCGCACCATCCTGGCGTGCCGGAGCCGGGAGCGGGGCCAGGCGGCGGTGGAGGAGATCCGGGCGGCCACCGGCAACCCCGCGGTGCTGCTGCGGCTGCTGGACACCGGCTCGCTGGCCTCGGTGCGCGCCTTCGCTCGGGCCGTGCTGCGGGAGGAGAAGCGGCTGGACGTGCTGGTGAACAACGCCGGGGTCACCGGTACGCACCGGGGCGGCTCCCGCTCCCCGTCGCGCCGCGGCGGGCGATGGCCCCGGCCCCACGGCGTCCCGCACCCCCTCCCCAGGGCTGCCCTTCGCCGTCACGCCGGAGGGGCTGGAACGAACCTTCGCCACCAACTACCTGGGCCCGTTCCTGCTGACCAACCTGCTGCTGGGTGAGCGCGGGGGCTGCCGGGGGGGGCGCTGGGGGTGCCCTCCCCGCTCACCCCCGCTCCGCACAGACCTCCTGAAGGCCTCGGCGCCCGCCCGCGTCGTCAACGTCTCGTCCTTCCGGCACCACGCGGGCACGGCCGACGGCCGGTTCCTCACCGGGCAGGAGCGGCTGGGCGGCCACGACGCCGCCTACAGCAGCAGCAAGCTCATGAACGTGCTCTTCACCGCCGAGCTGGCGCGGCGCCTGCACGGCACAGGTGGGTGCCAGCCAAGCCGTAACGTGCCATGCCGGGCCGTGCTGAGCCACGCTGGGCCGTGCTGTGCCGCGCCATGCTGTGCTGGGTGATCCTGTGCCATGCCATGCTATGTCTGGCTGTTCTACGCCATACACGACCATATTGTAACATACTGTGCCATGCCGTGCAGTGCTGTGCTGTGCCATGCCCAGCCATACCCTGCTGACTCGTGCTGCGCAGTCCCCAGGCAGAGCTGCGTCCCGGGGCCATCTGCTGGGGCTGGGGGATCTTGGCACCCTCACATCTCCTGTGGCTGGGAGAGCCCTGGCCAGTGACAGCCCCATCCCCAGGAGTGTCCCCCAGGGCACGAAGGAGCCCCTGTGCCGAGGGATGCTCCCGTCGGGATGGCAACGAGGGATGTGGGCCCTGGAGAGGGAGCGGGGCCCTGCCCGTGCCGTGTCCCCCTCCGTGGTGTGACGGTGTGTCTTGGCAGGGGTGACCGTCAACGCCCTGAGCCCCGGTGTGGTGAGCACCAGCATCATGCGCCACTTTGGCTGGGCCATCCGGGCGCTCTTTGTTCTCATCCGCCCCTTCATCAAGGTGAGTGGGGGCAGATCCTGCCCAGACCCCCATCCCATGGCCTTGGAGGCATTGAGCTGGCTGGGGGCTCGTTGGGGGGCAGACAGGTCCCCCGTCACCCCCTTCGCCCACAGTCAGCGGAGCAGGGGGCTGTCAGCACCATTTACTGTGCCGTGGCGGAGGAGGTGTCGGGCATCACAGGCAAGTACTTCGACAGCAGCTGCGGGCTGGCGCTGCCCTCCACGGCCGCCCGCGATGCTGGCCTCGCACGCAAGCTCTGGGAGGAGTCGGAGCGGCTGACGGGACTCACCGATGGTCCCCGGCACTGAGCCGGCACCGGCTTCGCGTGGGCACACGGCAGCAGCTGTGCCACTTGGCGCTGCCAGCTGCTGTGCCAGGGTCCCCTTGGCCCCCTGGGACATGGGGCTGGACACCGCCAGTGGGGTGCCAGGGCTGGTGCCATGGGGCTGGGGGGCAGCTGGAGGTGCCGGCACACAGCAGAGGAGCTCACCCCACTGAGCTGGACCCCCAGCCTCTCCCAAAGGGGAGAGCAGCCGCGGGGCATGGCTGTGCCGGGACGGCAGCCATGCCGGACGAGAGACAGTGCTGCCAGCCGCAGTGTAACTCCTTTATTAAAGAGCCCGGTGCAGCCGGTGCTGGCTACTCCCAGGCGATGTCCAGGTCTAACCGCTGCTTCCGCACGGCCTGCAGGAACCTGTCGTAGTCCCGCCGGTGGATGTCCCGGCAGTGGGACAGGTCCAGGCGGCGCAGGGGCCCCTCAGAGCCCAGCAGCAGCCACACGGTGCGGCCGGACACGCGGCTCTCAGCCAGCGAGAGCTCCTGCAGCTCCAGCAGCGGCGGCCCCGGCGCCGCCAGCACCGTCTCGAACACCGAGTCCAGCGGGAAGGGGACGCCGAGCAGGCGGAGGCTCTGCAGGCGCGGGGCATGGCACAGCAGCGAGGCCAGCGTGGCACACAGCACCAGCCCGTGCCGGGCCGGGAAGGTGCCGGCCAACATCAGGGAGAAGCTCTGGAGCTGGGGGAGGCCGTGGGGCAGCAGGTTGGTGTCCCAGCGGGGCGGCTCAGCCAGGATGTCCCCATTGGGGCTGGCCCCCGGCGGGGCGAGCAGCTCGGCGCTGAAGGCGCGCAGGCCGGGGCAGCTGGCGAGCAGCGCGGGCAGGGACAGCCTGTCCTGGTAGCAGAAGCCGTGCAGCACCAGGCTCTGCAGGTGGGCGCCCAGGCTCTGTGCCACTGGCAGCACCTCCGCCAGCGCCCGGCCCTGCTGCCCGGCACAGCCCAGCGTCAGCCGCGCCAGCCGGCCCCAGCCCTGCAGCTCCCGGCCGCCCGCCGTGCCGTCCCCCAGCCACACGCTGACCTCCTCGGCCTGGGGACACGCGGCGCGGACGGTGGGCAGGGCGGGCTCCTCCACCTCCTCCAGCCGCCGCAGGGGCACGGTGAGTTGGGGTCCCCCCAGGACAGCCCCCCGCCACCGCGCCAGCTCCGCCAGTGAGGGGAAGCCCTCGGCATCCCCCGTGCCGTCCAGCGGCTGCTCGTGGAGGAGGCAGAGGGCGTCCTGCACGGCGGCGTGGGCCAGGAACTCCAGGCGCGGCAGGGCCAGCAGCAGGAAGGCCAGTGCCGTCACCATGTCACTGTCCCCGGCCGGCTCCAGGCCACGGGCCAGCAGGACGCGGAGTGCGGGGCAGCAGAGGGACCGCGCTAGCGGGTCGTAGGCCAGGTGCCGCAGGGCGCGCGGGGACACCTTCTTGCAGCGGGACACGTCCAGCTCCTGCAGGCAGCGGCAGCAGGAGCCCACAGCCGACAGCACCTGCACGTTGGCCTGAGTCTCCGCCAGCCCCAGGCGGCTCAGCCGCGGCAGCCCCTCCGCCAGGTCCACCAGCACCTCCGCCGAGAGCCGCCCGCAGCCGTGCAGGTCCAGGGAGCTCAGGTTCTGCCGCCGGCACAGAGACCCCTCAGCAGGGTGGGGTGATGGGACCCCAGCACCCCTCTGTTCCCCTTGCACCCACACATGGTGGGGGCATCCCCAGCCCTGCTCCCCCAGCCCCACAGCAGGGGTCACCTCCTGCCCTGCTCCCTCAGCCCCACGGTGGGGACATCCCCACCCACACCCCCAGCCCCACAGCAGGGGCACTCCCTGCCCCACTCCCCCAGCCCCATGGCAGGTCAGGACCCCCTACCCCACTCCCCCAGCCTCACAGCAGGGTCACCTCCTGCCCCGGTCCCCCAGCCCCATGGCAGGGTCCTCCCCCACCAACCTTGCAGCGCAGGGTGATGAGGCGGGCGATGGCGTTGCTGGCCAGGCTGGGGCAGGGCTGCAGGCTGAGCTGGTGCAGGTGCGGCAGCAGCAGCAGGTGCAGCGCTGCCCGCGTCAGCCGCCGGCTCTCGCCCAGCAGCCGGATCAGCTCCTGCACCAGGCTGCTGGCTGCGGGGGGCACAGGGGTCAGCGGGAGACCCCAGCACCGCTCAGGGAGGGGACCATGCACCCTGTGTCTCACCCAGGTCGTTGAAGGGGCCCATGACGAAGCGGAACTCGTACTCGTCCAGGTAGTTCTCGCTATAGTCCTTCACCCAGACGCTCTGCATGTGCTGGGCCAGGCTCTGCAGGCAGAGGCTGCCCAGCGCTGCCACCTCCTTCCTCCGGGGCATCTGGCTGCTGCAGGGACGGGGACGGTTGGGCACGGCCGGGTCAGAGATGCCCACGGGGCCCTGCAGGCACCGCAATGTCAGGGGCTGAGTTTATTTTGGGTGCACTTTAACTGCTCCTGCAAACTTGGTTAAGAGAGTCTCGCTGCAGTGTGTGCAACTTCACCCAGCACGGCCCTTGGCCGGGTGTCTGCATGTCTGGTGTCGGTGAGCAACATGGTGCTGGTTTCAGTTTTCCTTGGCTTTGTGCCCCGAAACAGTGGGTCAGCCCCAGCGCGGCTGGAGAGGACCGACTAGCACGGCTCACTGCGGCACAGCACAGAGTGGAGCGGGGACAGGGACCAACAAACTGCCTCGGCCAAGGGGACACCCCAGACCTCAGCACCACACGCTCCTCCTGGCTGGCAGCTCAGACAGCACTGAGGAGGCAGCACCGTCCCCTCCCAGATGGCACCAGGAAAGGGGCAGCAGTTGGGACACTGGGCAAAGGTGTTAATTGGGACTGGCCAAACCTGGTAATTGCACTGTGCCAGTCCCCACCAGCAGCCAAGAGACGAGGGGCTGGCTCTTGATGAGACTAAAGCACCAGCCAGACTAACACCGATTCCCGGTCCGTAACCTTGGGAGCTGTCCCAGTGCGGACCGGGGATCGCGGGCAGGACAGAGCCCGGAGCAGGGACAGGGCAGAGCTGGGAGAAGGGACAGGGCAGAGCCCGGAGCAGGGACAGGGCACAGCCCGGCCCGGAGCGGCCCCTCCGCGCACGCAGCGGCTGAGAACGCGGCAGGCGGGCCGGCCAGAGCTCGGGCACACGGGGAACAGCCACGGAGCGAGGAGCAGCGTGGGGCCGTGTCACCCTGTCACAGCCTGGGCACAGCCGCCCGGCGAAAACCGGCCGCGCTGCCGGGACCAGAGTTGTAACAGCGGGACACGGGCTGTCCCCGCGGGGACCGGCCCGACAACCCCCGTCGGCGCGCGGCCGGGTCCGTCCTGCCGCGGCATCGGCGGGAGCGCAGCCGGACTGTGCTCGGGTCGGGGATCAGCGGGACGGGAGTTGGGGCGGGGAGGGCGGGGCGTCCCGGGGGGGGAACCAGTCCCCCCGGAGGGGAGGGGCGGGCCGGGGGGGACCGGGCCGGGGTTCAGCGGGGAAATCCCCGTGGAACACACGGGAGAAGTTCCGTCCCGGGAGAGGGCCCCGGGCAGCCCACGGCCGAACCCTGCCCGGGGCAGAGCCCCCGGCCCTGCCCCACCGCGGGGCCGCCTCCCCCGGCCCCCTGCGCTATACGGACCGGGCCCGATCCAGCAGGGACGTTGGGCTCCCGGCCCACGGCTCCGGGCCGGGGGCACTTACCGGCGGCTCCGCGTCCCGTCCCGTCCCGTCCCGTCCCGTCCCACTTCTTCCTCCTCCCGCCCGGCCCGGCCCCACCTCCCCGGCGGGCGGGACCGGGACACCGTTAGTCACCGGAGGCCCCCGCCCTGCCGCACCCCGTCCTGCCGGACACAAAGGGCCCCCTCGCTAGGCCGGCCCAGTCCGGTCCGGTCCGATCCGATCCGGTCCGATCCGATCCGATCCGATCCCCCCGCCCCGGGCAGAGCCGTCCCGCTGTGCCGCCTTCTGTCCCCTCTGCCCTGCCATAGCACGCTCTCCCGCCCGCACCCCGCCAGCTTCTTTTTCTCCACTGCGCATGCGCTCTGTTGGGAGGCCCCCGTCTGCCCTTCTGGACCTCGAGGCCTGTCCCATACTGTGCCTGACACCAATCTCGGCCGGCGGCCCAGCCGGGTGGTGCGGCGGTGCGGCGGGCAGCCTGGAGGGGCCTATCGGGGGCCTCGCAGGCGGGCGGAGGCCGCTGGTTCCGAGAGCGGGAGCCGGTGAGCGGCGCTGGGGAGCGGCCGGGTCGAGGTACCGGGCGGGGGGGGATTCCCTCGTCCCACGGTGCGTGTGTTTGGGGAGGAGGGAAGGTGTCGTGTCGGTGCGGGGCTGCGGAGCGTCTCCCGCTCCGTGGGGGTGTGTGGAGGCCTGTGCGGGCCTGTGGGGCGGAGGCCGTGATGAGGCGGTGAGGGGGCAGCTCTTCACCCCCCGTGGGGGTGTGCGGCCGGGAGTGTGCTGGGGGACACCAGCCCTGGGAGGGGCCCGCGGGGCAGTGCCGGGAGAGCCCGACCCTGGGGTGTCTGGGGGGGCAGTGCTGGGGATCCCCAGCTCCTGGGGTGTATAGGGGAGCAGTGCTGGGAGATCCCGATCCCTGGGGTGTCCGGGGGGGGCAGCGCTGGGGACTCTCAGGCCCTGTTGCCCTCCGTGGGGAGGCCCAGTGCTCCCCGTTCCAGCCCCCGTCGGGGCGTGTGTGCGGGTCCCCGTTCTGGAGGCCGCTGAGCCCCCGCCCGGTCCCCGCTGCCCCCCGTGCCCCCAGCGGGGCTGCGCGCGGACCTTGTTCCCCCGGGGCTGCAGTGGGGGCGGCCGGGCGGGTGTTTGCTGGGGCACAAGCCCCTGCAGCCCCAATGGCATTGCCGGCTCCGGGGGTCGTTGGGAAGGAGCCTCAGCCGGTAACGGGACCCACGGCTGCGCACCGAGCCCTCTGCAGAAATACAGGTTCTGTTTTGCAGAGGTGTTTCCAGCAGCAAATGTGAGGGCAGGCAGGTCCGGGTGGGACATGGCAGAGATGTCTGTAGTCAGAGTCACTCACATTAAACTTGTTTTTGGGGCATAAAAAGTGTCATTTTTCACTTCAGCCAACTGCTGGTTGTAGCTGTAGGTCTTGGGGTTTGTTTCCCGTGTAATTCACCTTTTTCCTGAGTGTGGTGCTGGAAATCTTCAGTCCGTCAGGGAACGGTGGCTGGTTTCTGTGCGGGGGTTCAGCGGAGCCGTTTGGTGACGGACTCATGTGGGATGAGGAACCTGCACCGCAGGGAAAAACCAGCACAGCGGCTCCGGCTGGCTGCGGGAACGGTGCAGCCGCAGCCCTGCGCCTGAACTGGAAATGTTCGCCGAGCTGCAGCTCCTTCTTTGGGAACCACCAGACAGTCTCCCCACAAGCAGGGCCTGTTCCCAGCCCTTCCCCACCGCTCAGAGCTGTTCCCTCCTGCCGAGTTTCTGTCCTGGGGAGCGGGAGGTTCCTCCAGATAACCCATGGATAACCCGTCCGTTCAAATTTCGGTTCCGAATTAAAGGTAGAGCCAAAACATTATTAGAAATGAAAACTTAAGAAATAATGTTTAAGAAGGAGCATAATTTGTACAGGTTGAAGGAGTCAGCTTTTGGATTGGAAGATTTAAGAAATGATGTTTAAGAAGGAGTATAATTCGCACAAGCTGAAGGGTATTTTTGGCTTGGAAAAATTTGGATTTGGAGGAGGGGCAGGAGCGACTCTGCATTTACATAATTAATGACTGGGCTAATTTGCATGTGTGCACCAGGGCTGTTCAGTGACCGCGAAGAAAAGCAGAATTGTTATGGCCAATATTTCCTTTCGTGCAGTCTAGTGAAGGTGCGGCACAGCTCTTGTAGCAAAGGGCCGGGTACAAATTGGCACCCTCGGTAGCCAGCAGAATGTTTGAATGACTGACCAGATGAGGACTGGGCCAGTGCCCCCGTTTGCCGTCGCTGCTGTTGCGGGGGTGCTGAAAGCCGTGTGTCCGCCACGCGTTGCTGCCTTCAACAAGCATCTTCAGTTTTTCTGATTGACACGTTCGCTTTTGCATTTGAAGGAATTAATTTTCTGCTGTGCTGCAGGGGACACGAGCCCCGCGTTTGAACCCGTGTGACAGGGCGTCCCTCGTGCTGGGACCCGGGGTCCCGTGCCCTCGGCTGTTAACCGGGGCTGTTGCGGCCGAGCGGGGTGTCGAGGTGAACCGGTGTTTTGCAGCAAATGGGGCCCTTTGCTGTGGGGCGGTGGGTTTGGGGTGGGGCGGGGCAGAGGGTTCCGCACTGCTGTCCTGTCACAGCTGGGCCACCCAGGGCTCTCCCCTCCGGCAGCACCTGCGGCTCTGCCAGACCAGAGCCTCTGTGGGTTCTCAGCTCTTGAGAAATTAGAAATGAAGCCTCTGTGTGTCAGTAAACCAGGGCTGGTCTCACGGACGGGCTGAGCGACTCGCATCAAGCACAAGCTCCCCGTGCGTAGACTCGGACCCTGCAGCGCTGCAGAGATGAGCACAAAGCTCAGCCCAGAGCTTTTTGTTTTCCCTTTTTGGTACAAAACCTCCCGGCCTGTGCGTGTTCGGCACAGGAGTTCCCGGTGCAGCCCTGACAGGGAGGGCTGGGCTGTCAGTAGGCTGGGGGTGTTATGTTTGGGGTGTTTTAAGATCTCACCAAGGTCTTGCCGTGTGACCTCGGACCGATTTACTTCTTTTCTTTCTCCCTCAGTTCCCAAGCACGGTGCCGGGACAGGGACTGACCTGCTCCACAGACGCTCAGGGCTGTCTCGCTAAATTAAACGTGAGGCACTTCTGTGTTCCTTCGAAGTGTTTGAGGTGGAGCAATGAGCAACACTTGTTTATTTTTAATAAAAGGGAGGCTTCAGGAGCTGCAGCGCTGGGAGCTGGGGCTTTGCTTTGGGGGTTGTGTTGGACCAATGCCCCACAAAGCCCCAGATCCCAGGCAGGACTCGCAGAAGCTGAATTGCAGGAGTTCTGCACCCACTGCCCAGAGCGGTGGTGGCTGAACCATCCCTGGAGACATCCCAGGCCAGGCTGGACGGGGCTCTGAGCAACCTGAGCTGGTGGAGATGTCCCTGTCATGGCAGGGGGGGCACTGGGGGGCTCCAACCCAGACTATTCTGTGATTGTGTGAGTTTGCAGATCTGTCTGGTTTGAAAAATCCCTAAAGAACACAAACAGTGGGGAATGGACTGTACACCTGCCGGGGCTGCGGCAGCTCTGCAGCTGCACCTGCCTCGCGGCACAGCCGGGAGCTCCTGCCGGGAAGGCTCGGATCCTTGTGCCGGGGAGGTTGAGGTTGGATCTGGGAACAATTTCTTCCCCAAAGGGCTGTGGGGCATTGGAACAGGCTGCCCAGGGCAGTGGGGGAGTCACCATCCCTGGAGGGTTGGACAGACAGATGAGGTTCTCAGGACATGGGGCAGGGACAGGGGTGGGGAACGGTGGAACTTGATGATCTTGAGGGGCTTTTCCAACCGAAGTGATTCTGTGATTCTGTAGTTCTGTTCTATTTTGCGGGTTGGTTTTCCTGGGTTATGGGACGACTCGCAGCCCCAGATGGAGCCCCCAGGCGGGTGTCTCCGTGGGTGCCCCTGTCACTGCCGGCAGAGGGAAGGGGACCTGCTGGCCAGGAATTCTGTAACCATGGGGAAGTTCATTAAGGATGCTAATTGCTCAGAAAAGGAAGCAAAGGTGGTTGTATAAATACTGAAATGCACCAGCTGCTTTTCCAGCAGTTGATCAAAGTCCCCCAAGGAATAAACAGTTTTGGTTGCTCTAAATCCTTGAGCAGTAAAGCAGCGCAGGCAGATAATGAACTCGGCATTTCCTGCGGTAATTAAACCCGGGGAAGGCCGAATGACATGGACATGTGGGTGGTGGCAGAAAGGGGACAATGAATGAGCGTTTGGATGGGGATGAGCTAAAACGGACTGACCTCCTCCTGCGCCGGCCGGGGCCGCTCCGCAGCATCCTTGGCTTTTCAGTCCGTTGCCATGGTTACCGTCCCCCGGCAGCGCTGCTGCTGCATCGATTGCCATCCCGAGAGTTTCGGTTTTAGCGAAAAAGAAAAATCGTTATGTTTGCAGTGTGAGAAATGCCAGGTGGTGCGTGGTTCCTGCAGCGTGGCTGCGGCGGCACTGGTGCAGCCCTGTGCGGTGCAGCCCTGTGCGGTGCGGCTGTGCAGCCCTGTGCGGTGTGGCTGTGCGCGGTGCGGCTGTGCGCGGTGCGGCTGTGCGCGGTGCGGCCGTGCAGGGCGCAGGCTCCAGCGCCCGCCCGCCGGTCCCCGCACCTCAGTGGGTCCTAGTGCCTCGGGTGGGTTTCGGCTGAGCAGGGGGCGGGTGCCCTGGGTGACGGCCACGTCCCCTCCTCCAGCTGGCGCTGGGTTGCCTTGCGCTGGGTGCCTGGTTCCGAGAACTTGTTTTTAAAGAGGCGAAGGGCCAGCAAACCTCCCGGTGTGCGGGCACCACTGCCGGCGTGTCCCCGGCACAGGGGACGGGGCTGGGGGCGTTTGTGCTGCCTGTCCCTGCCAGCCCTGGTCTGCTTGCCAGGCAGGCCTGGGTCAAACACAAAACCATGTTAGTTTAGAGTCACAGATGGTTTGGGTTGAAGGGCCCTTCCCAGCCCCCCCAGTGCCCCCCCTGCCATGACAGGGACATCTTCACCAGCTCAGGTTGCTCAGAGCCCCGTCCAGCCTGGCCTGGGATGTCTCCAGGGATGGTTCAGCCACCACCTCTCTGGGAACCTGGGCCAGGCTCTCACCGCCCTCGATGTAAAAAATTTCTTCCTCATGTTTGTGTTTAGAAGTGACACATGCTGAACGGTTGGACTCGATGATCTTAAAGGTCTTTTCCAAGCAAAACAATCCTGTGGTTCGATGATTTTGGGTGGCAAACACCTCTAACAGCGGGGGTTCCGTGGCTGCTCGAGCGCCTGCAGCCCTGTGCTCTGCGGCAGCCGGAGCTGCGGCCCAGGCCTCCCCGTGCTGGGGCCGCTCGGGGACAGGACGAGCAGCGCTCTGCGCTCCGGGAGCACCAGGATCTGTGTGTAAAAGGGGACACGGTGGGACACGGACGCGCAGGAAAGATGGAGGGTTTACGGGGCAGAGTGGTGGGCGTCAGCCTCGCTGTCGCAGCACCGTGTCTGTCGTTCAGTGCTTGGTGGCATTGAGAAGGAGAAACTTAATTAAGGTTTTTAACGGCTCAGCAGATGTTTCTCTGTATTGTTGGCCTCGTGTAGGTGGCTCTTGGGAGGCAGAAATCAGGCTGCACTCCTCCAGCAGTGCTGGGACAGGAGCTGGGGTTGAGGTTTGCTCTTGCACCGAGTGACAGGGCTGGAATTGGCCCCTCGTGTACCGGCCCGTTGTGCAGAACGGCGCTGGCGGCCGAACCGGAGTGAATGTGGAGCAGGAGGGAGCTGGGGAGCTCCCCTCGTCCCGGCTGCTCTTGGGCGGGTGCCGAAAAGAGCCCAGGCTGGATCTCGGGTCAGCGGGGGGAACGCAGAGCTCGGAGTTTGATTACGGAAGCCCTGAACTCAGCAAACTCGCTCTGGGTTTACATTGATGCTGTAAAGCCTGAACCCCGGAGCGCCATTTTTAGAACTTCTTCTCTGGAAAACTAAGCTGCTTATAAATCAAAAAGAAGCTTTGCTGTAGCGATTTCATGGGGAGATGTATGTGTATATATAAAATATATATATATACACAAATAGAATAAGATGGAATTTTGTACCTCCTCAATAGTGGGGAGTTTTCGGAAGGTTCAGCTAAGGGTGTTTCTCTAAGAGTGTCTCAAGGCGCTTTAATCCCAGAAAACTTCACACGTCCCCATGTAATGCAGTTTCAGTTAATTAATAAAACTACCGCCTAACCTTGGCTTCTTGTCTTTCTGTCCAGTTTTAATTTTCATCCAAAGTCTGTGTGGTAAACGAGAAACAAAACCAGAAAATGGTGAATGGTGCTGGTAATTGTCACGTTAAGGAATGGGCTGGACTGGATGGAATCTCCTAGGTGTCCTGTTACATCCCCGCGCGGCAGAGCAGCGGGTTCCCTGTCCAGCCTGCATCTGGCCGCTGACTCACCTGCCAAGGCTTTTGCTTTTCTGTTTATCCGTATGGGTATATGTGTATGGCTTGAATGTTCTCTGGTATTTGAATTTACCTTTAAGTGACCTGAAACGGAGGCTCCTTCCCCTCTGTTGGCAGCTTTTGTGTGGACTGCAGAGGCTGGACCTTGGCATGGACTTCTTCTCTTTCCTGGCGTTAATTGCAGGCTTGTTGGAAATGTAAAACGTTCTCAAGTTGTGCATAACTTTTTAGATTTCCAATGGAATTGTAACGAGTCCCTAGCTGGATGTTAGAAATTTGGTGTGTGCTGTTGCTGGAAATATCTTTGTCGCATCCTCCTCGGTGTTGCTTTGCTCCCCAGGTTTGGTTTCCATCACCGCGGTGTCAGTGGCGGCACGGGGGGAACGGGGCGGTTTGCTGGGGGTTTGCTCACCGGTGCTGGAGCTCGGGGTGCTGTGTCCCACCGCCTGCCCGTGGGCGGCAGGAAAACGGTGTTCGTGTGACAGAAATTCCCTTGTGTCTCGGGCTTAATGTGGAAAACTCCAGGGCCGGGCAGGAGGGAGAAATCAGCTGTGCGGCGTTTGTAATTCTGTTTGAAGATGAACAAAGACGGCTGGGGCTCCAGCTGGCCGCGCTGGCCGGAGAGCCTGCCCGCTGCTCACGGGCGGCCTCCTGCTTCCCGCTGCCTCCCCTGTTCCTGGGGCTCTGGGGAGAACAGCGGTGAGTGCCCGGCCCTGCGGAGGGGCAGGTGTCCCCTGTCACCCGTCCCCAGGGGGCTGCAGCACCCGCCACCCTCCTGCACTTTCCAAAGTCCCTCGGAACCTCTGCGGCAGTTTCCCGGTTTTCTTTGTGCTTGCACAAAGTGTTTATTTAACTTCATTTCTGTGCTTGTGGTCCCAGGCTCTCCTTCCAGTGCGAACCCGTCGCCGTGCTGCAGTGTGTGCAGGACAGCCCTGCCCCGGCCCCACGGACCGTGTCCCCAGCCCCATGGACCGTGTCCCCGGCCCCACACATCCACTGGCTCTGCCCCAGGGGCCAGAGCTCTCACAGGAAAAGAGAAAAATCTTTGGTATCGAGATTCCAGATTTCTCCGGTCTGTCTGGTGCCTTGATCACAAGAACCCTTTTATCGCAGAATCACGGATGGTTTGGGTCGAAGGGACCGTTACAGCTCAGCCGGTCCCACCCCTGCCGTGGGCAGGGGCATCTGCACCAGCCCAGGGGGCCCAGAGCCGCTGCAGGGAGGAGATTTGTGCAGCCAAAACTCAATGAGAACTGAAGCCAGCCAGTACTGGGAAGGACAATAAAAAGGCTTTTTAAAATATGTTAATGGCAAAAGGCAAACTAGAAACAACGTTGGCCCATTACTTGGTGAGCGTGGTCCCCTTGTTACCAGGGACACGGAGAAGGGGAAACGCCTTCAGCGCCGACACCTGCATCCCCGCGGGAGGCTCGGGAAGCGATGCTCAGGTGTGGGCCCTTTGTGCTGGCTGTCCGGAGCCAGGCGGAGCAGCTCTGCTGACGGCACTGTCCTTAGCCAGGGGTCATTCAGCCTTTGCTTTGCGTGCGGAGTCCCGTTGTGTCTGACAAGGGCTGTGTCCGGCACGGCTGGGGCTCCCGGGGCCGCGGCGGTGCTGGCGTTTGCTCACCGGGCAGCTCCGCGGTGCTCGGCAGCCTCCGGGGCGCTGGCGTTCAGCTCCCGGGTGCTCCGCGCTGGAGAGCGGCCCGTCTCTAGTTCTTGTTCATCCTGGGTGGTGTCTGAGAGTTGGTGCCCTCGAACGCAATTGCTGTGGCCTTGAAGGCCACCTGCTTCTCTGAGGTGTTCTGGCTTAGTCTCTCTGAACGTGCGGATCTGGTGCGGATCTGGGCTTTCAAGCTTTTCCGAGTTCCAGTTCCTAAAGCAAAGCTCCAGCTGCCGTGCTCTTGCGTTCTGTTTGCCTTTCGTGGAATGCTGAGGAGTCATCTGCAGCCACACAGGAGATAAGGGACCAGAGGATATGTTCATTAACACAAGTATTTTGAAAAATGCAGGCCCCGTGTTGACCTATCAAGACCTTCCTGAGCCGGTTCCTCTTCACCTTTTAAAAGCTCCCTGATGACGCTGGTTTTTCCCTTCAGGTAGTTCATTGCCTTTGTTGTGGTCACTGCAATCAGGGGCTAAAATGGGATGTAAACAGACACAAAAATTGTGGTGCAGCCCCCATTTCGGAGCTGGGTGGGTGTGCTGGTGTCCCGGGGGGTGTGCTGGTGTCCCAGGGGGTGCTGGTGTCCCAGGGGGTGCGCTGGTGTCCCGGGGGGTGCCGGTGTCTGGCAGCAGCCGCGACACGCGGCGCTGGGCACGGTGCCCGGCCAGGGCCCCTCCATGTGCCCACTTGCCGTTCTGCAGGCAGCAATTACCGCCGCAGACAGCTCTGAGAAGAGGGGCTGATGACTTTAATTAGACGTCTGTTCACATCAACCAGGCACAAAACAATTATTGATTTTAAAAGATGCCCCACGATTAACCGTTTGGTCCCCGCGCCTCCCGTCCACCTGTGCTGTGGCTGCCTGCGGGGTGCCGCACGCGGGTGTTGGGGACAGGACCCGTGCCAGGGTGGTTTTCCCCAGATTCGCTCCGCAGGGCTGGCGCACGGGGGTGTCGGGCAGAGCGGGGTCCGGCTGGGGGGCCGCGGGGAGCCCGGTTGTGCTGCGAGCTGCGCTGCTGTGTTTGGGGCGTTCTGGTCAGTGCCAGGGAAAGCAGGGTGTCCCCCACCCAGCACCCGGCTGGACGTGCAGGAGGAGCCTTCGTGCCCCTGGTGCCCTGGTGTGGGTTGGCAGTGGTGGCTGTGCCGGTGGCCAGGCCGTGGCTGTGCCGGTGGCCGTGCCGTGGCCGTGCCAGTAGCCGTGCCGGTGGCCAGGCCGTGGCGTCGGCTCCTGCGGCTGCAGCAGGAGCGGCAGCGTTAGGACCCAGCGCTGGCAGCGGTGACAAGTCTGGAGCGGCACTAGCGCAGAGTCGGCTCCATCAGCTGGGCTGGATTTCTACCGCCCTGTAGGAGAGAATCCACTGCCAGAAAAGGGCTTTTTCCCCGCTCCGCGTGGCCGGCGGAGCCTGGCGGGGACACGGGGATGGGCAGATCGGCTGAGCCGTGAAAAACCTCTGAGGAATTCCCGCTGGCCCCGGACCGAGGCCGTTCTCTGGAGAGAATACATCTGCAAATCGAGGGAGCAGGGGCAGCATGGCCCAGAGCAAGAGGCACACGTACGGCCGGGTGAGTCGGGGGAGGGAAACTTATTGACAAACTCCTGCCTGAGCTGGTGGGTGACATTGTTCTCTAGCTAATGCTGGCTGTTGCAATGAAGAAAATAGCTATTTTTATACTGAAATCTAGATTGTGTTTGCTGCGCTTTCGTATTCCTGGAATTCGATATCTTCATCGCTAACAATATCTGTTGTGATGTACAGTGGGTGGATAAATAGTCTGAATTACATTAGCAGCCGTGTCCTTTTGATTTAAGTTAGTCTGCTTTTGCTGTTAATTATTGCTGATAATGCAGCGAGGCGTCAGCTGAGCCTCCGGTGATGACAGAATCTTCCCAGGGCTTTTCAACACAAAGATTCAGGGTTGTTTTCTTTTCTGCATCGTGTTTTTTCCTTCCTCTGTGCTTATTTTCCAGGTTGCACGGTGCGATACTGAGCTTCCGAGTGCCTGGCAATCGTTTCCAGGTTTTACCGTATTGCAGTTAACCCCGGGCGGTGCGGCGGGCAGCGGCACCGGCCCGCAGCCAGGCCTGGCCTCGGACCGGCTTTGTCGTTTTGTTCGGCCTCGCCGGCGCGGTGACATTGTGTCCCAGGCGCTCGCCGGGCTGGGGAGCAGGCAGCGCGTTTTTGGCGTCTCCGTTACCCGGTGTTTGCCAACTTGGCAGAGCGCTTTGGAACTCTGGGGGGAGCACAGACCCCTTCCCTCCGCCCCCTCGTGCTGGGGCTGCCCCAGACCCCCGTGGGGAGCGGGCCCTGCGGCTGCTCCCCCTGCCCAAACCCCGGTGGGGAGTGGGCCCTGCGGCCGCTCCCGGTCCCAGCCCGGGGTGCCGGGGTCCCTGGCCGAAGCGATTTGCCTGTGCAGCCACCGCCGCCGCTCAGCCCCCGGCTCAGGGTGCGGAAGGTGGCTTTTCCCACCCGTGCGGGTCGCAGCGTGTGTCGTGTGTCCGTGCGGGGATGCGGCTGCGGGGGCTCCTGGGGCTGGGACACGGGGTCTGTGGGCGTGCGATGGCTCCAGCCCCGCCGCTGGGGGTTTGCTAAAGGCCGATGTTTTCAGTGGGGGGAGCGGTTGCAGGAGGTGAAATTTCAAACTGAGTTGTGGTGGTTCTGTCCTGATAAGAGTGTTGAATTTCGGCCAGGCAGGACGGCGGCTGCAGCTCGGGACACAGCAGGCTGACGTGCTCAAATGGCACGGGGAGGTCGGTGCCGTGGCACCGAGGCTGCGGCGGCCCCGGCTGGGCTGGCCCTGCCGGCAGCGTCCACAGCAGGCTTTGGGGACACGTGGTCGTGCGCTGGCGCTGTGGCCGGTGTCATCGCGCTCAGAAACACCCGAACCGTCCGCCTGTGCCTCCTTGCTCCCCAGCCTTGGCCAGGATGTGTCCAGCACCGGGGCGGGAGCTTCATTCTGGCTCGGCCGCGAGTCCAACCGTGGCAGGTCTGAGCTGGGAGGGACGGCATCGCCCCCCGTGCCACCCCCAACGGTCCCGCTCGGCATCCCGGGTCACGCTCCCTCCCAACAGGGCCGGTTTGGCAGCGCCACGTGCTGTCCGGTGGTGACTGGGCTTAACAGAAACTAGAATTATTTCAGTCTTATTTCAGCCGGGTTGGGTCACGTCTTGAATTGGAGGCTCAGCGCGTTTTAGCCTGCGGTGGTGAATCTCCTCACGGGAGCTCGTCAGAGGTGGCTGCTGTGTTCAAGGTTTGCCTGAGACTTTGGATCTGTACTTTGAGTGGCAGTTTGAGGTTCAGTTAGTCACATCTGCACCGGGGGAGGAGGCCCTGTGTGCGGTGTAGTGATGTGAGCGCCTTCTGGAAGGTATGCACTAAATATTCCTTGGGTTATCTGCTATAACGGAGCGAAACCCCGAAACCGTCGTGCTCAGGTGAGGCACAGAGTGACCCAAATCAGGTCCAGACCACAAGTACTTGAACTGCACCCATTTTCCATTGGTGGCTGCCAGTACCTGTGGTGTGGGTTTGAGAGAGGGGGCAGGAGCGCTGCCTCTGCTCCCAGAGGACTGGAATTCCTCCTTTAATGTCATTTAGCAGCTCACCCACCCTTGAGCCGCCGCTGGTGGGAGCGAGGACGAGGAGCTGCTGGGAACTGTCCCACTGGTGCTCACAGCATCTCCCGAGGGCTCCCGCCCCGTCGGGGTCTGTCGGGGTGGGTGGCCCGGGGGCTCTGTCCCCATGTCCGTGTCCCTCCCGTGGGCTGGGCTCTGGGGAGCTCCCTGCGGCTCCTGCACCCCCATCACCTGCTGGCCCTGCCCATGGTCAGGGTGTCCGGGGCACCGTGTGTCTCACCTGCTGGCCCTGCCCGCGGTCGGGGTGTCCGGGGCACCGTGTGTCTCACCTGCTGGCCCTGCCCGCGGTCGGGGTGTCCGGGGCACCGCGGGTGCTGCTGGCAGGGCTGTGTGACGGGGGTGACCGCGCCTCCCGCGCTGGTCGGGCACTGGCAGATGTGGGGTGGGTGGCCGGGGGGGAGTTCCCGACCCTCGGCCCCTCCTGCGGTTGTGGCCGTGGGGTCTCCCCAGGGCCGGGGCAGCCCCGGCCGTGCACGACGTGCAGCTCCCCGGGTATGGGATGGGATCAGCGGGGAGCTGGAGACCCGAGGAAGCTCTGGGTGGTGTCACCAGCTTCTGTGTTGGGCTCTGGTGTCCCCAAGGGTGACCGTCCCCAAGTTGCCTGTGTGTCCCACCCCCACCTCCTTCCTTTGCAGCTTGGAAGGGGCAGTGACCGCAGGTGGCACTGGGCACCCTGTACCGCCACCGACCTGGCTCTGCCTGGCCGCCTCTGCTGGGGAGGGCCAGCGGGTCCCAGCCCCTGCTCATCCCCCTGGGACAGTAAATGCGAATGTAGCATTTCCGGCTTGGACAGTTTCTCTCCTTTTAAAATCCTAAATCGCGGTAATCGTGTTGTTTTGAGCTGTCATGGGAATGCTGGTGTCGGGTTTAGCTGGGCAGGTTAGACCTGGGCTTGTGTGACAGCTCTGGAGAGCTGGGGCTCGGCAGAGTCGGCGCGGTCCTGGCTCAGGCTGCCCGCGGGCAGCAGTGCGGGCACGGCGAGCTGCAGCGTGAGGAAAGGAAATATCGACCCTGTGCGTTGTCGCGGGCCGGGGTGATCCCAGCCAGGGGCTGGTCCTGTGCTGAGCCCGCTCTGCGGCCCCGGGAGCGGGCTTGGGCACAGCAAAGCTGTGGTTGTCACCCACGCCGTGTCCCCGGTGCGGGGTGAGCTCGAGGGCCCGGTTCAGCCCGCGGTGGCGGTGGGACCGGCGTGTGCTGGAGCGGGGCGGCCTGTTCTGTCTCATTTCTGCAGACGTGGTTCAAGTGCGAGAGTTGGGTTGTGGTTGGGCTCCATGATCCCGAGGGTCTCTTCCAACCAAAGTGATTCTATGATTCTGTGGTTTCTAGCTGGTTAGAAACTGAAGTCAGGGAGCTGTCACCTTGTCTTAGGCGCGGATGTGTGAGAGGCTTGTTCTGCGCTCTCCCTCCTCTCCCGAATCCTAAGGGTTTGGGAAACCTTTCTCTATGCAGTAGTGCCAGCTGGTGAATGGAGCTTCAGTATCCAAGTGTTGCTGGATTTCTGTGTTGGCCAGGTTTAATAGCACAATGTACAACACGTAACGTGACCTGCGCTCTGCAGGGCCGCAGTTCCGAGTTGAGCTCCGGAGCAGTTGCTGAGTGGGAGAAGGGCTGTTGCAGCGGTCCCGTGTGCTTGGGGCTGTCTGAGCGGTGGTTGCTGTGGGATCCGCCGCAGGGGGTTCTGCTGGGGCCCTGCGGTGACACCGATGGTTTGATGGGGCGATGACTGAGGTCCTGGCCCAAACCCAGACCTGTGGGCGCAGGCCCGGGGGTGCTGGGGGTGTCACCCTCTGGTGCTCAGCCTGTCATTGAGCCCTGGCTCCTGCACAGAGCCCTCCCAGCAGCACGGGCTGTTTGAACCGGGGAAACGTTCCACCTGTTCCCTGGGTGACAGTTGTGGCTGTGCCTGTCACCCCACCACAGCGCTCTTCATAGAATCACTGAGTCACAGACGGTTTGGGTTGGAGGGACCTCCCCACCGCCCCAGTGCCCCCCCTGCCATGACAGGGACATCTCCACCAGCTCAGGTTGCTCAGAGCCCCGTCCAGCCTGGCCTGGGATGTCTGCAGGGATGGTTCAGCCACCACCGCTCTGGGAACCTGGGCCAGGCTCTCACCACCCTCAGGGCAACAATTTCTTCTTCATGTCCGGCCTGAATCTCCCTCCTTTAGTTTAAAACCAGGACCCCTTGTCCTATCATAACAGGCCCTGCTCTAAAGTCTGTCCACATCCTTTTTATGGGCCTCTTTTAAGTACTGAAAGGTGCAATAAGGTCTCCCCAGAGCTTCTCCAGGCTGAACACCCCAACTCTCAGCCTGTTGTGAACCTCTCTGCTCCCAGACGGACGCTGTCTGTCCTTCCCGCCAAGGGCAGGTGAACATGGGACGGTCCTGGGAAGCTGCAGCCGTGGGGCAGAGCTCTGGGGTGGACTCACCGAGCCCTGAGCTCCTGTTCTACCCTGGTGCTGTGTCCCGGCAGGTTGGGGTGTACAGAACACCTGTGGACCCTCGGGAGAGGAGCGGGCTCGAGCTGCACCAGGGGAGGCTGAGGTTGGGTCTGGGAACAATTTCTTCCCCAAAGGGCTGTGGGGCACTGGAACAGGAGCCCAGGGCAGTGGGGGAGTCACCATCCCTGCAGGGTTGGACAGACAGATGAGGTTCTCAGGACATGGGGCAGTGCCGGGGGGGAACGGTTGGACTTGGTGAGCTTGAGGGGCTTTTCCAATCAAAATGATTCTGTGATTCACGAGCGTTGTGAAGCAGACGGACAGACGGACAGGCCGGCCTTTGTTCCCAGTCAGCCCCACGTCCGCCTACTGCCCCCGGACCTCGCGGCTGCTGCACAGGGGCCGTTGGTGGGACCATGAGCGACCGACAGATGTTTCCTCACCGCAGCGAGCTGAGCGCGTGAGGGCGTGTGAGCACGGGCCCCGCACCGGTTCAGCCACCGGGGATGCGGAGACGGGCAGAGGAGCTGTGGGAGCCGTGGGCCGAGGAGCTGTGGGAGCCGTGGGCCGAGGAGCTGTGGGAGCCGTGGGCCGAGGAGCTGTGGGAGCCGTGGGCAGAGGAGCTGTGGGAGCCGTGGGCAGAGGAGCTGTGGGAGCCGTGGGCAGAGGAGCTGTGGGAGCCGTGGGCAGAGGAGCTGTGGGAGCCGTGGGCAGAGGAGCTGTGGGAGCCGTGGGCAGAGGAGCTGTGGGAGCCGTGGGCAGAGGAGCTGTGGGAGCCGTGGGCAGAGGAGCTGTGGGAGCCGTGGGCAGAGGAGCTGTGGGAGCCGTGGGCAGAGGAGCTGTGGGAGCCGTGGGCAGAGGAGCTGTGGGAGCCGTGGGCAGAGGAGCTGTGGGAGCCGTGGGCAGAGGAGCTGTGGGAGCCGTGGGCAGAGGAGCTGTGGGAGCCGTGGGCTGAGGGGCCGTGCCCAGCGGGAATTCATTCCCTCCTCCCCATCCCCTCCTCCCCGGGCCGCCTTGTTTCACTGGTAAAGCTCTTTTCTCGAACCCCTGGGCTGCCCTGAACAACTTCTCTCTGGCTGTTCTTAGCAAATTTCTTATGTTTATTATTGTTTTTTCTCCAGTGTGGCTGAGCAGTGACCTAGGTGAGGAAATCCTTGCTCTGAGCAGATGTGCAGCATCTGAATTTCCGTTTTCGATCGGTCTTGTTGCCATTTCGTTTGGGGTGACTTTTGTACCGGTAGAAGTTGTCTTTGTGACCCCCACCCGGGCAGTGCCGGTGCAGGAGCTCCCGGGCTGCGGCGTGATTTGTGCCCCCGTCGGTGAGCGGAGCTGGGGGGACACAGACGCTGCTCAAAGCGCTTTGGCCAGACCTGGGGAGCAAAGAGTGCTTGGAAAATGTTCTTCAAAGCGCTTTTTGCTGATGTTACCAAGTCTGGACTTTCTTGGGAAGGAAGGGCGCTCAGCATGAGGATGCTGTGGAATCAGTAAACTTAGTGTCTGGTTTTTAAAATGAAACCTTACTGGATAGATTTACAAAATTATAATAATTTTATATTTGAGGCTGAAAACTCTACCTCCTTTTGCCAGATTTAGTTGCATTAACTTTTGTCATTCAGCACTAATGAGATCGTAGACATGTGAGAAGCTTGTCACCAACTTGTTTTATTACTTTCTTGTGGTGATGCGTACCCGTGTGTTATTAATTGGCTGCTGTGTTAATTATAACATCCAATAGACAGACCCTGGGGCCGACCCGTGTTTGAACAGGCTGAGAGGAGTCACGGGGCAACGAAGACGAAGCTTTTTTGAGACATTGGTGTGGCTGGTGCCGTCCTTTCTGCGGAGGTGACGCGTTGTTCAGTGGCTCTGTTGCCTGGAGGTGGGCAGGGGCTGCTGGAGCGGGGGGGTCGCTGCGGTGACCGAGTCACGGGATCGGTTTGGTTGGAAAAGGCTTTAAAGATCGTGGAGTCCAATGTTCCCCCAGCCCCGGCACTGCCCCGTGTCCTGAGAACCTCATCTGTCTGTCCAACCCTGCAGGGATGGTGACTCCCCCACTGCCCTGGGCAGCCTGTTCCAGTGCCCCACAGCCCTTTGGGGAAGAAATTGTTCTCAGACCCAACCTAGTGCTGGTTTGAGCGTTGGTTTTGTCTGGCGCGGTGGTTGAGCCCGAGGATGCAGCAGCTGGACAGCGATCTCTGTACCTGGGTGTTTGGTTTTTAGCGTCCATACCCCAGTAATTTAAAGCCTTTTGAGGTTTCTGACTCGGAGGCTGAGCCTGGAGCCGGTGCTGCAGCGATAATGCCCGGCCAGCACGGACCGACAGCCGTTTATGTACCCGCTCCCGTCTCTGCTGCAGGGCTGAGCCGCAGGGCTGAGCCACGTTCACCGGGATGCGGCACCAGCACCCGGCACGAGCCGGGAGGGACGGACGGGCACCCAAAAAAAGGGCGGAGAAGATCCGCAGCCCCTTCTCTGGGCTGGCTGTGGTGCAGCAGGGGAGCAAACGGGGGGGCTGTGGCTCCCAGGACATGTTCAGGTGTTTTACCTTCTAAAAAGTAACCTTGAAATGCTTTGCCTGCGCGACTGGGTGTGTAGAGGAGAAATACAGACCCTCCATCTTATTTGCTCCTGAAAATGCTCCAACTCGTTTAGCACGGCCCTTTAGAAGGGAACGCCACCTGAGTTGGCAATTTTTTCAGCCTGCTCAACAGTTTTACAGCAATTTGCATAATGCCGTGCTCTGCTGCGGGAATGGGGATTGTTTTGGTCTGCCCTTTCGTACCAGTGGAGAAGAACCCCGGGCTGGTTGCCTGTTCCCGGCCGGGAGGACGGCCCGGCCCGAGGCTCGCGGCTCGCTGGGTTTTGCGGTGCTGGGCGCACGCAGGGTGCCCCGGTGCCAGAGGCCTCCTCAGCCGCTCGCCTGCGGGATTCCTCACGCTGCTTTTCTCCGAGCCTGCTCTTTGTTCTGTTCTGCTGCACCAGCTGGGTGGCCCGCCGGGCTCTTGGCTGGTTTAGCGCTGGGAAAAGGTCTCTTCTTGCCGCCCGAGCTCTGCTCGCTGCTGGGCCGCGGGAGGAGTGGCGGCGCGGGACCCGCGGCCTCCCGGGGTCACACGTGTGGGCTCTGCCAGGAACGGTGTGCTGCTTGCTTTGTTATGCGTCGCTGCTTCTAAATGGTAAAACAGGCCCCAAAGAGCTTTTGTGGCTTAAAAAAAAAATGAGGAGGTTCTTTTTCCATGTGAAGTCCCAGTTTTTCTCCCCTGGAGAAGTGATGCTGGTGAGGAGGGCAGAACCGGAGATTGGGGACGTGCTGCTCTGGTGACTGCCCCTAATGGCACATCTGGCTCGCACATCTGGCTCACAGGTCCTGGCTCCAGCTCCTTGTGTCCCCTCCTCGTGCAGCCACGTCGGGACCCGTGTAGAGACAGCGCCTTGAAAATCAGGGCACACGCAGCGGCTGGCCGTCCCCGGCAGCAAACAGGCTGAAAGCTGGAGGGAGGGATGTCGGAGCCTCCTACGTGGGCTTTGCTGCCAGAGAAGCTGTAGCCTGGAGCCGTGCCGCACCCTGTATGCGATTGCTGAACGCCGGGTGTTTGTGTTCCCGCTCAGCTGCGCTTTCCCCGCGGTGCTCGGGGAGGGCAGAGCGGGCCCCGGCCGGCCCCGGTGCTCCGGCAGCCCTGCAGCCCGCGCCGGCGGACACCGCTGCAGCAGCGCCGCGAGTTCTGTCGGTCTGCTCCCCCCACGGTGACGCTGCAGGAGGGTCAGGAGGAGCGAGTTTGGAAGGCGAAGCCCGGCCGGGGTTGCTCGGTGCAGCGGGGAGGCTGTTCCTGCGCTCGGCTCCTCCCGGAGCAGCTCCCCGGGTTCTTCTCTGCCCGTCCCTGTCCCGGCCGCCTCCGTGGCCGTGAGCGTCTGCTCCGCGTGCTGCTGCCGGCACAGGGGCCGTGTCCTGCGCTCCTGGACCGGGAGCGGAGCTGCCGGGGGTGTCCGGGACCATCCCCAGGAGTGACCTGGGGCCGCTCCGGTGTGCTGGGTCGTCCCCAGGGCAAGCCGAGCCCAGGCTGGAGCGCGTCACCTCTAACGAAACCCACAGCCCACCAGCGTGGGTTGCAGCGGGGCTGCGGGAACAGAGCTGAGGCGCAGGGCAGCGCCGGCACGGCGCGAGGCCCGGATCTGCAGTGCGGTCTCGCGTTCCGGTTTGCTCTGCAAGCACGTGCTGTTTGAACCTCACCAACGCGTGTTAACGTGTCTGAGCGCTCCGAGGGGGCTTTCCAGTGCTGCCGAGCTGTGGGGACACGTGTGACAGCCCGTGGCCCTGGGGTGGTGACAGCGAGCCGGTTCCTGCTCCCCGCGGCGGCCCCAGCTCCCGGGGCTCACACTGGTGTTACCGGACCGTCTCGCTCTCTGGTGTTACCGGACAGTCTCACACTCTGGTGTTACCGGACAATCTCACTCTCTGATATTATTGGACCGTCTCACTCTCTGGTGTTACAGGACAGTCTCACTCTCTGGTGTTACCGATGTTACCGGCCCTGCAGCTGCTGCAGCACCAGACCTGTGAACAGGCAAACACCAACCGGGACAGATGGAAAGAGGAGCGACTGTTTTTAAAATCACCGAGCAGAAACCTTTCTTTTTAAATGGTGAATCTTGCTTTTCCTGGAGGCTTCTTGTTGTCTTAGAGCTTTGCTCTCGTTTTTTACGAAAGTGGGACACGCTGATTTCACAGCTGCAAGTATTTTGCAGACTATTGCTGCTATTCCTCCCGACGGCTGAAAGGATCCAGTGTTCAGTCAACATTTATTGCAGTGTGTAGCATAAATTTTAGGTGCGAGGTCTTGGTTTTGTTTGTTTGTTTGTTAGAAAATGGTGACTTTATTTTTCCTTAGAAGATCTTGTGCTTTTGATTTCTGCCCAGCGCGCCTGGCTGCACAGCGGCGTTCGGTTCGTGTGGGAAACCAGCGCTTTCCGTTCTGCACCCGGAGCCGCGGGGCGCGGAGGTTTGCATGGGGGAGCCCGTCAGCTGTCGGAATGGCCTCCTTTCTTTGTCCGGGTTTACCGGGGGCTGCGGGAGCCCCCCCGGAGCCCGCTGGCTGCGGCTGTGCCGCGGTGCCGCGTCCTCGGGCCCCGGCCCGGCGCGCGAAAGCAGCTCCGTCCTCCCCACACAGGGCGTGTTCTTCCCTCTGAGCCCAGCGCTCATCAAAACAAAACATTTTCTGCACAATGAACAGAGCTCCTGACAAACGGGGTGATGGAAATGCCGACCGTGCTTGGTTCTGGGGCCGCAGCGTGGGAGCGGCTGCGGGCGCGAGGGGCAGGGAGCCTCCTCCCTCCTGGCCAGCAGCAGCTTTGCAGCTTTTGCAGAGGGGCTGTTACGCAGCGGTACTTTTTAAACAGTTAAAAATGCAGAGCTGTTGTAGGTCCATGGCAGTATGGTGTAAACTTCATCCGTTTCACCTGGGCTTGTTTCAGAGGAGGTGCCGGGTGGAGGGAGGATCCCAACAAACCTCACTGCGAGTTAAGTAGCACTGAGGGCCTCCAGCGCCTTCATTGAGTTCATCCCACCCGCCGCCTTCCCCGTGCTCCGAAATAATCGATCAACAGGGTAACTTCACCTAAACACAGAGGTTCGCAGCGGGGCTGGCGAGCCTGGGGTCCGGTGATGGGCACTGGAAGGTGGATTAATGTTTCTGGTGATAATGCTGCGAAAGCCTGATGAATTTAGCATCAGTATTTCCTGCCCCCAGCACCCTGACGGGACTTGGGGGGGGCTGCTGTGGGTGGGGGTCCGGCTGGGTCCCAGGTCAAATCAGAGCCCGGCTGTGAGGGGGAATGAAAATAAACTGCGTCAGGAAGTGTTTTCTGTTCCTGGGTGTAATGCGAGGGGCTGCGGGGCTGTCGGCAGTGCCCGACACAATGGACAAGGCGTGGAGTGAGCACGGGTTACGGTAAATGTGGCTCTGCTGACAGCTGCCACTTTGCAGTTGTGGGTTGTTTTTTTTTCCCCAGGCTTATAAAAAACTTATAAATTGGCTTTGTGAGCCTGATGTGTCTGTTAAGCCCTGAAGAGCAGTAGTTAATGGGGATTTTCCTTTGTTTGCCATCCTGGTTGGACAGCTGTGACGGGAGGGCTTCCCTTTGGTGACCCCTGGAAAGAGCAGGTCTGTCTGTCTGTCTGCCGCGTGTGACCCGTGTGTGTCCCCTGTGTCCGCAGGTGCCCAGCAGCGGCCCCAGGATGAGCGCGGAGGGCGGCAGCAAGCCCCTCAAGGTGGGCTCCAGGGTGGAGGTCATCGGCAAGGGCCACCGCGGCACCGTGGCCTACGTCGGGGCCACCCTGTTTGCCACGGGCAAGTGGGTCGGCGTCATCCTGGATGAAGCGAAGGGCAAGAACGACGGGACCGTGCAGGGCAGGAAATACTTCACCTGCGAGGAGAACCACGGCATCTTCGTGCGGCAGTCCCAGGTACGCGCCGGCCGGGCTGGCTGGCCCACGGGCTGCTTGTCAGACGGGGAAGCGGCCCTTGGCACCCAGGTGGGGAGAGGGAAAATACATTTCCTTCGCTCCCAGGGAGAGCGATGTGTCTGGGGCTCTCCATCGTCCGTCCTGCGACCGAGCAGAACAGCTGAAATGCAGACGGAATCACAGATAACAGACAGAACCCCAGGCTGCAAACAGATCCTCTAGTGTTGACCAACCGAGTGGCTTTTGCTAAATGTGAATCCCAGTTTTTGGAGATTCTGCCACCCGTTGTCTTTAGTGTAGTTTTCAACTATTANTCCTGTTCTCCAGCTGAACCCCCAGCTCCCTCAGCCGCTCCCATCACACTTGTGCTCCAGCCCCTCACCAGCTCCGTTCCCTTCTCTCCACTCGCTCCAGCACCTCAAGGCCTTTCTTGGCGTGAGGGGCCCAGCACTGCCCCCAGGATTCACGGTTTTTCCTCCCCAGGTCCCAGCACAGGTTCGGTCACTGCCCTGGGCCTGCTGGCCGGAGGTGACAGTGGGGAGTGACACCAGTGGCAGCCCTGGGGACAGATCCAGGCCGGGAGCAGCAGAGGCGGTGCAGGAGCTGCCCAGGGTGCAGGCACCGAAATGGCCGTTATGGTTTGGGCATTAACGTTTCAAGAACCAGGTTTAAGATATGAATGGCAAGAGCCAGGCTCCCTCTGGGCGGTCAGCGCTCCCCCTGTGCTCTCCGCTCTGGGTCCGTCCCCTGCTGCTCCGTGTGTCCCCCCCAGGGCTCCCGGCGCAGCCCGCGCCTCTGCTCTGGTTACACACGCTGCCCCACCACTGAGGAGAAACCAACCTCGGTTCTCACCTGTGCGGCGTGTCCAGCAGGGCCTGGACAGCCACAAGAGCCGAAGGTACCCCAAAGCGTTTCTCTGTGCGGTGCCTGCGCTGGCAGCCGCGTCCTGCAGGGAGCGGGGGTCTCTGCTTCTGTGGTGGTGGCCCCAGGGTCACCGATGTGTCCTGGCATGTGGCTGTGTCACCGGCCTGCCTGCGAGGGGCGGCGGCAGAGGGGCTGGGGCTGGGGCCATCTCACTGTGCTGTGCCAAGGGGGGTGACACGAGGGCCGCTGTCCCCCCGCCCGCTGTCCCCCGCCCGCTGTCCCCCCCATCTGTTGTCCCCTGTCTGCCCGTCCCCTGCCCGTTCCCCAGCTGCCGGGGGCTGCATCGCTGCTTCCCGCAGCTGTGGCAGCGCGGACGGGCATTTCCCACTGAGCCTTGGCTCGTTATCTTTTGGCAAAATCAGTGTTTTGCCTGCCTGGGACTTGTATTTGGGCTGGTGAACTGGAACATCGGAATTCTTTTGTGGTGCACGGAAACACTGCCGTCGATTTTGCCATCACGTGGAGCTGCTGTTCTGCTCCCGCCTGGCCGAGGAGCTCCTGGGCTCGAACTGCGGCGCATCCTGGCTGTTGTGGCGCTTCTCCGGTCCAGCCCGCAGCCGCCCTGCCCTGGCTCCTGCCGCCGGCCCTGGGCCGTGTCCCAGCGCGGCCGCGCTGCCACCAGAGCTGGGTGGGGAGCGCAGGACGGCTCAGCCCCCTCGGGCTGGATCGGCCCCGGTGCGGCAGATGCGATAGTTGTTGCACCTGGGAACGGGTGACCCAGGAGCGCGGCCCAGGCTGGGGCCAGCTCTGGGGACAGGGTCCGGCGTCCCGGGGACAAGGAGCTCGATGGGCGAGCAGGGCGCTGCTGCCAGGGGAGTCGCCATCCCACGCTGCCCAGGCCACTCCTGCGATCCTGGGCTCGGTTTTGGCCCCGCTGTACAAAGAACACGTGTCCAGGTGGGACTGGGGACCGAGAGCGGCCACGGAGCTGAGCCGGGGGGCCCCACCGTTTGGGGAAAGGCTGAGGGAGCGGGCTGGTGCCTGCCCTGGGCTGGAGAGCAGGCGGCTGGCAGAGCTCATCCCAGCCCCAGGGCTCGAAGGCGGCTCCGGGGCGGGTGGAGACGCCCCTTGTACCAGGAGCCCCTGGAAAAGCCGAGGGGCGATGGGTACAAGTTGCTTCTGGGGAGATTCCAATGGGAAACGAGGGAAATTCTTCCCGATGGGAACAGCTGCTCATTGGAATCTCCCCATGGGCGAGGTGGGTTCCCCGGCATTCAGCACTTTTGGGATCCAGCTGGGCAAGGCTGGGCCGGCTTGTCTAGGCCGGGCTTGTGCCGTGAAAGGTTGGACCAGGTGATCCCCGTGGTCCCTAAACCCGGGACTGGGTGATTCTGCGATGCCCTGGGTCCTGTTCCGCAGTCATAGTCCCCATCCCAGGCGCTCCCCAGCCCGGGTCTGGCTGCTCTCAGCGCTGGGGCCGTTGTCAGAATTTCCGTGGCAGATTTGCTCAGTCTCCTTGCTTCTCTCAAACTAACAATACGCTCCTGGAATTTGGGCGTCTTCCCAGAACAGAAGCTGTGCCTGACAGGTTTAGGGATTATTTGTGTTCCTGACGGAGCTCTCAGGCTGCAGGGACAGGGACCCGTCAGGAGCAGTCGCGTAGTGCTGATCTTTGGAGGTGAAGGGATGGTTCTGGAGGGATCTTATCCTTTCTAGCCTTGTTTTCTGTATTTATCAAGCAAAAATGCATCCAAAAAAGTTACCAAAGAGAAAACCCTAACCCTTCAACCCATAGATGTGTTAACAGGGCTCAGACCTGTGGGTCTGTGTCTGGGGGTCCCTGAGAGCCCGGCAGCTCTGGGGTTAAGCCCCCACAGCCCCTCGCTCGTGGCTGCGTCACCTTTCCTGTCGCTGACGTTCTGTTGCAGAGAAAAGCGGCTTTCCTTGTGGGGACAAATGGCGTTTTAAAATAATTTTTGCTAAGGCAACACACACGAAATAAAAATTGAGCTTTCTGTCAAGGGTCAGGAAGTTAAAGTAAGTGAGAGCAGGTTCTCGGGCTGGCTGCTGAGCCGGGCCGTCCTGGAGCTGCTGAAGAAGCTCTGGGCCGTCACATCCCGGGGCTTGCCTTGCTTTATTCTTCATGCGAATATTATTTATTCCCTCTGTGAATACTCGTTATTCCTCATGTGAACATCCTTTATTCCCCGTGTGAATATTCTTTACTCCTTATGTGAATGAAGAACGTTTGGCTGTTTGCAGGAAGCCTGTGGAAGGAGGAAGGTCGGAGAGCTGAGCTTGAATGACTGAATTCAATATCTGTGCCAGAGAATGCGGGCTGTGCTGTTTAAATGTGCTGCCGAAAGGGACCTGCTTTCTGAGCACGTTCTGTTTGTGTGCTTGGTTCGGGTTTTTTTGGTGGGGGGTTTTTGTTTGGTTTTTTGGTGTTGGAGGTTTTTTTGCTTGCGTGTGTATTTTGCTTCTTACTTTTTGTAATAATAGTTGTTATACTTTTTCCAGATCCAAGTCTTTGAAGATGGAGCTGACACAACGTCCCCAGAAACACCAGAATCGGCTGCCCTGAAGGTCCCCAAAAGAGGTACGGCCAGCCCGCTCCACAGCCCTCGTCTGCCCCCGCTGCGGCTCTCCAGGGCACGACAGCACGGGTCCCTTTGCCAAAGGGGCTTGGGAGGAACCTCAGGTGGCTTTTATCCTGACATTGGTGCCTCTCAACACAAATTTTTTACTTGTTGCTGAGTTCTTGACCGTGTTTTGCTGAGGAGACTAAATTTTGACAGAACATCGTGATGGCCCAGTATCCATTTCACAGTTTAGCTCTTGGCTTCTGTAGAGGAGCTTGGAGCCAGGGGGTCGGGCTCTGCTCCCAGGAACAAGCGCCAGGAGCAGAGGAAACGGCCTCAGGTTGCACCAGGGGAGGATGAGGTTGGGTCTGGGAACAATTTCTTCTTTCTCTCGTGCCTCTGCCTCGTGCAGGTTCAGACTCCCGGCCGCGCGTGGGCCGGGCTGGGAACTGCTTGTTTTGCTGCGTGCAGCCGGTGAGCCGTGGCTGGACAGAGCGCCGGCTGCCGGGCTCCACACAGCGCTCGGGGCTGGCTCGGGGTGCTCTGAACTGCAGGGGTTTAACCCCAGCGCAGCCGTGCAGCCTCGCCTGCTTCTCAAACCGTGCCAGCGGGTCTCACAAGGGCCCTGCTCCCCCAGGCCCCTGCCCCCGTACCACCCTTTCCTGGTTTATCCTGCTCTGTTTCCCATCCCTAAGAACTCATGTAAATGATCCTTCCAATGCTCCTCGACACCCCGGGGTGCCTGGGGCGCGGGTTGGACCGGGGGCCTCCTTCGGCCAAACTCACGCTGTGTTTCTGTTTCTCTTTGCAGATGCTGTGGACGCTGCCAAAGCCACCAAACTGGTGAGTGCTGAGACTGTGGAGACATCCCCCGTGCGGCCGGGGGCGGTGCGAGGGGCAGCCCCGCTGCCCTGCCATGTCCGTAACCCAGGTCACCTCTCTGAAAGCCCCGCTGCCGTGCCGTGTCACTAACCCAGGTCACTAACCCGGGTCACCTCTCTGAAAGCCCCGCTTGCCGTCCCCACGGGAGGAGCACGAGGTGACGCACACAGAACACAGAAAAGTCCGAGCTTTGCCAGCGTCTCTTAGTTCTCCCTTTTGAGCTCAGAGCTCTATCATAAAAATACCGGTGGTAAAGCTCATTTCTTCCGAAAGCCATGGGAAACGAGGCCATTAAAAAGCAGTTTCCAGCTAATGCCCGGGAGTCAGTAAGTTACTGGACTGAACCCCAGCCCAGTTCCGTGTGTTGCAGGTTTGTCTCGGTTGGATCGGCCCTGTGGGCTCAGGCCCTGCGGGCTGGCCGGGTCGCAGTGGGTAACGCCCCGTGTCCTGCGGGATGGCGGGTGCTGGGGACACGGGAAGGAGCTGCGTGCGGCTCGCGGGGACCCGCGCTGCGGAGGGCTCTGCCCAGGGACCCCGCGCCTCTTGGGGCACAGACGGGGACCTGTCGTGCCCAGGTGTGCTGGGCGTTCCCTGAGGAATGGAAACCTGCAGCAGGTACCTGTCTGCAAATAATCCTGGCCCCAGACAAGCACAGTTCCATGGGTACAGCGGTTGATACGCAGGGCTGGATGTGCACGTGTACGGAGAGCGAGGAGTCGGTGGTGGCGCTGGGTTTGCTCTGGGTGCTTTGGGTGTTTCCCAGGGACGGACGGGCCCACCTGGTGTGTGGGCAGCGGGGGAAGACCAGGTAACGTGGAGATAAAGGAATTCTCGCCTGCGCGGGTGCTGCCGGCAGCCGGACGCGGTGAGGGACCCGCGGGTTGTGCCGTGTCCAGCGGACACCGGAGTGGGGGCAGCAGAACCCCCAACAAAGGGATGTGGAGGATTTTCAGGGAAATTACCTGTTTCTGTGCATCTTTTCCGTCACAGGGCCTCTGGCACCGGCGGCATCTTTTCTTTCCCCTGGCGTCTCTGCCTGTGGTACAGAACATTTCGCCTCCTGCTTTAATTATACGCTGGAATGAATGCACTCAGTGGAGCCGAGCGGTGACGCCGTGAGGGAGCTGAGAGCAGAGCGCAGGGTGCCCTCCCTCCAAATACAGCCTGCAAAACGGAGTCGTGAGGCGTTGGAAGGAAAATTTTAGAATTGTTGTAGAACGTTGGTACTAAAAACCCAATGTCATAATTACAAAGTGGAAAAAATCTTAGCGTTCACGAAATCAGGGTGCTAAAATAGGAATTGTTCTTTAAATTCTTTGTAGTGCTCATGTTCTGAGAAGGCTGCAGGAAAGGAGATGAACCAGCAGGGTTTGCACTCAGGTTTAAGAAAGCCCGGATTAAATAGCTAATGGTACCTGCTGTCCTTAACATTGCAATTTTGGTTTTTTCTGCATGAGAGGTTGAGGGTTTGGTGCTGGCAGCAAAACGTCTGGCAGAGGGAGCCCCGCGCCTGCTGGGCGCTGCCGCTGGCCGCGCTGCCGTGCCCTGCGTGTCCGCTTCGGTTTGTCGTTGTGGGAGGTGCCACAGCTCACAGTTAACGTCCTGCCACTCGTCGGGGGTGTGACAGCCCGGGGGTGACCTGAGCATGGGGCACACGCCGATTTATTATCTGTGCTGTGTTAGAAGTGGGCGGGCTGGGGCTCCGGGAGCTCCGCGCAGGATCTGGGGATTCGGGTGCTGTGGAGGAGTCTGAGCCGCTTGCCGCGTTTCAGCCCAGGCGGGCTCTGCGGGCTGCGCCGCTGCCGGGGCTGCGGGACACGGGCTCTGGGGGGGCTGGGGCAGCGCTGGCAGCCCGGAGGGTCCCGCTGGGCACCCCGGAGGGAGCCGCTGTCCTTGGGGACGTCCCGTCGGCCGCCGCGCGGTCCGGCCCCACCCTGCCGCGGCCCTCGCTGCCCGCAGGGACGGAGGCCGCTGCTGCCCCCGGGGCCGTGGCGACGGCAGCAAACCGGTGTGAGGTGTGACCGACCCCGAGCTCTGGCAGCGTTCTCAGCACCGCTCCTTGTCCGGGCCGCTCAAAGCCTGGGGGTTTTCTGCTGGAGGTGGGGCTGAAATAAATGGTTTGTGGTCCCAGCAGCGCGAGTCTGGGGAGCTCGGGGTGAGTTAATCTGGAGGAGCCCCGTCGGGTGGGGGAACCCCCTGTGTGCAGCCCGGCTGAGAGCAGGGCCGAGAAACGGGGAGCACACAACGTCCCGGCAGTGGGGACAGCAGCCTGTCCCCAGGCACGGTGTCCCCAGGCACACTGTCTCCTGTCCCCAGGCACGGTGTCCCCAGGCACGCTGTCTCCTGTCCCCAGACACGCTGTCTCCTGTCCCCCCAGCTGGTCCTGGTCCTCTTGATTCTTTTTTGCCCCATCCACGTCTGTTGGCTTCACTACATGGTGAGCGTTGTCACAGTTTCTGTAGTGAAGAGCTGCTCTTTCCCTAGGGCAGAACCTCTGCCGGGCACTCTTGGGGTGTTTCCCATCCTGAGTGGGGACTTAATGCTGCTGCAGGAGGTGGAACTAGAGAATCACCCCAGAGCCCGTCATCCGGAGCACAAGTGTGATGGGAGCGGCTGAGGGAGCTGGGGGTTCAGCTGGAGAACAGGAGCTGAGGGGAGACCTTCTGATCTCTGAACTGCCTGAAAGGAGCTTGGAGCCAGGGGGGTCGGGCTCTGCTCCCCAGGAACAAGCGCCAGGAGCAGAGGAAACGGCCTCAAGTTGCACCAGGGGAGGTTGAGGTTGGATGTGGGAACAATTTCTTCCCCAAAGGGCTGTGGGGCATTGGAACAGGCTGCCCAGGGCAGTGCTGGAGTCACCATCCCTGCAGGGTTGGACAGATGAGATGAGGTTCTCAGGACATGGGGCAGTGCCAGGGCTGGGCTATGGTTGGACTTGGTGACCCCGAGGGGCTTTTCCAACCAACACCATTCTCTGATCTCCGTGTCGGCTGCTGACCCCGAGCTCTGCAGCCGGAGCCGGTTGAGCCGCGGGCACTGCGGCGTTCCAGACCCTGCCGTGTTTGGGTGAAATCCCGCAGAACGGGAGCTCCTCTCTGCTGCCGTGTCGCTCGCTCCTGTTCCCCCGTCCCAGGGCCGGGTGCCGGGTTGGTGGCAGGACCTGTCACTCTGTGTGTGCATCCCGAGGTGGCTTGGGAGCAGCTGAGGGTGGCCCGTGCGGCTGGGAGGCCCATGGGTGCGCAATGGTAAGGGCTCTGCCCGGAGGTGCAGAGGTGCCGCCGGGTCTGGCCGGGGTTCACCCGCATCCTGGGAGATCCCGACACCGAAACCCCAACTCCTGCGCGGCCAGACCCGGGAAGCTGTCACGGGGACTTCTGAAATGGGGAAAAGAGCTGCTTTCCTGTGGGTGGATGAGCCCTGAGCAGGAGGGTTTCCAGCAGGCTTTGGGTGAAATGCAATTTCTTCCCAGCACGGCTGTGTGAACTCCCACGAAAATCCTCGGCACGGCAGCAGCCGCTGCAGGGCTCGGCCTCGCTGGGATCGGGAGCTGCATTTTGAAAGCAAAATGCCCCGTTCCTGTGGGCTGTGGGCAGTGTCTGTCACCGGGGCTGCTGGCGGCGCACCCACGGCAAACGCGAGCAGAACCCACGGCAAACGCGAGCAGAACCCACGGCAAACGCGAGCAGAACCCACGGCAAACGCGAGCAGAAGCGGTGGGTTCGGCAGCTTCTTCCCTTCGCAGGGTGCGATGGCAGGCGGGTGGGGCCGAGCGGGATTGGGGGATTCTGCTCCCCGGGGTCCCGCGTTCGGTCGGCCGAGCACGTTGGTTGACTCTGCGAGCGCTGGTGCGGTGTGAGGTGAATTCGTCTTCCTTTGGGCACGTCCTGGCGCCTCGGAGGACTCTGCTGGGAGGCGGATCAGTGACACTGCAGTAAGGGCAGGAAATCTCAGGGCTGAAACGAGCCTTGTCCTCTGCTTTCCTCTCTAAAGCCTTTAACATCTGTTTAAATTCGCCTGAATGTGTTTTCCTTTCTGCTAACAATATTTTTGCAGCCCAATGACTTCTTTGCATGTTCTCTGCCAGGAGCAGCTGTGACACCGGTGCTGTTTGAACGGGAGGCAGATCGCTGCTCGTCACCGCGGTCACTACGACGTGAGCTCTAACTTTGTTCCCTTTTGTTCTCTCCTCATGCAGCGTGGAGTGAAACCTAAAAAGGTGCTGCTTTTCTGTCACTTGCTCTGTGTGTTACCGTCTCCGGGCGCATGACAGGCCCGCTCCATCCCAGTCCATCGTCCCCGTGGCTGCTGTGCCCCATCGCACCGTTGCATGTTTGCTCATTGCATGTGCCCCCGCCCGCCCGGGCGCGGGAGGTGAATGGTAAATGCAGCAGAAGCGATGGCTTGGGAGCGGGGAAGGAGTTTGTGTCTGCCCAGGGGAGGCTCTGAGCTCAGCTCTGAGCTTTCCCGCTGCTCCATTAACCCGCTCGCGCTTCCCCCTGCTGCGATACCCGCGGGCTGTGCCCCGCGTCGCTCCACCGCCTGTGCAGGTTTTACACCCATCGACCGCACGCCCTGGCCCCGGCGGCAGCACGCGCCGCACCTCGGCCTCCCGCCTGCTGCCTCCTCTCCCCCTTAACCACGGTTTGAGGAGCGTGTTCGGCTGGGGCGCTGCAGGCCCCGCTCCTCGCCCGGTGCGTGCCGGGCGGCGGGCAGCACGGCCCCGCTCTGCGTTCACCGGGAAACGTTCAGAACCCCGCGTTTGCCTCGGTGACCGGGTGCGTTGTGATCCCAGGGCCACGGCGTGGCCCGTTGTTGCCCAATGTAGGGCGGTTTTCTGACCAACACCAGGTAATGCCGCGCCATGAGTTCTCTCCCGAGCGGTTTTGGCCCGTGGCTGCGCGGCGGTAGAACAGGAGCCGCTGCAGTGACAGAACAAACCCTGCGGTTGGGAGCAAGGCAGCGCTGCTGAGGAACGCGCTGTGGTGACAAGTCATGGTGCTGCCGTCCCCTCGGGCTGCGGCTGCCCGTGCGTCTCCCGAGGCAAGAGCACCCCCAACCAGCCGGTGTATAGCACCGCAGCCAAAACCCTTTTGTATGGCTTATTACCAAAACAGCTACAAAAGTCTTGGCAAAGGATCGTCATTTCCCGTTGGCTGTTTGGGGAATATTTTTCTGCCATGGGAGTCTTGCCAAGAGAAAAGCAGCCGTGGCCCCGGAACGGGCGCCGCGGGGCTCGGGGGCGCGGGGCGGTACCTGCTGCGGCTGCGGCGGGGGCTGCACGGCTCGTCTTCCCAGCCACCTTCATTTCGATTTCCGGGCGGAGAGACGATCCCAACCGCAGAGTTTGTCCCCGGAGAGCCCACAGGCAGGGGGTGGCTGTCCCCGGCTGTCCCCGGCTGTCCCCGTCACCCCACTGCTCCGAGGGAGCTGCAGGGACGCGCGTGTCGCTCCTGAGCTGACACCGCGGCTGTTTCAGAGCCTGCTGCCTGTCCCGGGAGCGGCTCTGCTCTGAACGCGTGTTCGTTCCCGGGCCCTGGGGCAGCCCGGTGGTCGCGCGTTGCCGCATGCGCTGCCGCCTCTGCAGGGCTCTGCTTTTCGGGCGTGTGGTGACAGCTGTCCGGGCCCAGACCCGTCACGGCTCTCTCCAGGGACAGGCCAGTGCCGCCTTCCTGCTGATGTCACCTCAGAATTGAACTTTTCCAGCCTCTGATAACCTCGCCAGCTCTCCGGCCCCCTGCTCTGCCGCTGGGGACGCCGCACAAGCGTGAGAACGGCGGTCGGGTGGGTGTGATCGCAACATGACTAACGTGATTAGCGGATAAGTCCCTATCCCTGAGATTAAGGGGGCTCTTTTCATGTTAAATATAGGCTTTAATCGCACTGAAAGCTGCTGCTTTTCTGTGCCAGATGGCCCTTGTCCTCCCAGCTATTGTCCCCCCCTCCCCCCGTTGGCCTCCGTTTGCTCCATCTTTGAGCTCCTTGGGGACGGTGGATCAGGGTCTCTCGCCCCTGCAGCTGTGGCTGTTCTGGACTTCGCTGTTGGTGGCACGGACGGTGCTGTTGGTGGCACGGATGGTGCCACAGCTGGGCTGGCAGCCCTGGCTGCAGGGACCCCGGCTGAGCCACCACCGGGGCTGCACGGAGCAGGGGGTCCCTCCTGCTGGGTGCAGGGTTCGGGGGGTCTCCAACCCTCACGTGGACGTTTGCCCTGCAGACCCTGCCCCGGCTGTCCCCAGCACACGGAGCTGGTGGCCCCAGCTGTCCCCAGCACACGGAGCTGGTGGCCCACGCTGTCCCCAGCACACAGAGCTGGTGGCCCACGCTGTCACACCTGAGCTGTGTGACCATGAGTCTCTTGCCCAGGGGTGCTGGCTGTCCCCGCAGGTCACTCAGCGTGTGACAGCACAGAACCCAGTGTGGTGCCCATTCCTTTGTTGTCCCCTCGGGCGCGTTGGCTATGCCCCAGCCCCGGTGACATCCCTGTTCTTTCAGCAGCCCGGCTGGCGTTCCGTGTGCCGGGGCTGGGTCTCCAGTGTTTGGGTTGAGCTCTGTAACACCCGCAGCTTCGTCTCCCTCTCGGGTCCATCTCTTGGTCCCATCTGTCCCGCTCCTGTCCCCCGGCCACTGTCCCCGCCTGGGGAGCAGGTGGCCCCGGTCAGCCTGGGGAGCGAGCTGGTCCCAGATGGGTGCTTTGTACAGCAGAGGGGCCAAGCCAAGCCCTGGTAATCCTTTAAAGGAAAGGGTAATCCCATGATCTCATGAAGGCGCCTCACGTCTGACCTGCCGAAAACACGTCCTGCGGAAGGCTCGGGACCCACGGGCACTGGTGTGCCGCGCTGGCTCCTGTGCCCGCGGTGCCGGTCCCGGTGCCTCTGAGGGCGGTCCCGGGCCGGTCCGCGCCGCGGGGTCGCGGTGGCTTTGCTGTGCTCCGAGGGGGGGGGCGGGGGGTGCGGGAGCCGAGCAGCGCCTGGCGCCGCGAGCTGGCGGCACCGCGGCGATGAGCCGGATTAACCCGGGTCCAAACCGGGACACGGCAATCGCCTGAGCTGTGCCGGGGCTAAAAGCTCCTGGTTACCTGGCATGGCTTGGAGATCAATAACTCCTCTCACAGACCACTGGGTGTTTTTAGAGGGCCGCTCTAAAGCAGCCGACACCTGTTTCTTCTGTTGCTAAATCACATTTTCTCATCTGCTGTGTCTGTGCAAGAGGGCGGCTCCGGGAGGTGTGGCCGGCCCGGAGCTGGCGTGGACTGAACCGTGATGGGGAAAGAATGGGTAGATTCTAGATTTAGAAAACGAGATTTGTGTTAGCAGTTGGTTCGTTAGAGCAGCTGCTGCCCTGCGCCCCGACTGTGACATCCCAGTTCTCCAGGCAAACGTTACAGCGCCTGCGCTCCCTGGGCTCCTGCAAACGCGCGTGGCTCTGAGGCTCCCGGGAACCGGAACCACTGCTGAGGATCCCTCATCCCGCACGGGCCTTTGTCCTGGGGAGAGGGGGAGCGCTGGGTTGGAACTGCCCAGCGAGGAGGGAGCGCTGGGTTGGAACTGCGCAGTGAGGAGGGAGCGCTGGGTTGGAACTGTGCAGTGAGGAGGGAGCGCTGGGTTGGAACTGTGCAGTGAGGAGGGAGCGCTGCGTTGGAACTGTGCAGGGAGGAGGGAGCGGTGGGTGGGACACCTGCGGTGCGGACGGAGCGGTGCCTGTGGCNTGCAGTGAGGAGGGAGCGCTGGGTTGGAACTGCCCAGCGAGGAGGGAGCGCTGCGTGTCCTGGGGGCCGGGCCGGGCTGCGGGAGCTCTGGGCACCTTCGGGGGGCTCGGAGCCGTGGCTGTGTGACCCACTGCTCAGCCAGGCCAGGCTCTACTGCGCCACGCCGAGCCAATGAGACGTGGTGGTTCTTCATTTAGCATACCAGTCCACACCCCTGTCCTCCCGTGTTGGTGACGGTTTGGCACAGAGAAACCCCCGGTCCCCATCATCGGAGCTGTCTGGAGCTGTGATGGTGCGGGGTGATGGGGTGACAGTGTAGGGTGATGGGGTGATGGGGTGACAGTGCAGGGTGATGGGGTGATGTGGTGACAATGCGGGGTGATGGGGTGACGATGCTGCCGTGTCTGGTCTCCTGAAACTGCTTCCCTTGGCTAACCCTGAGATGTGTTCGTCCCAGCGCCTCAGCTCTTGGGAGCTTGCCCGAGCGCTTCCCTTTGGCTCTGGATCGGAATATTTGCTGTCTCTCAGCTCATTAGAACAGTGTCTGGCTTGTTTCCATAAACTGCTGTGAGATCAGAGGCATTTTCTTGAGGACGATCATTCTTTTAGCCTGTCGTGCATAGAAAGTACTAGAGGTCAGTGTCACCGCAGCTGGAAGTGGCTCCGTGCTGGAGGGGCCAGACTTCCCTCCATGTTTATCTGCTGAAGCTGTTTGAAATTTTTTAATTTTCTTTTTTTTTTTTTTTTTGAGTAAGATCCTGTGACACGGGGGCTTTGCTGTTCCCAGGAGCCGGGGGGACATCGGGCAGGTTTGACAGGCACCTTCTGCAGCAGGACGGGCTGCAGGGCCCCGAGCTGGCTCTGGTTCTGCAGCACAACCAGGAGATGCCACAGGCCAGGGACACAGCCCAGCCTGGACCCGGGATCCTGGGAGTCTGGAATCGTCTGCAATCTGGGATCCTGCGGAATCTGGGATCCTGCGAAACCTGTGACCTTCTGAAATGTGGGATCCTCCAAAATGTGGGATCCTCCGAAATGTGGGATCTTCCAAAATCCACGCCTCTCGCTGCTGTGTGAGCGAGGCTGCCTGCACGATGATGCCAGGATGGTGTTTCCACACTTGCCAGGTACCCCGAATTCGTGATGCTGGTTGAAGTGACAGCCTGGCCTGCCCGAGGCCGCAGCTCGCCCGCCTGGGCTTCGGGGGACACGCAGTGCGGTGGAAGTGACTCACGCAGGAGCCAACGAGTGTTACCCCCAAAGGGCCGGCACAGCCGCTCACGCTGGCCGGAGATGGAGGGACCGTCCCCCTGCCCAGCCCTGTCCTCTGCCGGGTTGTCCCCTGTCCCCACTGAGCTCCGCTGAGGTTCTGCCTCCCTCCCCCTCACGGGTGAGGATGTGGATGCTCCACAGGCTGTGGGAGCTGGGTGGCCGCATCTGACCTGCCCCAGAGAGGATGGCAGCGGCAGCCTTGTCCTTGTCATCATCCTTGTCATCATCCTTGTCCTTGTCGTTGTCCTCGCCAGAGCCACCGCGGGAGCCACAGGCCATGTGTGCTGCAGCAGATCTGCCTGTGATGTGGCACCGGGCACAGGTCCCTGCAGCAGGACAATGGAGCTGGTGAGGGGCTGGAGCACAAGTGTGATGGGAGCGGCTGAGGGAGCTGGGGGGTTCAGCTGGAGAACAGGAGCTGAGGGGAGACCTTCTGATCTCTGAACTGCCTGAAAGGAGCTTGGAGCCAGGGGGGTCGGGCTCTGCTCCCCAGGAACAAGCGCCAGGAGCAGAGGAAACGGCCTCAAGTTGCACCAGGGGAGGTTGAGGTTGGATCTGGGAACAATTTCTTCCCCAAAGGGCTGTGGGGCATTGGAACAGGCTGCCCAGGGCAGTGCTGGAGTCACCATCCCTGGAGGGGTTGGACAGACGGAGATGAGGTTCTCAGGACATGGGGCAGTGCCAGGGGTGGGTTATGGTTGGGCTCAGTGAGCTTGGGGGTCTTTTCCAACCAAAACGATTCTGTGGCTCCGTGTGGGCAGCTCAGGCCCTGGGCCAGGAATTCTCGAGGTCTCCCGTTGTAGATCAAGGGTGGATGCGTCACTGCAGGTGCTGGTGGTTGATCTTGGCTGCTGAGGGAGAAAATGGTAAAGTATTAGAATAAAATGACGTACTGTGCCTCCCACCTTAGCTGTCTCTCTCTGTGGGATGCCCACGTTCGCTCTCTGACTTATCCAGTGGCACAGTCTTTTATCCTGCGGGAAAGCCTGCCCAGCTGTTCCTGTGTTTGGCACCAACCACACGCTGTTTGAGCTGCCGGTTAAACCGGACTTAAGGCTCTGGAAGGACTTTGCTGGTTGAAAACAAAAGCAGAAGCAAAGCCCAGGACTTGGAGAGCTTTGGAGGAACCGAAGAGCCAGACTGACCCACTGCCCAGCACCGCGGGCCTCGGGCGGCGTTTCCCCGGCACGGAGATGAGCAGAGGAGCCTGCGCTGGGTGGGAGGAGACGTGAGAGCTGTGCTGACCTGCAGTTACGGTCCGTGCTGGTCTGTGTTTCTGTGCACGGCTGGAGCCCCCGCGCTGTGCGGCCAGAGGACCCCCAAGTGGATTTTGGAAAGTTCAGACGTGCTGTTTTTGCTGACGAGTCTTGAAATCGCTTCCGGAGCAAAAACACCGTGAGAGTTTTCAGTGTGTCAAACAGATTTAAAACCAGATCTGCGGGTTTCAGGTGTGAGCGTTGTAGGGTCAGAAATTCCACACGAGTTACTGAATTCTGGGCTCCCTGCAGTGGCCCTTGAGTCTCTTACAAACCGCTCCTGATGTTTGAGCTTTGGCTGGAGGGGAAAGTGTGGAGAGATGAGCGGGGCGGCTGAGGCGCCTTGGGAGCGGGGCCTGGGCGGCCTGCCCGCGGTGCTGGGGCCGCGGCTGCACACCCGCTGCTGCCCGCCAGATCTCAGCGCAGCCCAGCGGCTCTGCTGGGTCCGCCCCAGCCTGCCCTTCGGCTCCTGCTGTCCCCGGGCTCGTGTCCGCCCCCGCTGTCACCGCAGAGCCACCCAGCCCGCACCCAGCCTCTGCTTTTCCCACCCTCAGTCTCTGCAGAGAGTGGAGCTGCTGGGCCCTGGCTTTTGTTGTGTTCGGAGACTTTTAATAATCTCATTAAACCACAGGTTTTGATTTTTAGGGTATGTATTTACACAGACACATGTATACATGTATCTCTATATATTTTAATGCTCTCAGCTTTCAGAACCTCAGCCCAGGGAGAACATCTATGTGAGGCACCAGAGCTGTTCATTTTCCTAATTCAGAAGTGGTTTGGAAATCAAACCACTGCAGATGGTGTCTCCTGTGGTTGGGTGCAAACCGCGGGTTCCCCCGCCCCCCGGAAACTGCCCCCGCTGGGAAAGTGGCCTTGGAGGGGTTTTCCAGGAGACTCTGAGTGTTGCACTGTGGGACCCCATCTGTGTGCAGGGTGTGCAGGGCGTGCAGGGTGTGCAGGGTGTGCACTGTGCAGGGCGTGCAGGGTGTGCAGATGTGTGAGGGGTGAGAGCCTGGCCCAGGTTCCCAGAGCGGTGGTGGCTGAACCATCCCTGGAGACATCCCAGGCCAGGCTGGACGGGGCTCTGAGCAACCTGAGCTGGTGAAGATGTCCCTGTCATGGCAGGGGGGGCACTGGGGGAGCTGGGGAGGGCCCCTCAGCCCGAACGCTCTGTGATTCCGTGACTCTATGTAAGGACCGTTGCTGCTGTGGGCCAGCCCGGCTTGGCCCGAGCTCCTCTCCCTCCTGGTGCCTTAGTCTAGAAATGCTGGAAAATGATGGAACTGGAATGGGAGTTGTCAATATTGGAAAAGAAGGTCCGTATAATGCAGTGTACAGAGTTAAAGGCGTGTGTGTAAGAGGAGTCGATACTCGACGGGCCGTGCGGCAGCACCGGGGCTCACCGGGAGTTCCCGGGTCTCCTGAGGGCCCTGGTGCGGGGCTGGGTGCGGGCAGGGGCCGGGCCGGGCGCTGCGGGCGTCCTTAGGGCAGGGTTTGCTTGGGGCAGGGGCTGTTTCCGGGGTAGGGTAGGAGCTGGTTTTGGGCCGGGGCTGTTTTAGGGCAGGGTTATTTTTTAGAGCAGGGTTTTTTAGGACGGGGGCTGTTTTGGGCAGGGGTTCTCTGAGATGTGGGGGTTTCGTGGCATCCTTGGCTGTGCAGGGTGCGCTGAGCTCCTTGAAAGCAAATCCGCTGTTGGCAGCAGGCACGTGGCTGGGCCGAGCTGGGCAGCGCTGCAGGATGGACGCAGCTCTGCACAGACACCTGTCCGTCTGCCGGCTCAGCGCCGTCCGTCTGTCCTGCGTGTGCTGGCAGGTCCCAGCTGCCCCCGGGCTGGTGTGGCCGTGGGGCGTGGGGCTGTGGCAGGAGAGCTCGGTGGGGCTCGGTGTGCTCGTGGGGGTGCTGAGCGGGGGGACAGAGGGACGGGGGGGACAGAGGGACAGGGGGGCAGACCCGGCTGGACCCACCAGTGTGGCGGCTGAGTGGGGTGTTGCTGAGCTACTGTGGCCGCCTGCCCTGAGCATCACGTCCTATCACATCCCATCGTATCCCCCCACATCCCATCGCATCCCATCACATCACATCCCATCGCATCCCGGCGCGTCCTGGCGCACCCCGTGGCACGGCGGGGAGGGGAGCCGGCGGCGGTGATGTCATGAGCCGCCGGGGCGGTGGTTGGCGGCACCGGCGCAGGAGGACGAGCGGCCCCGGCGCAGCCCCCGGAGCCGCCGCAGCGGCCGGCGCTGGCAGAGGATAGCGCCGGGCTCCGGGCGGATGGCGAGCGGGTAGAGCGGAGCCGCGGCCATTTGCAGGCGCCAGCGCGTGCCCGGTGCTAACGTCTGCTCCTCTTCCCTCCCTCGCTCTGTCCTTTCCGCAATGATGAGGCAGGCCCCGGCCACACGCAAGGTACAATCTGCTGCTGGCTCACACCCTCCCTAACGCTGCTCCCGACCTGCCTGCTTTTCCCTTTTTTTCCCCCTTTCTGTTTGTATGCTAATGCCGCTGAGCTGATTGCGCTGGGTTCGGGTGCCGGGCGGGGGGGCTGGATGAACAAGCAGCTTCATTTCATGTCTCGCTTTTCCCATCAAGTTCCCCTGAAGTGGTTTGGCCGTCGCATCCCTGTGCCTGTGTTGCATGAGCATCCCTGCGGCTGCCGGGGCTGGGCTGGGGAACTTGCATGTTCACAATAACGTTTTTCCTGCCGTGCCGCTGGGCTCTGCCGCTCTTAACGCTTCCCGGGGTTTCTCCGCTCTGCGTTCCCTGTCGAGCTGCCGTTTCTGCAGGTTTCAGCGTCGGCTCCGGTTTGTGCTCCGTTCTGTCCTGTATGGTTATTTTTAGCATAACCAGGATGTCACCATTCAGCTTAAAGAGAAATCCTGAGAATTTTTGTACGATCTCGAAGAAGTGAAAATAAAAATAACCAAAGGCACAAACTTCAGCAGCCGTGCTGTGTCAGCGAGGAGGCTTTGCCGTTTTGTTAACGTTACGGTGAATGCTCTTGATTTGTGTGTGTGGTTCGTGAGCTCACCGAACAGTGAAATACCTTGTTACGCCGTGGTTACTCTGAGCTCCCGTTTAACCCACTTCCCAACGCAGTTTGAGGAACGCGGATTTGAGCGGGGCCGGCCCGGCCCTGCCTGCCGGCAGCGTCGCAGGTCCCAGCGCCGCTGGTTTCATCGGCTTTTCCTCGTTTCGTGTTGCCTCTGTGTGAGAAGGGACATGTGCAAAGTGTCGCCGGTTGTTTAAAATGCAAAATGCCATGTAGCGCATCCCCAGCGATACCACAGGTACCGTCAGCCCGGGAAGAGCGGCCCGAGGAGCCCGTGCCGCGGCTGCGGGGCAGAGCCAGCGCGGTGCCGGCGGGCCCGGTTCCGCCGGGGAGTGACGGGAAATCTGCAGCAGCACTTGCACCACAAGGAGTTTTGCTTTTCTGCGTGGGAAGCCCCCAGACGTCGTCCAGGTGAAGCGTTTGGCAGTGCGGCGCGAGTCCCGCCTGGCGCAGGGCGACACCAGCACCAGCGTCCCCCTCTGTGCTCGTGACAGCGACGTTCGGTGCCCCTGGCCGGCTCTGGGCGAGGCTCCCGCACCGGGAGCGGGACCGAACTGGGCGGGAGCCGCGGGGCCCGCGATCCTCGGCCCTGCCCGCGGGACGGGCGGCGCCGGCTGCACCGCAGACAGCAGGGGACGTGAGTTCTGCCACATTTCTTGCTCCAGAACCAAAGTTCGTGTCCGAGCGTGTCCGTTCGGAGCCCCACGTGCTCCCCTCGCTCCCGTATGTGGGACCTGCTGAGGGAACAAAGCTTGTATAATGTCATTAAATATTTATGGAGCAACATTACGCAGCAGAGTTCAGAACGGCCAGATGAGACACGGACGTCCCCAGCCGGGTGGTCGGAGCATCCCGGGGGCCCGGAGGTTGGGATTGAGCTACCATGGGGGCTGGGGCCGCCCGAAGTGGGGGTGTCTGCTCCCAGCAGAGCTCCCGGTGCTGCCGCGGCCGCCAGGAGCTTTGGCGCAAGGCCCAGGAGAGCCGTGTGGGCACAGCCCTGGGGACTTTGTCATGGGGTCCTGGAGAGCTTGTTGTGGGGCCCTGAAGAGCTGCCGTGGGGTGCTGCCCCCCGTGTCGGCTGGCACACCGCACCCAGGGCCGGGAGGGCAGCACCCGCTGTCCCGGCTTCCCGGGCGCTTCACGGAGCCCGGTGGGTGCGTTGCTGTGCGACCCGCATGGAGAGGGACAGCAGAGGCCTGGCCCCCCGGCCCTGCCGGCCAGCAGCAGGACACCCGTGTCCCTGGGGGGGCCGCTCCCGGCGTCTCGGGGCTGACGCTTCGGCTTTTCCTGCTCTTTACATGGAGAGCGGCCCAAGTGGCCCTGCGCAGGACACCGGAGGAGGCACCAACCAGGTGAGCCTGTGCCGCTCGCCCCGGCCAGCTGTTAGACAGGGTCACCGGGAGCCTCGTCCCGGCTCCGGAGGGCTTGCTGGGGTTTTAGTGGGGAAGATGCTCCACGTCTCCCCACCATGTCCAGCCAGGGAGGGCTCCGTGGCGGCTGGTTGAGTATTTCCCAGCACGGACATGGAGCCGTTTCCAGTGCAGACATGGAGCCGTTTCCAGTGCAGACGTGGAGCCGTTTCCAGTGCAGACATGGAGCCGTTTCCAGCACGGACATGGAGCCGTTTCCAGCGCAGACATGGAGCCGTTTCCAGTGCGGACATGGAGCCGTTTCCAGCACAGACATGGAGCCGTTTCCAGCACGGACATGGAGCCGTTTCCAGCACGGACATGGAGCCGTTTCCAGTGCGGACGTGGAGCCGTTTCCAGCACAGAGACATTGGCCGCTGTGAAACACCCGCGGCTGCTCGTGCCCCTGAGGGAGGGGGTTTCAGAGGTTTCTTCAGATTTTTGGTTCTACTCAGTGTAATCTTTATTGTGTAGGAGTTTTGAAAGATGCTGGAGTGCTCCCGAGGAGCTTGCACTGCTCCTGTACCAGCCCTGTGTCTCGCTGAGGGTTTTAAGTTTTTACTGTTGTCGTTACATTTTCCTGGCAAGTTTTGCCAAGCAGAAGATGTTCTGGAAGATGAGAATCTTCCCTCAGGACCGGAGCGGGTCTCCCGTTGGGTGCGGCCTTTTAGAAAAGGCCAAAAGTGAGCAAAATAGGGTTGAGCCCAAGTAATACAGTAGGTACTTGGCTATTTTGGAGTGACAAGCTGTCCAGTTGTAATCCATATATATTTTTTTTTTATTTAATTTTTTTTTTAGAGTAGCTGTAAGATCTCAGGTGGTTTGCCAAGGCCTTGGGTGGGAACAGGCGGTTGCATCTGAACATCAGGGAGAAGCTGCGGTGGTGGTGACAGCGATGCTGTGGCGGTGACAGCGATGCTGTGGCCATGGCAGCGATGCTGTGGTGGTGACAGCGATGCTGTGGTGGTGACAGCGATGCTGTGGTGGTGACAGCGATGCTGTGGTGGTGGCAGCGATGCTGTGGCGGTGGCAGCGATGCTGTGGCAGTGGCAGCGATGCTGTGGTGGTGGCAGCGATGCTGTGGTGGTGGCAGCGATGCTGTGGTGGTGGCAGCGATGCTGAGCCCATCCCAGTGGGTTTGGCGCTGCCGCACAGGGCCCGAGTGTCTCTGACAGGCTCTGCCTGACCAAACGTCTCGCTCATGGCTGTGCCCTCGGGGAGTGTCAGATGGCAGCGTCTTTATTGATCTGTCCTGCTCTTGGGCACTTTAAGCTGTGGATTAGGTAACAGAATAAAAACCAAAGCAGAATGTGAGAAGCTCTAAAAGCTGCTCCCGTGTTCCCTGGCTGCAGAGCAGATGTCCCCGTGGTTCCCAGCCCATCCCACTCCTCTGCTGCCGGCATCACCGTCACCTGCTGTTACACCAGCCGTGGATGCAGTGTTTGCTGAGGAAAAAATACCTGCTGAGGGCTGTGTGAGTGCACAGCCAGGGTGTGCTGAGGACTGCGGCCTCCCCAGCCTTGCGCGAGGGCGCTGAGCGGTGGCTGTGCCGCACGTGCGCACGGTGCCTGTGTTCGCCTTCACGTCCGTGGATGGATGTGTGTCCAGAAAGGAAAATGTGGAAGCGTTTGAGAAGAAGCTCCACGTCGTCCCTGCGAGTTTGATGACTAAAGAGCAATAGAGCCCGGGGGCTCCGCGTCTGTGGGCAGCAGCTGTGGTGACGCGCTGGTGCCTGAGAAAAACGGGCGAGGGGAGGGGGGAGAAAACGTGAAAATAAAACCCCCTCAAGGTCCCACTCTGGGGATGTGTGTTGGGTTGAGGCTGCTCCGCGCCCCCGGTGCGCGGTCAGCGCGCTCTGTGCCCGGCGCCGCGCACTAACTGCCCTGCTGTCTTTTGTCTCCTCTCCCTGTCTCTGCCGCTCCTGCCGCTGCCGGTCTGTCCCTCTGCTCCTCTGTCCTGTGCACCTCTCCTCTCTGCAGACCAGCGCCCGGCGGCCCAAGGTGAGCAGCTGCGGTCGGGCCCGGCGCGGGGCCGCGCGGTGAGCGTGCCTGGCTGCTCGGCCAGCCTGGCTGTGCGGGGCCCGGGGGGGCTGCGCGCTCCGGGGTGCTGGGCGCAGCCTGTGTGGGCACGGCGTCCCCCACAGCCGAGCGTGACCGCGGCGTCCCCTGCCCCAGCGCCCTCGGGCGCTCCCGCTCGCCTCTCCCTGCCGGCCGCTCCTGCTGTTTGTGGGCGCTCCCAGCGGGGTTTTGGGGTGTCTGCTGGTGGGAGAGCTGGGAGCCCAGCGCTGTCAGCCAGCCCCGCGCTGGTCCCAGCACAAACCGCTCCCGGTCTGGGCTCTGCCCCAGTCGGCAGGACGTGCCTGCGAAGGGGCGTGGGAGCCAACACGGGAGACAAATCCTCAGGCAGTCTGCAGCAGCCGGGTTTTGGGGTGTAGCTGGTGCAATGTGTTTTCCCCGCCGTGAGGCGTGCGCTGCAGGGAGGGCTTGGTTTTCTCCGGCGTGTACAAGAAACTCAGCCCAGGGCAGCAACGGGTTCACTGAGCCCAGAGCAGCTGGATCCAGCAGCCGGGTGTGCAGCGTCCCCTCCCAAAAATGTGTTAACCGGGACCTCGGGGAAAACGCGTGCCGAGGAGGAGAGCCCACCGCTCCCTCTGAGCTCCACATCCCTCTGAACCTTCTCCCCGAAGCCTGGCACACGGCGAGGGCTCTGCTGCTTTGCTGCAGAGGCGCAGGTCGGTGCGGAGCGGGCAGCGCTGTCTGACGGAGCGGGCGCTCCCTGCAGGGCGCGGGTCGCACGGCCGGCCTCGCTGCTGCCGTCCCCCCAGTTAAAGCCTCGTCAGCGCTGACGAAGCAGCCCTGCTGCTCTGGTTCCTCCAGGCTCCCCTGGTTTTCCCTGGACTCCAGGGAACTCTTGCTGCTCTCTCATATTCTCCTTTTGTTCCCCTAAAATTCGGTGCTTCGTTCCCCAGCTGCCATAGCTGCAGACAGAGGTGCCGCCTCAGGCGCCTGCCCCAGTGTGTCCCCAACAAGCTGCTGGTGACACTGGTGGGCACAGCAGCCCTGGCTCGGGTCCTGTGCATACTGAGCCCCAGATGTGTCCTGTTGTGTTTGCAGGCATGGAGGGTGGATGGGGTGAAACCTTCCCTGCTCCCATCACACGGGCGTTGGACTTGAGGTTGGATCTGGGAACAATTTCTTCCCCCAAAGGGCTGTGGGGCATTGGAACAGGCTGCCCAGGGCAGTGCTGGAGTCCCCATCCCTGGAGGGTTGGACAGACGGAGATGAGGTTCTCAGGACATGGGGCAGGGACAGGGGGGGTTATGGTTGGACTCGATGAGCTTGAAGGGCTTTTCCAACCAAACGAATCTGTGACTCTATGATTCTCTGGAGCTGGAACCCCAAAACCTCTGCAGACACCCTGAGGACCCTCACCGGTCCCTGCCCTGCTCCCTGCGACAGACAGGGCCCGTCCTTTTGTTCCAGAGCTGGGCTGGAGGGCAGGAGCGGGCTCTGGTTTGACCGAGGCACTGCTGTCCCGTGCTTGTACCTTTCCCTTCACCAGCGGCCGAGCTGGGCCCCCGAGCAGCAGAGCCCAGCGCTCACACTGCCGATTGCCGGCCGGGGCTGGGCCTGTGCTGCATCCCGCCAGAGCTGGGTGTCCCTGCTGTCCCCGTGCTCCGTGTCCCTGCTGTCCCCGTGCTCCGTGTCCCTGCTGTCCCCATGCCCTGTGTCACTGCTGTCCCCGTGCTCTGTGTCACTGCTGTCCCCGCTGTCCCATGCTCCGTGTCACTGGTGTCCCCGCTGTCCCTGTGCCCTGTGTCACTGGTGTACNCTGCTGTCCCCGCTGTCCCCGTGCTCTGTGCCCGCACACAGGGCTGTGCCCGGCCCGGTCCCTCCCCAGAGCTGGCTGGGGTCAGTCCCCGCTCCCCTCTGTCCCAGCGGTGGGTACCGCCTGCCCGTGACAGCCCAGAGCACCCCGGAAATGTCCCTCTGGGTTTCGTGTGTGCTGGAAACGTGAGTCTGGGAGCGGGAGAAGCGCCCTGGTGACAGGAAAACGCGGCGGCCAAGCGTGGGGAGGCGGGTGGCCGGGGCAGCGCCGTCTCCCGTCACACGTGCTGCTCTGACCGTCTCCTGCCCGTGTTGTTTTCCAGCCCGCCCGGACCCCCAGCTCGGCAGCGTCCAGCGGCACGGCCGGGCCCTCGGGCTCGGCCTCGGCCTCGGGCGGGGAGATGAGCAGCAGCGAGCCCAGCACGCCGGCCCAGACCCCGCTGGTGGCCCCGGTCATCCCAACGCCCGCCCTGGCCTCGCCGGTGGCACCACCGGTGCCCTCGCCCACAAAGGTGAGCCCTGGCACAGGTAAGCTGCCGCGGGCAGGGGGCTGCTCAGGGCAGAGGGAACCTGCGCCAGGACTGGGAGGAGGAGGAGAGGGGAGGAAGAGGCAGAAGAGGTTCTCTGGCTGATGGCGGTCGCTGCGCAGGGCTCGTGTCGCCGGCCATCGGGTCGTGCCAGGTTTTGGCACCACGGGCTGTGGGAGGGAGCTGGGGGTTCAGCTGGAGAACAGGAGCTGAGGGGAGACCTTCTGATCTCTGAACTGCCTGAAAGGAGCTTGGAGCCAGGGGGGTCGGGCTCTGCTCCCCAGGAACAAGCGCCAGGAGCAGAGGAAACGGCCTCAAGTTGCACCAGGGGAGGTTGAGGTTGGGTCTGGGAACAATTTCTTCCCCAAAGGGCTGTGGGGCATTGGAACAGGCTGCCCAGGGCAGTGGGGGAGTCACCATCCCTGGAGGGTTGGACAGACGGAGATGAGGTTCTCAGGACATGGGGTGGTGCCGGGGTGGGGAACGGTTGGACTCGATGATCTTGAGGGGCTTTTCCAACCCAAATGGTTCTGTGGCTCTGTGAGGTGACTGGGGACAGAGGGGACTGTGCGTGGCTCAGTGGGGACTTGGCCAGGGCACTGCAGGACTGACACAGCAAAGCTGGGGAGACGCTTCCCCAGAGACGCTGCTGTAGCTCAGCTCCCTCCCTGCCACGCGTTGTCCCTTCCCGGGTCCCCGCGGGACGCGGTGGCTCGGAGCAGCTGGCGGTGGGCGTGCTGGGGCTGGCGGCTCCGAGCAGAGCTGAACCTGCGCTGAGGGGAGAGCCGGACTGTGGGAATCCAGGTGATCCGGACCTGGGTCCCCTCTGCCCGCTGGTACTGGGTGCACTGGAGCGGGGGATCGGCAGTGGATGTGCCTTGGGAACGCTCCCGCGTCCACTTAGCTCCAATATTTCCCAAACTTGAGTGTTTCTAATAATTATATCAGTGTAGTTATTCCACTTTTGATCTTCAAAATAGTTTTTAATTACTTCCATCTTGCATTGTATTAATGAGTTAAAATTAGAGCTTGTTGAAGATTTGGGGCACGAGGGCAGGGAATGAGAGCCTGCGAGGCCCGAGCTGGCGGGGGGGCAGGGGTCCCGCCCCACGCTGCCCAGGGGCCTCTGGGGACGTTCGCAGTGGGTGCCAGAGCTCTTATTTCAGAATCTCTTCATGTCACCCAGTGTTGTGATTTCAGCTTTGGCCAGAGGCTCCAGCCCCGGCTCCTGCCCGATCTGGGCTCTGTCCCCTGTTCCTGCCCTTGCCGGGTGCCCCACGCTGGTGGCAGCGTTTCCACGGCCCCGGGAGCTGCTCTGGCCACAGCAGCACCCGCAGACCCAGGAGAGGTTTCCTGGGGAGCTCGGGGGGTTCATGGGTGCGGGGGAAGAGTTGGGGCCCCCCGGGGCCGCCCTGCCCTTGGGGGGCTGCGGGCAAAGGAGGCGGCTGGAGATCCAGGTCCAGGGAGCCCGGGGTCTGTGGTGCTGCACGACGCTTATGTACAGAATTAAAGAAGGTGGGACCTCGGGGGGTTCTTTAGAGGGACATGGGGCTTTTCCCAAAGGCAAATGGTGATGAGGACGGGGAGGGGGACAGGGATGTCCCCTCACCCTTCCCAGCCACCGTTACTCCCTGTTCTGTAACACACAGGCGTACTTGAGACATTGGGTCTGCCAGGGACCGAGGGCTGGGTGATCTGACGGTCCCCAGAGTTCGGGAGCAACTGCTCTAACCCAGTATCCATATACAGACCGTACTGAACGGACCATCGTTTTCCCTTCTTGCACAACCTGAGAGGTTTTTTCCTTGTCCTGAAGTAGAGGAGATAGTATTGGTTTATTATTATTATTATTTCTTATAAAATAATCTTCTGGTTGAGCTGGGGCAGTGGAAGGGAAATTGTTTCAAATTAAAATCTGACTGCCCAAAAAGTTCTGACTTAGGACTCAGTGCGAGTGCAGCAACCAGCCTGATTTTAGTTGAGAACTCCGGATGGTGTTGGGCCAGGCCGGTGTCACTGAAGCTGTTCTCTGTCTGCAGCCCGGCTCGGCCGCCGCGCGGTGTCCTCAGGACGGCCAGGTGACCGAGGCTCTGGTTTGATGACCGTGCATGTCACCTCTGTAACAGGAGCCGAGGCCTTTGCTGTGACCTAACTTGTGTGGCTTGTGTGGCTCTGCACCGCGCCTGGGGCTTTGTGCGGCTGGGGGGTGACCCTGCGGCCGAGCTCTGGGGACGGCACGGCCCTGGGGAACGCGGTGCCGCTGCTCGGGCAGGGGCTGTGCCATGGCCCTGGGGGCAAACAGGCGTGTGCCACGAACCACGGCAGCCGGGGGATGTGACCCCCAGGGCCTGCGGTTGCCTCTGCTTGGGAATCTGAACCCTCCGTGCCTTTCCGTGCACCGGCTTTCGTCTCAGCCACCGCTGGCTTTGGTCTGAAAACCCTCACACCCTGAGACCCTTGAGGTGCTGGAGCGAGTGGAGAGAAGGGAACGGAGCTGGGGAAGGGGCTGGAGCACAAGTGTGATGGGAGCGGCTGAGGGAGCTGGGGGTTCAGCTGGAGAACAGGAGCTGAGGGGAGACCTTCTGATCTCTGAACTGCCTGAAAGGAGCTTGGAGCCAGGGGGGTCGGGCTCTGCTCCCCAGGAACAAGCGCCAGGAGCAGAGGAAACGGCCTCAGGTTGTGCCAGGTTGAGGTTGGATCTGACAGGCTTTTCCAACCAAACCGGTCCCAGCCGCGTGTGGGGTCACTGGGCGGCTCCTGGGCCCGCTCTGCTGCTCCGGGATCCTCCCCAGGCCGGGTCTGTGCACACGGAGCTGGTTCCAGGCCGAAGCCCCGAGGCTCTGGAGCAGGAGAGGTGAGCTCGGGGGGCTGCCCAGCCGGGGGCAGCAGGGACGGCCCCAAACACCCGCCCGGGTGCGGTAACGGCTGGAAAAGCCTCGGAGAAGGTCCCGGGCTGCCTGCGTGAGCTGGTCTGGGTGCCCAGAATTACCCTGTGTGCATCCCTGTGCTGCTGAGTTACCCCGCCTGCGTGTCCCCGTGCTGCTGAATTACACGCTAATTACTAAACCCACTGACCCTCCTGCACGATGTTTGTTAGAACCTCTCTGTGAGATCCGTTTCTGACCATGAGAAGGTGTTTCTTGCATGTCACTGCTCTGCTCTGAGCAGGAGCAGGTTACTGAAGGGTGAACTTGGACCTGTTAGTGCTGCGTTTATGTATTTATCTTGTTTTTAAAGGACTTAGGCATCCGTAGATCCCGGTGAAGTCAAAAGCAATGTGCTCAGGACCTTTTCCCAGCCAAAAGGTTTATGTCAGCGTGTCAAGGAACATTTATCACGTGTTGTGTGTGGTAGTTGACAGATTAACAAACAGGCTCTGCAGCTGCAAGTGTAGAGTGATGCTTCTGAAAGTATCCCAGTAACGATGCCAAAATACCAGCCAGCTGCTGGGTCAGGTTCTGTGGGGGTAAATCAAGGTATCCGGAGCTCACTCTGAAGGACATTGCTGCTCCTGTTGGTAATTCTTGGTTTGATGTTGCAGGAGGAGGAAAATTTGCGTTCTCAAGTCAGGGACCTGGAGGAGAAATTGGAAACTCTGAAAATAAAGCGAAATGAAGACAAAGCGAAGCTTAAAGAGCTGGAGAAGTACAAGATCCAGCTGGAGCAGGTGCAGGAGTGGAAGAGCAAGATGCAGGAGCAGCAGGCTGAGCTGCAGAAACGGCTGAAGGAGGCCAAGAAGGTGAGAAGCGCAGGAGCGCCGGGGCTGGCAGGGGACGCGCCACTCCAGGGCCAGGCCAGGGCAGGGCCAGGGCAGGGCCAGCGCTGAGCGCGGGGCTGGGGGTCTTCTGAAATGCCAGCTGGCGTTCAGCTGTGGGCTGTCCTGACTTGTCTTCTGAATACGTGCCGGGGCCTAAACCGGCCTCTGACCCGACGTGTCGCTGTCCTGTCCCATGTAAACGTCTGGGCTGTCCGTGGGGCCATCCCTCTGTCGCTGCAACGTTCAGTCTTGGGCAGGTAAGACAAGGTGGAGGTAGAGGTGACTTCCTTGGACATTTGGGGGCAGCGAGTGCGGTGGTTGAGGGCACGTTGCACGCTGGGCTGGCAGGACGGGCGTCCCCGTGCGGCATCAGCGTGTGTCCCTGGTTTAATCTGCCGGCACTGGGGGGGCACTGTTCAAATTCCAGACCTGCCAATAAACTGCCCGCCCCACCTCCACAAGCTGAAGTGGAGCGCCTGGAGATCTTGAACTGACAAGTTCAAGACAAGGAACAAGTGCCAGGAGCAGAGGAAACGGCCTCAAGTTGTGCAGGGGAGGTTGAGGTTGGATGTGGGAACAATTTCTTCCCCAAAGGGCTGTGGGGCATTGGAACAGGCTGCCCAGGGCAGTGGGGGAGTCACCATCCCTGGAGGGCTGGACAGACAGATGAGGTTCTCAGGACATGGGGCAGGGACAGGGCTGGGCTGTGGTTGGACTTGGTGAGCTTGAGGGGCTTTTCCAACCAAAATGTTTCCGTGATTCTATGTGATGTCTCGTAGCTCGGTGTGCTCCAGCAGCTCGAGCAGCACGTGGGCACTGCGGTTCCGGCCAGCCGGCCGGGCAGGGATCCCCGGTGATCCCGTGGGATCTGCCCAGCCCTGCCGTGCCCACCCCGCAGCCTCCCCTCCCACTCTCCCCATTGCCTGGGTGCCTCAAACGGTTTGTAAAACCACCACGGCTGCCTGGGGGAAGCGGTTTTGTACCTGGGGCGTGAGCGTGTGTCCCTGTACTGTACTCGGGGCTTAAAGCAGTTACAGCCCACCTGGTTTTGTTTCAAACAGCATTAAAATAAACTGCCGCTTGGTGGTGCGGAGGTGGCGGTCGGCGGGGAGGCTGTCTGGGAGCCGGGCGGGGGCTGGACCCGGTGCTCTGGAGCCTCGGCCAAGCTGAGCGCGTCGTGCCGGGTGTGCAAGGGCTGGCCGAGGGGTGTCTGCGTAAATACCTGGTGGGGAAGGAAAGAGGATGGAGCCCAATTCTTCCTGTGGTGCCCGCCAAGAGTGTGAAAAGATAGGGACACAAACTGAAACACAGGAAGTTCCATTTAAACATAAGAAAACCTCTTTTTCCTGGGGAGAAGATCAGTCACCAGAGCAGGTTGCTCAGAGGTGTTCGGTGTCCCCATCCCCAGGGATGTGTGGGGCTCCCGCAGGGCTTGGAGCAGCCGCTGCGTGGGGGTCCCAGCCCCCCCGGCCGTCGGAGCACGGCCACACGAGTCCGGTCCCTTCTGGAATGGGGACATCGGGGTGCTCCCTTCCCCGTGCACCGCGTCCCTTCCCTGGGCGCTGGGTTGTTCCTGGCCCCTCCGGCCTGGGTTCCTCTCTCCTTCCTGATCCCGACTTTCTAACACAGACTTTAATTAGTTAAACCTCCTCTCCCTTTAGCTCAGCTAACCCACTCTGAGCTCCTGCGCCCTGGGCTGTGGGTAGAGTCAGCGAACGCCGCAGGGCTTTGCAGCTCGTTAACCTTGGTGTGGCTCATTACGGAGAACGTTTCTGATTTCTCCCGTGGCCACTCGGCTCTGCTGAGCCCCTGGGTGTCGTTTGAGGTGTCACTGCAGCTTGGATCTTCCCTTCTCCCTCCCCAGGACGGGGACCTGCTCTTGTCCCCACGCCTGCTGCTCCTGGGACCCGGCCGCGCTGGCGAAGCAGCTTCTGCCTCTCTCTGCCCTGGTTTTCCCAGGCTGGTTCTTGTTCTGATTCCCCAGTGGTTTATTTGATTGTCTTCTCCAGTGCAAGCCTAAGGATTTTCTGTGTTCACGTCTGTCTCCTGCCGGCAGCTGGCTTTTCTGCTGGGCCGTACTGTGGGTGGGGGTGTGAAGAGGGCGAGGGGCGATGGGCACCCACTCCCAGCCAAACGAGCTGCTGTTAATTGAACACGGTCCTGCCTTGGGAGAGACAGGATAGTCTGATCCCGCTGTTTGTGAGAGGGCTCTCCCCGTTGTCGGCCCCGGGCTCCCGGGCAGGTCTCACCCCGTGCCCCCCGCAGGAAGCCAAGGATGCCCTGGAAGCCAAGGAGCGCTACATGGAGGAGATGGCGGACACGGCCGACGCCATCGAGATGGCCACGCTGGACAAGGAGATGGCCGAGGAGCGAGCCGAGTCCCTGCAGCAGGAGGTGGACTCCCTGAAGGAGAAGGTGGAATATCTCACCATGGACCTGGAGATCCTGAAGCACGAGATCGAGGAGAAAGGTGGGAAGGGGGTGGCTGGGGGTGTGGAACGGTGCCTGCTGTGGGCAGCGCTGCCTCTCGCTGTGCTGGGGCTGAGGCTTCACCTCTGTGACTTCCCCAGCAGCCCCCGGAGGTTTCTGCCGTGTCCCCAGCCCCACTTGGTGGCACAGATGCCACTGTCACACCCGGGCAGGTCAGCAGTAGCTCGGCTTCGTCTTCTCTTGGATCCTGGCCTCACTGGGAGGGCAGAGACAGAGCCGCTGCGCTTCTGAGCCTGGGGACGAGTGTCCCCGTCCTGGGCTTGGGAAAGCTCAGGCTTCGTTTTAACACTTGTCATTGTCCCTGGGGATGGGGGATCCCACCCCAGGTGTGTGATGGGACAGACTTTATATGGGAGGTAACACAACGGCTTTTGTTCCTGATCCCACCTCCCAGCCCTGCACCGAGCAGCCTCGAAACCAGCACGTTGCCCTTATTTGGATTTTCTGTGGGCCTCTTGGCTCTTGCGGTTCAAGGTGAGCTTTAGAAATCACACCCAGCAGGAAAGGAGCCGATCTTTGAACACTGGTGCCGGCACTCACCTGCAAACCAGGCCAAACCCGCAGGCAGGCTGGGGCTGCGCGGGACGTGGACGTGTGGAGGGGCTGCGACAAGCGCAGGGGCAGGAGGAGCTGCAGGGGGACGGGGAAACAGCTGCGAGGAGCGGTGGCTTCCGTTGGAGTTGGTGTCACTGAGCCAGGGGGGTCAGGAGCTGGGAGCTCTCGGTCTCCAGCGCCGTGTGGCTCTGCCGTGGCCCGGGGGCTGCTCGGGGATGGTCCGCGGGTCCGTGTGGAGGTTCCTGATCTGCACAGCCGGCTCTGGTGCCACTGGGGAATCTCTCAGCCTACAGACACCGGTGTTGAGCTTCAGTTTTGCTTGGCTGCAGAGGGGCCGATGCGTTCCCCTCAGCTGTCCTCTCCGTGTCTGCCCCGTCCCTGGGCGCTGAGGGAGCGGGCGCTGGGAGCAGCTGCTGTTGCTGCACAGGCAGAACAACGTGTCCTTTCTGCCGCAGGCTCGGACGGAGCCGCCTCCAGTTACCAGGTGAAGCAGCTGGAGGAGCAGAACGCGAGGCTCAAGGAGGCTCTTGTGAGGTAGGAGAGCACTTGTGCTCCCGGGCTGGGTGCTCCCCGGGCTGGGTGCTCCCCGGGCTGGGTTCTGTCCCACGAGAGCCCCGCTGTCCCGCTCTGAGCGCAGTCTGTGTCAAGCCTCCCATCCAGATACAGCGTGTTTCTAAAACATGGACCCAAATGCAAAGCATTGTGTTTCACGATGGCAACATGTGACAATTACACAAAAATTGACAAACGGGAGAGGCGTCTGGCTGTTCATGGATGGTTTGTAGAGATACAGAGATTTCAAATTGGGCCCAGCTTTTTGAAGCACGCTGTACTTCTCCAGAGCAGCCGGTGTGACACCCACCAGCAGCTCGTGGGTTGTTCTGAGCTCTGTGAGCGCAGCAGAGAAGGGAGAACCTCCTGTCACCGGAGCCCGGTGTACACGGGGAGGAAAGGAGCTGCTTCAGAGCTGCTGCTTGGTTCCCCGGGGCATGAGAGCTCTGCGCCTCCCGCGTGCCCCTGCTCGCTCCAGCAGCCGCGCAGGACCGTTCTCCAGGCGCCTCCTGCTCCACCCGAGCCCGCTCGGCACCAGGAGCCGGGTGTTGCCTTTCCCGGCCCGTGTCCTGGGGCTTTTCTTTGTGCAGCCACATGTGCTTTAGAGCTGAGGGGGTGGGGGTCTGTCTGTGACCACCCCCTGCTCGCTGTCCCCCTGCTCGGCTCCCGCGGGACCGTGGTTCAGCGGGCGCAGGGTGCTGGGTGCTGTTGGCGCTGAGAACAGCCCGTGCCAAAGTCAGCCCTGGTCTGCGGGCAGGAACGGGCCAGGGGCTGGGGACGTCCCCTCCTGGTGGGAGCCGCGAGGAGCAGGGACCCCAGGGCGGTGTTTGCGTGGGGCGCGAAGGTTGGAACGTGAGGAGCTCCAGCACTCGCATCCCTGGGCTATTCGGGGCTGTCACCCGAGGTCTTGATGCTCACGCAACCAGTGCTGTTCCCTGGGCGGCCCCGCGCCTTTCCCAGCCCTGCCTGGGCTTTCTGCTGCTGAGCTCTTTCCCCAGCTGGGCTTGGGCTTGTTTCCGCTGCTGAGCTCTCTCGCACTGCAGACGCCTGTGGATGCGACTTGTTCTTTGCTCGCTGGGTTCCTCCTCTCCGCACTCCAGCCTGTCCCGCTTACAGCTGCTCTTCCTTATCTCTAGTGTCTGTTTTCCACATTCTGCTCTCTCCATCCCAATTGTCTCACCCTCCAAAAGGAAGGTGCTGCCTTGGGCACCAATTCCCCGCACCCCTCGCTGTTAAGGGGCTGTTCTCAGGGGATGCTGCTCGTGTCCCCCCGGGGCGGGGGGTCCTGGTTCTGCCGGTGCCCACCAGGAGCAGCGTCTGGGGGGGAACGGGGTCTGGCAGGGGGTCTGCGATGGGGCTGGTTGTTCTTCCCAAGGATGCGGGACTTGTCTGCCTCGGAGAAGCAGGAACACGTGAAACTTCAGAAGCAGATGGAGAAGAAGAACACGGAGCTGGAGTCCCTGCGCCAGCAGAGGGAGAAGCTGCAGGAGGAGCTGAAGCAGGCAGAGAAGACGGTTGATGAGCTGAAGGAGCAGGTGAGGCCACGGTGGGGTTGCCGTCTCCTCTCTGGAGACATTCAAACCCGCCTGGCCCGGCCCTGTGTGACCCGCTGCGGTGACCCTGCCTTGGCAGGGCTGGGCTGGGGGATCTGCAGAGCTCCTGCAACCCCGCCGGTCTGCGATGCTGTGGAGCTGTTCTGCCTGGTGCTGCAGCCACAGAGCCAGTGACCACCCAGGAGCCAAAGCTGCTCTTTGGGCGCCTGTCCCAAGGTCACTGGGCGGGCTGCTGCCCACGCTGGTTTGGGTGGTTTGCTCTCCAGGGGATGCTGCTCTCAGGAGGGCCCCGCTGCGCTGCGGCAAACCCGCACCCCTGGGTGGGCCCTGGGGTTGCCAGCCGTGTCCCGCAGCCCGGCGGGGTGGGACTTTGCGCAGCTGCAGCGCCAGGCGGGGCTGATGTGGTGGGTGTCTGCAGGTGGATGCTGCTCTTGGGGCTGAAGAGATGGTGGAGACGCTGACCGAGAGAAACCTCGACCTGGAGGAGAAGGTCCGGGAGCTGCGCGAGACCGTCGGGGACCTGGTGAGATGGACCCCGCTGGAGCGAGGCGGGTGCTGGGGGTCTGTGCCGCTGCTGTGGGTCCTGGTGTGGGGCTGGGCTGGTGCGAGGGCAGGGAGGGACTGGGGACCCCTACAGGCGTCGCCCCTGCCGTTGCTTCCCAGCGGTGCAGCCTTCTGCTCCGCAGAACGTGCCCCTCGCACCCGAAAATGCCCGACAGCCCTGGCTGGCTGAGCTGTGGTGTCACCGTGTCCCATCCTGCCACCCCACCAGGAAGCCATGAACGAGATGAACGACGAGCTGCAGGAAAACGCGCGGGAGACGGAGCTGGAGCTGCGGGAGCAGCTGGACATGGCCACGGCGCGGGTGCGCGAGGCCGAGAAGCGCGTGGAGGCTGCGCAGGAGACCGTGGCCGACTACCAGCAGACCATCAAAAAGTACCGAGAGCTGACCGCACACCTCCAGGTGCGCCCGGCGGTGTCCCCTGCCCCCCTGGGACCCACCTCGGTGACCAGGAGACAGGGCAGGTGTGGGCAGGGGCGTCCCCAGCAGAGGTGGCCCCGGGCTGCCTCCTGCGCTCGGAGGTGGCAGCGCAGGACGGAGAGCTGGGGCTGGCTCTGGGTTCCTGAGGAGCTTTCCTGGGGACCTCTGGCAGTGCCAGACCCCCCGTGCTTCTGGTGACCCCGGCAGCCCTGCCTGTCCCCTGCCTCGTCCCACGGGCCCCGCAGGCAGAGCCCAGCTGCAGCCAGGCTGTAAATACCTGCACATACGCTGTGAATAAAAAACTACACAGCTACTACAGCTTTTGCTGCTGGTACACCAGGCTGGGACCGAGTCCTGGGCACGGCAGAGCAGCCAGGGGGGCTGAGCACTGCGGGGGTTCAGCACTGGGATGGTTCAGCACTGGGGTGGTTCAGCACTGGGGTTGTTCGGCACTGGGGTTGTTCTCCGGGACTCTGCTGGCCGGGAAGGAGATGGGTTCTCTGGCTTTAGTACAGGGTGTTGTCAGCCCAGCACCTGGAAAGCACACGTGTTCCCCTGCTGTGCACGTTGCACAAAGAGCCCCCAGTGGCACTGGGCTTGGGTGTGGGGTGCTGTGGGGTCTGGGGTACCGCAGATCTGCTCTGTGCTGGTTTTCTGTGTCTCACGGCAGCTTCTTTCTGTGCCAGGATGTGAACCGAGAACTCATGAGTCAGCAAGAAGCGTCTGCCGAGAAGCAGCAGCAGCCGCCTCCCGAGATGTTCGACTTCAAGATTAAATTTGCAGAGACAAAAGCGCACGCCAAGGTAGGGCCGGAGGAGAGCTGTGCCAAGACTGACCTGAGCAGGTGTGCGCAGAGAGGGGTGTGTTCTGTGAACAAGCGTGCCCAGAGCTGGCAGTGTGGGCGTTATCACAGCGGTGTGGCCAGCGGGGCCAGGGCAGCGACCGAACCTGTGCTGGCTCTGGGGAGGAAAAACCGTGAATCCTGGGGCAGTTCTGGGCCCCTCAGGCCAAGAAAGGCCTTGAGGTGCTGGAGCGAGTGGAGAGAAGGGAACGGAGCTGGGGAAGGGGCTGGAGCACAAGTGTGATGGGAGCGGCTGAGGGAGCTGGGGGTTCAGCTGGAGAACAGGAGCTGAGGGGAGACCTTCTGATCTCTGAACTGCCTGAAAGGAGCTTGGAGCCAGGGGGGTCGGGCTCTGCTCCCCAGGAACAAGCGCCAGGAGCAGAGGAAACGGCCTCAAGTTGCACCAGGGGAGGTTGAGGTTGGATGTGGGAACAATTTCTTCCCCAAAGGGCTGTGGGGCATTGGAACAGGCTGCCCAGGGCAGTGCTGGAGTCACCATCCCTGGAGGGGTTGGACAGACGGAGATGAGGTTCTCAGGACATGGGGCAGTGCTGGGGGTGGGTAATGGTTGGACTCGATGATCTTGAGGGGCTTTTCCAACCGAAACAGTTCTGTGATTCTGTGATCACACTGAACGCTGGCGGGGGAAGGAAAACCTGTGAGCTCGCACACCTGGTGTCCTGTACCCGGGTTACACCAGAGCCCAGGCTGGGCCCGCCAGCTCCGCAGAGCAGCAGTGGGTTGTCATGAGCAAACGTGTCCTGTGCAGCCAGGCGCCAGGCGGCAGCCGTGTCCCAGCAGGAAAGATGTTCTGACTTCTTAAAGCACTGGAGGGGCTGGGACGTGGGGTCGGGGAGGGGAGCAGGGGCTGCCCTGACCGTGTGTCCCCGCAGGCCATCGAGATGGAGCTGCGGCAGATGGAGGTGCAGCAGGCCAACCGCCACGTCTCCCTCCTCACCTCCTTCATGCCCGACAGCTTCCTGCGCCACGGCGGGGACCACGACTGCGTCCTGGTGCTGCTGCTCATCCCGCGCCTCATCTGCAAGGTGGGACGGGCGCCCGGGGCAGCTGGGCCTTATCACCAGCTTGTGGTGGTTCTGCCCTGAAGCTTTGAGCTGGGGCTGTCTCCTGAGCTGGGGCCTTCTGAGGTGGGACCATCTGAGCTGGGACCATCCCCTGAGCTGGGACCGTCCGCTGAGCTGGGGCCATCTGAGCTGGGACCATCTGAGCTGGGACCATCCCCGGAGCGGGGCTGTTGAGGCCAAGAGTGTGGTCCATTCCTGCGGTGCCGTTTGGGCTGACCAGGGCTCGGTGGCTGTGCCACGGCTCAGTGGGAAATGTCACTTTTGTTTCTGTCCCAGTTCAGTCTGGGATTTGGAGTGTTTACTTGTTTGAGAACTTTCAGGATTGTCTGGGGGTGAAGCTGGAGCCCCGGCCCGCAGGGTTGGGGTTGGGGTGCAGTGTGGGGAGCTCCCAGCTGTGGTACCGCTGGGTCGAGCCCACGAGTTTGGTCAGGGCAGAGGTGACCGCGGTGTCCTCGGCACCGAGCGGGGCTTTTGTGCTCTGCTGTCCCGCTTGTTCCCCTTCTGCACTGCGGAAATCTTCTTTTCTTGCTTTCCGGGGGTGTTTGGCTGGTCCGTGCTCTGTGGGGCGGATCACAGCTCGCACGGGCGGACTCTGAGGTTTTCCCTGTTCCCGGCAGGCCGAGCTGATCAGCAAACAGGCTCAGGAGAAGTTTGATCTGAACGAGAACTGTGCGGGGCGCAGCGGGCTGCGGGGCGCTGCCGGGGAGCAGCTCAGCTTCGCTGCGGGGCTGGTGTATTCGCTGAGCCTCCTGCAAGCCACCCTGCACAAATACGAGCAGTGAGTACCCGACCTGCCCTTCGTCATCCTCATCCTCGTCCCACCGCTGCAGCTCGGGGAGCTGGGGCAGCTCTGCAGCCGGGTCCCCACTGGAGTTCCAGATTTTGGCAGCTGGGCTGCAGGAAAGCCGAGGGATCCCAGTTATCGCCACGTGACAGGGGTGTTCACTTCTATTTCAGTCCTTCCCTCTTTTCCTCCCAAGAGCTGACACGTGGAGAGATCCGATTCTCCCGCGTGTGTTGCTCATTCTCCAGCTGTGACCATGTCCCAAGGCCCGAGCAGCCTCAGGGTGTTTGTTTTCCATTTCTGCTGCCGGGAGATGTTTCACATATTGCGCTGAGCTGGCTCAGGGCTCCAGTTCCCGGGAGCTGGCTCTCCCCGCTCCCCGTGCCCCTTCCCCGGGAGCCCGTGTGGGTCCCCGTGTCAGCCCCGGCGCGTGGTTTGTGTGAGCCCATCGCCGGGCGGCGCACGGCGGCACCCGGAGCCGGGTTTTCCCTGGGAAACACCGTCAGGCACCAAACGCCTGTGGCTGGGGGCTTGCTCAGCTTTGTTCCCAGGGACGTGGCTCGGTGTGACCCAGAGCACAGGGATCCCTGTGACGTGGCTCGATGCTGCCTGGAGCAGGGGTCTGTCCCAGCCCCACCAACCACGTTCCCTCCCCAGGGCCCTGAACAAGTGCAGTGTGGAGGTCTACAAGAAGGTGGGGATGCTGTACCCCGAGATGAGCGTCCACGAGCGCTCGCTGGACTTCCTGATCGAGCTGCTGCACAAGGACCAGCTGGATGAGACGGTCAACGTGGAGCCGCTGACCAAAGCCATCAAGTACTACCAGGTGGGGCTGGGGGACGTGAGGACAGAATTGCTGCCCCTGGGGTGGTGAGAGCCCGGCCCAGGTTCCCAGAGAGGTGGTGGCTGAACCATCCCTGGAGACATCCCAGGCCAGGCTGGACGGGGCTCTGAGCAACCTGAGCTGGTGGAGATGTCCCTGTCATGGCAGGGGGGGCACTGGGGGGCTGGGAAGGGCCCTCCAACACAAACTATTCTGTGATTCTATAATATGGTTCTGTGGGGGGCCTGGAGGAGACAGTGTCTGTGTGACCGCGGGGTGGGGACGGGGACAGCCTCGCTGGCAGGGCCACGGCTGGAAATCCTGCCCAGGGACACAGCGTTCACAGCTCATTGGCAGCACGTTCCCTTGGGCGTTTTCACCTCTGGAACACGCAGGACTGCTGTGCCTGTGTCCCCCGGGGCTGTGGGTGTCCCCGGGGGGATGCAGGGTGCGGTTGCCCCTCCAGGTTTCTGCAGCTCTGTGCTGTGGGTTGGGCTGCAGACCCGTTGGATTCAGGACCAGCAGCTCCTTTGGAGGGCTGAACGTTCGGAGTGGGTCAGGCTCAGTTTAAAACGAGGCCAAGCCCTCGGTGTTTGGGGTTTTTGTTATGCATTTCCTCGTTTGGTTTGTCTGAGGGTGCTGATCTCTGCTCTCTCTCCACCAGCACCTGTACAGCATCCACCTGGCTGACCAGGCTGAGGACTGCACCATGCAGCTGGCCGACCACATCAAGGTGAAGGGGGGAAATAACCTGACTCTTTCCTTGCTGCCTGTTTTCTGCCTTTGCCCTTCCTGCCCCCCACCCCGAGATCACTTTGTGAGGGAGGTACCAGCGTCCTGTGCCCCACGGAGTAAACCAAAAATTGGCTGAATGTGCGTTTCCCTGCTCCAGTATCCCTGGAGCCGTGGCAGCGCGCTGCACTGAGGGGCTGTCCCGAAACGCCCCAGACCAAACCCCAGTTTCCCAGAGCTGCTGTCGTGCAGGTCTGACGGGGTCTGTGTTTGCTCCGCAGTTCACCCAGAGCGCCCTGGACTGCATGGGGGTGGAGGTGAGCCGCCTGCGCGCCTTCCTGCAGGTACGTGGGGCTGGGCAGGGCTCCGTGGGGCTGGGCAGGGCTCCATGGGGCTCCCTGTGGCAGCAGTTCTGAGCTCCGCTCTCTGTGCCCAGGCTGGGCAGGAGGCGTCCGACCTGCCGCTGCTGCTGAAGGACCTGGACACGTCCTGCAGCGACATCCGCCAGTTCTGCAAGAAGATCCGGCGCCGCATGCCCGGGACGGACGCGCCGGGGATCCCCGCGGCACTGGGCTTCGGGCAGCAGGTGAGTGGGGTGTTGCGCCTCTGGGTTCGTCTTTTGGCTTGGGATGGAGACAGGGACTTGTAACCTGCTTTTCTCCAGCCCTCAATTTCTTTCTACTGCTTCTATCTTCTGGTTGCTGCCGCAGAACCACTTAAAGTCTCCACAGCTGCCAGAGCAGGGGAGGCGAGTTGTGCAGCTGGGAAGCTGCATGTGTGTCTCTGCCTGTCCCAAACACCCTGTTTCTGCTGGACCTGGGGGTGCTGGTGACAGTGTCTGAACACCAGCCAGTGTGTGCCCAGGTGGCCAAGAGGCCACCAGTGTCCTGGCTGGGACCAGCACTGGTGTGGCCAGCAGGCCCAGGGCAGTGACCGAACCTGTGCTGGGACCTGGGGAGGAAAAACCCCGAATCCTGGGGTCAGTCTGGGCCACTCAGGCCAAGAAAG
>VWYH01004271.1:9753-32163 GCA_013399365.1 Pampusana beccarii | reverse complement strand
GGGGGTCGGGCTCTGCTCCCCAGGAACAAGCGCCAGGAGCAGAGGAAACGGCCTCGAGTTGCACCAGGGGAGGTTGAGGTTGGATGTGGGAACAATTTCTTCCCCAAAGGGCTGTGGGGCATTGGAACAGGCTGCCCAGGGCAGTGGGGGAGTCACCATCCCTGCAGGGTTGGACAGACGGAGATGAGGTTCTCAGGACATGGGGCAGTGCCGGGGCTGGGGAACGGTTGGACTCAATGATCTTGAGGGGCTTTTCCAACCCAGGCGGTGCTGTTGTGCAGGTGTCGGACACGCTGCTGGAGTGCCGCAAGCACCTCACGTGGGTGGTGGCCGTGCTGCAGGAGGTGGCCGCTGCCGGGGCACAGCTGATCGCTCCGCTGGCCGAGAACGAGGGGCTGCAGGCGGTGAAGCTGGAGGATCTGGCCTTCAAAGCCAGCGAGCAGGTGGGACCCCCCGAGTCCCGTGCTGCGGGGTGACCTGGGACCGGCCGTGGGCAGCTGCGGTGGCAGAGCCTTGCGGAGCTGGGAACAGGCAGGGGACACCAAAACGCGGGCGACTTCGTGCCCCCCTGCTCTGCGCTGTGCTCCCCGCAGCTGCCCTTGCTCTGCAGCCCCCCAAAGGGTCTGCGGCCCCCTTGGGGCCCGTGGCACATTGTGGGGGGTGTGGAGGGACCTGTGACGGTGGCTCAGCCCGGCCCGGGGCCACCTGCCACCCTCCCTGTGTCCTCTGCAGATCTACGGCACCCCGGGCATCAACCCCTACGAGTGCCTGCGCCAGTCCTGCAGCATCCTCATCGCCACCATGAACAAGATGGCCACGGCCATGCAGGAGGGAGAGTACGACGCGGACAGGCCACAGAGCAAGGTGGGGCAGAGCTGGAGCGTCCCAGTCCCCCCGCGATCCCCTGCGCTCCTGCTGCCACCCCCGCGAGGGACCTTCCCTGGGGCGTGACGGGCAGAGAGCTGGGGACTTGGGGACCGAGAACAGTTCCGCTCTTGCCACGTGGTCCCATCTGCAATTATTTGGATTCTTCATCAAACACTAATTCAGCGTCGTGCTCCCCGGTTCCGTTGCAGCCCACCCCCCCGGCCGAGCTGCGGGCCGCGGCTCTTCGGGCAGAGATCACGGACGCCGAGGGGCTGGGGCTGAAGCTGGAGGACAGGGAGACGGTCATCAAGGAGCTGAAGAAGTCCCTCAAGATCAAGGTGAGCAGCTCCCCGGCCGCTCGCTGCCGTTCTGCCGGGCCGGTGCAGCCGCCGTGGTGACACCGTGGTGACACCGTGGTGACACCGTGGTGACGCCGTGCTCCGGGTGACAATTTGCAGCCTGTCGGGCTGACGAGTCCCAGCCAGATCCTGGAAATGTTCTTCTCATTGTCAGGGAGGTGCCATCCGCCTGGTGCCTCCCTGTCCCCAGCTGTCCCAGCCTGTCCCCACGGGTTCTGGTCCAGGGCGCATTGCTGACGGGTGCGTGTGGCTGGTCCCAGCAGCACGGGGGGAGCTGGGGTTTTGGGTGGGGGCTTTTCTGGGTACCCCCAGCCCTGGAGCTCTGATTTCCCTCTGGCTCCCAGGGCGAGGAACTCAGCGAGGCCAACGTGCGGCTCAGCCTGCTGGAGAAGAAGCTGGACAGCGCGTCCAAGGACGCCGACGACCGCGTGGAGAAGATACAGACGAAGCTGGATGAGACCCAGACACTGCTCAAAAAGAAGGAGAAGTACGTGTGAGGTGGGGGGGCTGTCAGTGTTGTCCCAAAACCAGGGTTCTTTACCCCGTGTGCGTACAAATGAGCCAAGTTCAGCACAGAGATGAGATATTGTTTATTACAGAGTTGCACAAGTCTGGATGCTGGAACAAAGCCAGCAAGAAAAGGAAGAGCCGTTATATACAAAATCTTATCATTACGTTCACACCTGAAGAGCCAATCGGTTACACATTCGCATATGGGTTACATGTTCATTTTAGTTTATAATGAGCAACGTTCAGCTCAAGGACACTTTATCCAATAGTCTCGAGATGAGCGGTAAAGCAACTCAACTAATTGTGCGGGTTCAAAAGGTCTGAAGCTGCAAGGGCCTGAGTGTCTGTAGCTCATGATAAGGTGATTTGCAAGTCGCTCTTCTCTTTGTTATGTGAGCAGACCAACCTAAACCCAAAAGGATTTACAAATCGGCAGGTTAGCAGTTGCAGGCAGGATCCATTCTTTTACGTGCTGACACGGGGGGCTCGGAGGGGCCGGGCAGTTCTGGGGTGCTGTGGGGCTGTGTGCCCTGCTGCCCCGTGACTCCTGTGCCCTCGCAGGGAGTTCGAGGAGACCATGGACGCGCTGCAGGCCGACATCGACCAGCTGGAGTCCGAGAAGGTGGAGCTGAAGCAGCGCCTCAACAACCAGTCCAAGCGAACCATCGAGGGCCTGCGCGGAGCCCCCCCCTCAGGAGTGGCCTCCATCGTGTCCGGCATCGCCGGAGGTGCGGCACCGGCAGCACCGGCGGCACCGACGGCCCCGAGTGCTCGGACGCGGCTGCAGCTGGGATGGGGGCTTTGCAGCGGGGAGGGACACGGGGACATGGTGGGGACACGGAGCCTGGGGCTGCGCGGGGGCTGCCCTGCGTGTCTGGGTGGCACCGCCCGGGGGCTGCGGCAGGAGCGAGTGGCACCTGGGGACATGTCCCTGTGTCCCCGTCCCACTGCCCTCCCCGCAGCGGTGACAGGGGCCAGGACAGGTGCCGTTTGGGCTGTAACGGTGACTGGGGAGCTCCCCAGGGCTCCCTGTGCGGCCAGCTCCCAGGAGAAATCCCGGTTCCGGTGTCTCCCGGGCTGTCCCGAGGCCCCACAGCCGGCGGTGGTGATGGTGACGGGTGCTGCGTGGCGGGGTGTTTGCACCCTCCTTGTCGCTCGGTTTGGGGGACACGTCCCACAGGAAATGCCCGGGACAAGTTTGGTGGCAGAGCAGAGTGGGGGGCGCTGGGAATGCGCTGGCAGCGTTGTCACAGCGCTGGCCGTGGGACAGCGGGAGCGAGGGTGTCCCTTAGGGCTGTCCCCACGGCGGTGGGGCAGCCTGGCCCTGGTGTGGCCATGGCCCGGTGGGTCCATGTCCCCAGTGTGGTTTGGTGACACCTGGACACAGCAGCTCCTGGCCCTTGTGGAGCTGCAGCCTGTCCCCAAGTCACTGCGGCCACCAGCGCTGGCTCCCGGGGCCGCGGGCAGCGCGGTGTCGGTCCCCAGCAGCGCGCGCAGCCGGTGAGCACCGCACCAGCACCTGCTCACCTGCCCTGGAGCTGGGGACGCGGCGGGTGTGGGTGGGGGGACCCCAGCTCTCGAGGTGCCGTGCAGGGACAGGCTGGGGCTGCGGGGGTGCCCCCAGACCTGCAGAAAGAGGTGGCTGCTGCCGCCGGGGCTCCCTGGACCCCCCGGATCCTGCAGCTGCAGCACAGGGGGTCCCGTGGTCCCGGGTGGGCGGTCACTGCTCTGGTGCCAGGGGATGGGGGTGGCACAGGACCCAGCCATGGGGGACCAGGGCTCCTCTGGCCATGGCTGCCCCCACACTCCATCCTCGGCTTTAATTCTGCTTCTTCTTGTCTCTCCCCGGCCCCCCCCACGCTGCAGAGGACCAGCAGAGAGGTAGGAACCGCACAGCAGCCCCCGCCTCCCCGCGGCTGCATGGGGGGGTTGGTGTCCCAGCAACACGGTTTGTTGGGGGGAGCGGGTCCTGCTCGGGGCAGCGCGGGGGAGCCGGTAGCTGGGGCACCCGGGCCTGCGGATGGAGCGGCAGGCGTGACACGGCTGCGGTGCAGAGCGGGGGGACGTGTCCCAGGGCGCCCAGAGCCCCGCACAGCCCCGTGTCCTCGGGCAGCAGCAGTGCCCGGTGCCGGGGCGCACGCAGGCTGTCCCCACGCTGCAGCACTTGTCCCTGCGTCCGGCGCCGCCGCAGCCGTCCTGCCGTGTGACAGTCACTCACTGCCGGTCCCCCCGCAGGTGTCAGCGCTGGCCCGGTGACAGGAGGTGGCTCGGGACCCGTGCAGGTGAAGGACTCGCCCCTGCTCCTGCAGCAGATCGACGCCCTGCAGCTCTCCATCAAGCACCTCCAGAGCGAGAACAACCGGCTCAAGGTGAGGGTGGGGGGTCCCGGCGCTGCACCCCGGGCAGGGGGAGGGAGCTGGGACAGGAGAGATGGGCTCTGCCTTCCCGAGAGGGGCTGCGGGAGACATGCGGAGATACAGAGGGACGCAGGTACAGGGACAGACAGATATAGAGGGAGACAGAGATGGAGACGTACAGAAATAGAGAGATACCGGTATAGGGATATACAGATATAGAGATATACAGAGATACAGAGAGATACAGGTATAGGGATATACAGATATAGAGATATACAGAGATACAGAGATACAGAGAGATACAGATATAGGGATATACAGATATAGAGATATACAGAGGTACAGAGAGATGCAAGAGATACAGAGATATAATGATATAGAGATGTACAGATATAAAGATACAAAGATATGCAGATATAGAGATACACAGATAGATATGCAGATATAAAGATACAGGGAGATGCGAGAGCTATAGAGATATAACGAGATACAGAGATATACAGATATATAGAGATCTACAGATACAAAGATACACTGATAGATACAGAGAGATGCAGGAGGTCCCCAGAGCTGGGGCTCAGGCGGGACGTGCTCTGCGTGGCTGAGCTGGGGGTGTTCGGCCCAGCAGGTCGGCGGTGGCCGGAGCACGGCTCTGCTGCGGGGCTGCGGCGAGCACCGGCTGCTCTGCGAGGGGCTGGGGCTCCATGGGAAGGGGCTGGGGCTCCAAGGAAAGGGGCTGGGGCTCTATGGGAAGGGCCCAGCGCTGGGTCCCAGCGCAGGGGCAGCGGCAGCAAAGCCGGGGGTGTCACTGCCCAGCCTCGGTCTCTCTGTCAGACCGGGGACCCCAGACACACCAGTGCAGACTGATCAAGGTGTTTATTGATGAATGAACACGCTGAGGAAACGGTCAAAGCAGCAAATAATGTAATTAACTGAGTAACGCCCCACTAATCCTCATTTTCAGACATATAATTATGTATATCATTATGCACAGCTTTGAAGCTGTTAATGGCAGCTCTTAAATCTAACGAGTCACGTACTGTTGGGTTACGGTTCTGCAGTACGGACCTGCCAGCCCGTTTCCCTGTCCCCAGTTCTGTCACTGGCTCAGCTGTTTCTCCAGGAATGTCCCCATGTCCTGCTGCCCGTGGCACATTGGTGCGTCTGTGGGCACCCACGATCCTGCCCATGGAACAGCCACCCTTCGGTACTTTGGGCTGCAATTTTAGACCCTCTTTTCTCACTTGAGCTCACTTTTTGCTGCCTTCACACCGCACTTTCTCTCCCGGCTCCCCGCCGTGTCCCCGCAGGGTGCACAGATGAAGCTGGCGCTGGCCAGCCTGGCGCCGCTGCAGGTGCCGCGGGTCGCGGTGCCCAAGGCCCGGCAGGCCGAGGCGCTGGCCACGCACGCGCTGTACCGCAGGAGCAGCCAGCTCCTCGAGACCCTCTACCAGATGAGCGCCAACGCCAAGGTCGTCAACATGAAGCAGAACAAGTCAGGTAGGTCCTACACAAACACACAAGCTGCCCTGGGAGGGGACCGGCACCCCTTCCCACCCAGCCGGTGTCCACAGCGGGGTTTGAGCAGGGCAGAGCTCCAGCCCCCCGCTCAGAGCTGCCTGCACCGGGTCCGTGCTGGTGTCGGTAACGCCGGGAGGCTCACGCTGACTGGGGTGCGGATCTTGGTGACATGGGTTAGTGCCAGAGTTGGGTTATGGTTGGACTCGATGATCTTAGGGGTCTCTTCCAAGCAAAATGATTCTGATTTGATGGTTCTGTGCAGCAGGGAACAGGCTCGTGTCCCCGCGAGGTGTCTGTCCCCGTCCCCCTCTTGTGGGCACTCGTGCCTGGGGACAGCGTGGCAGTGGCTCAGCGCCCGGGCTGGAGCTGCTCCCTGGGCTCAGCCTGTCCCTGCAGCACTGCTGGCTGGGCTGGGGGCCTCTCGTCCCCCAAAACCTCCCCTGGTGACAACCTGAGCCGTGCTCTGCACACACCGTGTCCCTGAGTGACACCTTCCTCCTCCCTCCTGCAAACCCCCTGCTCCCCATGACGGGCCAGCACGGCGCTGGCTGCAGCCTCGTGCCGCAGTGCCGGTCTGTGCCCAGCCACGGGGCTCAGCGTCCGTCGGCCCCGGTGTCCGTGGTGCCGGTGTTTGTGGCAGAGCGCAGCTTGTCCGTGTCACAGCCCTGCGGTGCCTGAACCTCTCCCCTCTCATCTCCTGAACCTCTCCCCTCTCATCTCCTGCAGCTCGGAGCTCGTCAGCGCGGCTGTTGGAGCAGACGGCGCGGCTCTGGTCCCTCAAAACCACCATTGACGCCCTGCGGGTGAGGGCAGCTCCGGCCGGGGGCGGCTCTTGGCTGCACTGGGGGCTTGGTGGGGATCCCGCAGCACCCTGGGCATGGCCCCCTGTCCCCCAGGCCCTTGGGGGCATTTGATGGGCACATCTCACTGTGAGCACCATAGCTGGTGCTGCTGTCACCTTGGTACCAGCCCTCAGGGCACTGCCCCCTTCCCCTTTCAAAACAAGGATGGGTTTGACCCCTCTGCCTTGTCCCCGGGTACATGGGCAGCGACCGAGGGGCTCTGTGGGGCCAGAGGTGACCTTGTGGTGCTTGTCCCCCCAGGATGACACGATGAGGGAGATGGTCCAGCAGCAGCTGGGTGCCAGTGTCCCCACCAACTTCGGCACCTTCCCCTCCTCCTCCTTCCTGAAGGTGAGACCCTTGGCCAGGGGGGTGCGGGGCCCTGGGGCGGTGACCAAAGGCCAGGGGGGTCAGGAGCCTCTGTGCTCTGTCCCATTTGGACACGGATGATGCTTGGGGCCCCAGGACACGTGGCAGCCATCCTGTCCTGTCCTATGGGGTTCCTGTGGGGGTGTCCCTGGCTGTACGAGGGGCCAGCTGGAGGGAGAGGGGACATCCAAGGGGGAGAAGGGACATTCAGGGACCAGCTGGGGGAGAAGGGGCCATCCAGGAACCACCCTCCACCACCGCTGTGTCCGCAGGCCAAGCAGGAGCAGGAGGCTGGCATGGCGCACTACGGCCGAGTGAGCTTCCCCTGCGCGCCAGGGCAGGGCCGGGAGCACCGGTTGCTCCTCACCCCCGAGCTGCTCCACCGGCTGCGCAGCCACTTCGGCTCCTGAGTGGGACCCCCGCACCGACCCCACCGCTGAGCGACCCCAGAGCAGCCCCCGCCGCCCCCTCCCCAGCCTCCCGCGGGGCTCCCCCGCTGCTGCCAGCGCTCTCAGACACTACGGGTCCCCGGGACCCCCCGGCTGCCCGGGTTGCACCGGGGGGGGCAGGAGTCCCCACTCGAGCCGGGAGCCGGGCCCGGGGCTGCGGCCCCCCCGGCCTCGGCACTCGCGCTCTCCAATAAAGCTGCTCTGACCTTGCCCGCGGCCCCGCATCCCTGCGCCGGGACTGGGGGCGACACGGGAGGGAACTGGGGGCGGGGGGTGAGTGGGGACATCACAGGAGTGGGGCGGGGGAGGGAACCGTGGGGGCCCCGGAGGTGACCGGGGAGACCGTGGGGGACACGGGATCGGGGGACACGGGGTGACCGCGGGCTCTGGGTTCGGCCACGTGCGGCCGCGGCGGCGCGAAATGGGATCGGGGCGCGCGGAGCGGAGCGCGGGAAGGGGCGGGAGGCGCGCGGGCGGCCCCCATTGGCCGAGAGCTGGAAGGGGCGGGAGGCCGCGGCGCTTCCAGAGCATGATTGGCAGAGGCGGCAAAGGGAGGAGGGATCGCTCGGCCCTCTATCTGATTGGCTGCTGGCCGCTCCGTCGAGGACAGCCTGCGCTGATTGGTGAGATGCGCGGAGGCGCGGCCGCTGATTGGCCGCGGGCAGAGTGGGTGGGCTTCCGGCGCTGCTCTGCCAGTTCCGGCGGGCGGCCGTGGCGGCGGCAGGATGGTGAGTGGTTGCCGGGCCGTGCCGTCCGCATCTGCCCGCATCGGGCCGGACCGGGGCCCGCGGGGGCCGGGGATGGGCGGGCGCGGGCTCGGGGCGCCGCGGGGCCCGGGACGGGGCCTCCTGTGCCGCGATGGCGCGGGGGAGCGCGGGATGGGGCGGGAGCCGGGGCCTGTGGCCGCCCCGGGCCCGCGGTGACCGGTGCCGGTGCAGGTGCTGCTGCACGTGCTGTTCGAGCACGCGGCCGGATACGCGCTGTTCGCCGTGCGGGAGGTGGAGGAGATCAGCCTGCTGCTGCCGCAGGTACGGGAACCGGGGTGACCGGGAGTCCTGCTGCTGCCGCAGCTACCGGGGGTGGGCGATCCGAGCCGGAGGGGCTGGTCCGGTACCAGGGGGGCTGTTTCGCTGCTGTTGCCGCAGGTACAGGCCGGAGGGGGCGCGATCCGGTCCCGTGGGGTGGGTCTGCCCGGCGGGGGGGCCCGTTCCTTGGTGCTGCCGTCTCCCCGTGTCCGGGGGCAGCCCCGCGGGCCACGTGCTCCAGTGTCCCTCCTCCCCGCAGGTGGAGGAGAGTGTCCTGACCGTGGGCAAGTTCCACAATGTGGTGAAGCTCGTGGCCTTCAGCCCCTTCAAGTCCGCGCAAAGCGCCCTGGAGAACATCAACGCCATCTCCGAGGGTGAGCGGGGGCACAGGGGCTGCGGGGCCCCCTGGGGCACCGGCAGCGCCACTGACCCCCCCTTCCTGCAGGGATCCTGCACGAGGACCTGCGGCTGCTGCTGGAGACGTCCATGCCGGCCAAGAAGAAGAAGGCGCTGCTGGGGGTGGCGGACGCCAAGCTGGGGGCGGCCATCCTGGAGGAGCTGGGCTACCAGTGCCAGACCGGGGGGGTGGTGGCCGAGATCCTGCGCGGTGAGTCCTGGGGGACACACCGGGGGGCTCCTGCAGCCGGGACAGCGCTGCCGGAGCCACGGGGGTGACACCGGTCCCGGTGCAGGGATCCGGCTGCACTTCCACGTGCTGGTGAAGGGCCTGACGGCCCAGTCGGCATCCAAGGCACAGCTGGGCCTGGGCCACAGCTACTCCCGCGCCAAGGTCAAGTTCAATGTCAACCGAGTGGACAACATGATCATCCAGTCCATCAGCCTGCTGGACCAGCTGGACAAGGACATCAACACCTTCTCCATGCGTGTGCGGTGAGTGGGGTCCCGGTGGGGGGCGCGGGGCCGGCTCCTCACGCTTACCGCAGGCAGCTGCCGCTCCGGCTGCCTGCACAGGACGGGGAGCGACAGCAGCGCCTCGGGCACAGCCCGGCCGGGGCTGCGGTGCCGCGGCAGGAGTGTGGTTGGGGGGACACGTGGGGCAATGGGACACAGTGCTGTGACAGGAGCGTGGCAGGGGGGACATATAGGGCATGGGGACACTGCTATGTCTGCAGCGCATCTCAGGGGACATGCAGGGTGAGGGGCTATGGCAGGAGTGCGGCTTGGGGGACACGCAAGGCGATGGGACACAGTGGGAGTGTGGCTGGGGGGACATGTGAGGTGAGGGGCCACGGTGCTGTGTCTGTAGCACATCTTGGGGGCCGCGGGGGGTGGTGGCCGGGCTGTGGTGCTGACGCTGTCCCCAGGGAGTGGTACGGGTACCACTTCCCCGAGCTGATCAAGATTGTGTCGGAGAACTACACGTACTGCCGGCTGGCCAAGTTCATCGGGAACCGGCGGGAGCTGAGCGAGGAGAGCCTGGAGGGGCTGGAGGAGATCGTCATGGACGGCGCCAAGGCACAGGCCATCCTGGAGGCCTCGCGCTCCTCCATGGGTGAGTGGGGACGGGCGGTGACAGCTCTGGGCGGTCCCACGTGCTCCAGGAGGTGCCGCTCAGCCCCCGCTGCCGACTCCCCAGGCATGGACATCTCCCCCCTCGACCTCATCAACATCGAGAGCTTCTCCAGCCGCGTCATCTCGCTGTCCGAGTACCGCAAGGGTCTGCAGGAGTATCTGCGCTCCAAGATGAGCCAGGTGGCCCCCAGCCTCTCGGCCCTCATCGGGGAGGTGGTGAGTGCAAGCGCGGACGCGTCCTCGCTGCCCTGGGCTGCGGAGATGATGACTGAATGAATCTGTCAATCCCCTGAGGCTCCTGCTGACACCCTCACTGCTGATCTGCGGCCGGGGGGGCTGTGCGGGGCCTGGAACCGGCGGGCACAGCCGTGACCCCCGCCCTTGTCTTCCCAGGTGGGCGCCCGCCTCATCTCCCACGCCGGCAGCCTGACCAACCTGGCCAAGTACCCGGCCTCGACCGTGCAGATCCTGGGGGCCGAGAAAGCCCTTTTCAGGTACCGCTGCGGGGTGGTTGCGGTGATGGCAGGTCCCTGGGCCGCCGGCTGTGACGCGCCGGGTCCCCGCGGCCTCGGCTGCGCGTGATCAGCCGCCCCAGCCGCTGAGCAACCACCGTGGCTTTGTGTGCGCCCCGTCCGTGGTGTGGGGAGGCGGCGTCCCGTGGGCCGGGCTGGTTGATGTGGGTGAGCAGGGGCGGCGGGTGGCGGCTCCGGTCAGGGGTGCCCGTGGCCCCAGGCGCTCCCGTGTCCCCCCTGACCCCCGTGGCCGGTTCCAGGGCTCTGAAGACGCGTGGGAATACGCCCAAGTACGGGCTCATCTTCCACTCCACCTTCATCGGGCGCGCAGCCGCCAAGAACAAGGGCCGCATCTCGCGGTACCTGGCCAACAAGTGCACCATCGCCTCCCGCATCGACTGCTTCTCAGGTGCGCGCGGGACGGGGCGGGGGGGACAGGGACAGGCGGCCTCTGCCATGATGGGAATATTTTTCGTCAACAGCATCTCACAGTGTGAATGGTGACGACTCTGGGCTGAGCAGGGCGGGGGGGTGGCCGCGGGGTGCTGAGCAGGGCGGGGGGTGCTGAGCCCCTTTTCTGTCCCCACAGAAGTCCCCACCAGCGTGTTTGGGGACAAGCTGCGGGAGCAGGTGGAGGAGCGCTTGGCCTTTTATGAGACGGGGCAGCCGCCCCGCAAGAACCTGGAGGTGATGAAGGAGGCGGTGGTGGAGGTGAGGCTGCGGGGACGCTGGCCGTGTCCCCTGGTCGGAGGTGATGTCACTTTGTTGTCCTGACCCACTGTGGAGGCCAAAGACTGATTTAATGAGGCTGATCCGACCGGCGGTGCTGGGGGGTCCTGGGCTGGGAACCACTGACGAGCTCCCTCTGCCCCCCAGGCCAGTGAGGTGGTGGCCGAGGTGAAGCGGAAGCAGGAGAAGAAGGAGAAGAAGAGGAAGAAGAGGGAGAAGCGGCGGCTGGAGGCGCTGGCTGTGGCGGCTGAGGAGGTGGAGAACTCGGTGCTGGAGGTGGAGGTGAGGCTGGGGCTGTCGGGGCCGAGCTGCGGCGTGGGGGGCTGGGGGAGCCACAGGGCAGCCCAGCAGGGTCTGGGGGACTCCAGCCCCACGGGAGCGAGGGAGGCAGGTGTGGGGCAGCTCCACGGCTCCTGCTGACCCTGGGTCCCCTCAGGAGAACGACATGGAGCCCAGAAGAAGAAGAAGAAAAAGAAGCAGCAGGAGGAGGAGCAGGAGCCGGAGGAGAACGGGCTGGAGGAGCCTCTGCCCAAGAAGAAAAGGAAACTGACGGTGGAGGCTGACGGGGAGGAGGAGAAGGAGAAGAAGAAGAAAAAGAAGAAGAAGGTGAAGGCCCAGGACTCGGAGGAGGAGGATTAGGGGTGCAGGGCTGAGCTGGGCCGTGCTCCAGCCCAACGGACTGATGGACTGACGGACGGGCAGGTCGGTGCTGTGACCTCCCCTGCTCACCAGTGTTGGTGGCAGCCACGTGTCCCGTGCACCGCGCTGAGGTGACACCGAGTGCTTTGGGGCGCGGGCGGGTCCCTTTGGCCGGGCCGCAGCTCTGCCTTTCGCGCTGTGCCTTTCGCGCGCTGTCCATGTCCCAGCGTGGGCTCCGTGGCGCTTGCTGGGGGAACCGCTCGCACTGGACGAGCCTCAGTAAAGGGCTGAGGCGGTTGCTGACCCTCGTGTCGTGTTTTGCCGAGAGGGCAGGACCCCGGGGGTTGTGTGGCTTTGCCTCCCCTCGCTCAGGCAGGAGCTGACTGAGGTGACAGTGCTGTCCCCAGCACAGGCACCGCACCCCACACTCACCACTGTCCTTCCCCGGCTCGAAGAGACAGGGCTGTGAGTGGGGGTGCCCAGCAGCCCCCCCGTGCTGCAGAGGCCACTTTATTAGCAGAAGCAATAAGTTACTGGGGTGCAGGGGCTCAGGCGTCCAGGGCAGCGATCACGGCTTGGGTGAAGTCCTGGGACGTGGCGTAGCCCCCCATGTCGGCCGTGCGCACCTGCAAGGAGATGGGAGGTGAGGCCCTGCGGCTGCGCTCCCCGAGGCTCCTCAGCTTCAGGAGGGTCCCCGGTGTCCCTGGGAGCTGCAGGAGATGGGGACACTGCAGTGGGGCTGCCCCACGGCAGGGACGGGGACACCCGGAGCTGGTGCGCCCTGTGCGCTGCAGCTGCCGGGGGTCTGGGCCTCAGTGTGGGGGGTTCCTTGCCCTGTTACTATGATTTACCTGCTTTAATGTGCTGTCCATTGCATTGATCATTTTCTTTGAGACTAAAAATGGCTATGGGAGACTGTGCCCAAATTGTCTCCTGGCAAATCACAGGTATAAACATTTCTACTGATTACATCTACCATTTTTCAGTAAAAAAATGGATAATGCTGTAATACAGCTAACAATATCTCCTCCAATGCATCAAAGGATTAAAACTGCAGAGGATTCTGCATATGAACCTTAAGATATATTGGTCCAGAGTTGATGTACAAGCTCATGAAAGGAATACCATAGAATTAACTGCAACAGGCACGACTGGTTTCCTGCAGCCTAAACTTTTGTCTTAAAGCTTTGATGTTAGTGAGAGTTAAATGAACAATACCTCAAGCAGTTAATTGTTGAGCAAGCAGCTGGAGAACTGTCTCGACACTCCTAATAGTAACACGGGTGTTCCGTACCCGCAGCACTGCAGCTTCTGCCCACAGGCAGGGAAGGGACTTGAGTTGTAGAATCACAGAATGTTTGCGCTGGAGGGACCTCCCCAGTGCCCCCCCTGCCATGACAGGGACATCTTCACCAGCTCAGGTTCTCAGAGCCCCGTCCAGCCTGGCCTGGGATGTCTCCAGGGATGGTTCAGCCACCACCTCTCTGGGAACCTGGGCCAGGCTCTCACCACCCTCAGGGCAACAATTTCTTCCTCATGTCCAGCCTGAATCTCCCTCCTTTAGTTTAAAACCATCACCTCTTGTCCTATCGCAAGAGCCCCTGCTCAAAAGTCTGTCCCCATCTTTCTTATTGGTCCCTTTTGGGTACTGAAAGCTGCAATAAGGTCTCCCTGGAGCTTCTGTTCTCAGCTGAACGCCCCAGCTCTCAGGCTGGGGTTAAAGCTGCAGAGGGTTTCCTGGCAGCCTCTGCCCTCCCTGGGCTCAGGGCTCGCCCCCCCGGCTGGAGGGGACGGGCAGGGACCCGCAGGGCCTGTGCTCGCTGGCTCCTGGCACTGGCTGCCCTCAGCAGCCCCCACAAGCTGTCCTTGTCCCCTCCCCGGGGCTCTGGGGACAGCACGTGGACACAGCGGTGGAGGGAAGTGCTGGACCCTTTAATTGCGGGGGGGGGGGGGTTGGTCCTAGGCCCCATAGTGGGGGTGCAGGTTGTCAATCACAGACTTCACGAAGTCAGAGGTGGTGGAGTAACCGCCCAAGTCCCGCGTCCGCACCTAAAAAGCCAACACAGGGAAGGGGAGAAACGGGAGAAACGTGATTGTGAACCAGGTGAAATGATTGTGAGAGGGGAGAGGACAGGAGAGGAGAAGAGAGGAGCTTCCCTCGAGGCACCCTGACCCTGCCGCGGGGACACAGCTGTCCCGTGTCCCCAGCCCTGCCACACCGTCCCTAACGCTGCCGGGGCAGCAGGAGCGCAGGAGCCGGCCCCGAGACGCGCAAAGGGTTCTGAGCTGGAAGCGGGTGAGCGGTGGGTGAGGTGGGACGCTCGCACTGTCCCTCGGGGAGCGCAGAGCCGCTCGCTGCCAACACTCGCACAGCAACCGACACACGGCGCAGCCGCCCGCCCAACACTCACTTTTCCGACTTTGATCACCTTCTTCACTGCATCCGCGATCAGATTGGAGTGAAACTCCAGGCTGGTGGGAGGAAAGGAGCCGTGGTCAGTCCCCGCGCCAGCCCCCGCGGTCCCCACCCCCCGGCAGAGGCACCTACTTGAGGTGCCGCAGCATGTTGGAGGCCGAGAGCAGCATGGCGGTGGGGTTGGCGATGTTCCTGCCCACGGCCTGCGCGAAGGGGTGCCGGGCGCCCTGCGGGAGGGAAACCACGGTGACGGGCCGTGCCCTGTCCCCAGCAGCCCCCGCCCTGGGGACAGCAGCCCTGGGGACCCCAGGCCCTCACCATCTCGAAGACGGCGTACTCGGCGCTGTAGCTCTCCCCGGGCACCACGCCGGCGCCGCCCACCAAACCGGCCGCCAGGTTGTCAATGATGTTGCCATAGAGGTTCGGCATGACCAGGACGTCAAACTGGTAGGGGTTCTGCACCAACTGCGGGGAAAACAGGGACGTGAGGGGACACAAACCTGAAAACAGCCCCAAACCGCACGCACGGGCCAGCGGGAGCACAGGGAGCCCGGCTCCAACACCCAGGAACCACAGAGCAACACCCGGCAGAGCTCTGCAAGTGCAGATGAGACACAGGTGTGCCCGGGAGGCTGAGGTTGGATGTGGGAACAATTTCTTCCCCAAAGGGCTGTGGGGCATTGGAACAGGCTGCCCAGGGCAGTGCTGGAGTCACCATCCCTGGAGGGTTGGACAGACGGAGATGAGGTTCTCAGGACATGGGGCAGGGACAGGGCTGGGGAACGGTTGGACTCCATGAGCTTGAGGAGCTTTTCCAACTTAAAGAATTCTGTGATTCTGTGAATCTAACCGCCCCGGTCACCTTCCATCCCCGCAGAGCAGGCAGGCGGCTCTGGCTCCTCTCTTGAGCAAGGAAAAAACAGGGCGGACCCACCGAGCCGCCAGCGGCAGCTGTTCAGGTTTCACACCCCGAGGGTTTGGCTCAGCAGCAGGAGCTGCAGCGCGGCCCCGGGGCAGGGAAACGGACTCCTCACCTGCATGCAGCAGTTGTCGATGATCATGGTCTCAAATTTGATCTTGGGGTACAGTTCTGCCACTTCCTCACAGCACTGCAGGAACAGCCCATCGCCCAGTTTCCTGCGAGATGAGCAGCACGTTGAAGTTGAAGGCTGCACGGGACAGCAGTGACACTGTCACAGCAGCGGGAATCCCACGGCACGGGTGTCCCACCGCAGCACGGGTGTCTGTCCCACCGCGGCACGGGTGTCTGTCCCACCGCGGCAGGGCGGGGACGGCAGGTGACCCCAGCACAGCCCAACCACCACACACCCACAGGTGCTGAAATCAGGGCCCGGGGAGCGCCGAGGACCAGCTCCCAGTGCCAGAGCTGCTCCCATCCCAGCTGACGACCGCTGGCACGCAGCTCTGGGACCTTGTGCTGGAGACGAGATTGTGCAGAGGAAAAACCACGACTCCCAGGGACAGCCCGGCCCTCAGGAGCCAGCCTGGCACCGCTCTGAGCGGGACCGAAGCTGAGAGCAACGAGGTGACAAGAGGTGACAGCAGCAGCACGGCTGACAGCACCCAAACCCGCTGCCGCGGCACTCACATGATGTTGGCTTTGTGCACAGCTGTCACCTTGGAGCGGCCCTTCTTGGTGGCAAAGTCAAAGGCGAACTTGGCGATGCGCTGGGACTTGGCGCGAGTGATGATCTTCAGGCACTCGATGACACCCTTGGCGCTCTGGAGAGGACGGGGAGCGTGAGCAGCCACGGCACACACCCCACAGCACGCGCACCCCACAGCACGCGCACCCCACACACCCCACAGCACGCGCACCCCACAGCACGCGCACCCCACAGCACGCGCACCCCACAGCCTGCGCCCAGCTCACCAGCCCACACGGCACCGACAGCCCCAGCGCTCCCACAGGCACGGGGAGTCTTCACCTGACGCTGATCACCCCATCAAGGGGTTCCACGTCCCTTTTTGCCGGTGTTGCCCCCCTGCTGCCCACTCCCCTTGCTGGCTCTGTGTTCACAGCCCCAAACACCCTCCCAAGGCCATCGCTGTCACTCGGTACGTCACTGCTGCTCCCGTTGTGCTGAGCAGCTCCGCACAGCGAGCAGGAACGTGTCCCTGGCAGCAGCAAAGCCCCACGTCCTGGGGCAGTGTCCCTGTCCCTCAGCAGTGACCCCGAACCCGCACCCACGCGCCGGAGGGCCCGTACCTCGTGTTCCAGGGAGCTGTACTCCCCCTCGGTCTGCTCGCGAATGATGACGAGGTCCAGGTTGTTGTGGCGCGTTTTGTAGCCCGGCAGGCTCTTCACGTGCACCACGTTGGCGAACAAGTCCAGCTTGCGCCTGCGAGAGACGCAGCGTCAGCGCTTCAGCAACAGCTGCTTCTGGGGCAGCGACTGCTCCCTGCAAGTGCTGGGGGACAGCTGGGGACACTGAACAGCTCCCACCTCCTGACAGCTCCCCATAGCTGTCCATCTGTCTATCCATCCACCCGTGCGCCCACCCTTCCCCTCAGGGACCACAAGCCAGCCACACCTCGTCACACACTTTCAACAACCCCCGGTCTAATCCAGCCACCCTGTCCCACCTCCAGCCACCCAGCCCTGCTCTGCAGGACCTGGGGACACACGGTCACACTCGGCAGACGCGGCTCTGGCCAGTCCCTCAGGACCTTCTCACCTGAGACGAACTGATTTCCCCCCGCCCCGCACTCCCTTTGCTCCCCGGCTCGGCAGCAGATCCCCAAACCCAGGCGGTTTCCCCAGCCGGACGCTTGGGTCGGGACGGGGCTCACCTGAGCCGCATGTCGTAGGACGCCAGCTCACCCTTGAACTCCATGGGCGTGTGGATCTTCCCTGCGGGCCAGGGCAGAGCAGTGAGAACAGGCAGAGCAGTGAGAACAGGCAGAGCAGTGAGAACAGAGCGCGCTGACAGCTGCTGGGGACACCGCCTGCTCCCGGGGACAGGGCAGGGTCGGAGCAGCTTCACAAGAAGCTCAGCCGCGCGAGGAGACATGGTTCTCACTATGAGGGACCCTGAGGGTCCTTTGTTTGCTGGGGCTGTACAAGAGCTCATTTCAAAAGCAGAAGCCGGATAAAACCTCCCCTTTGATAAGCTCAGTAAATTAAGTGCTGCTACTTTGCTTCTTAGCTTAAAAACAACATGCCAGCAGCCTCAAGTTGCACCAGGGGAGGCTGAGGTTGGGTCTGGGAACAATCTCTTCTCCCAAGGGCTGAGGGGCATTGGAACAGGCTGCCCAGGGCAGTGGGGGAGTCACCATCCCTGGAGGGGTTGGACAGACGGAGATGAGGTTCTCAGGACATGGGGCAGTGCCGGGGGTAGGGGAACGCTGGGACTTGATCTTGTGGGGCTTTTCCAACAAAACGACTCTGTAATTCTGTGCTCCCTTCTCCAGCCCCCAGCCCCAGGAATTCCTGCCCTGTGACAGCAGCTCCCGAGGCGGATGCGGCCCCCGCAGCGCTCCTCACCGATCAGCGCCACTTTACTCTCCTTCATGGAGTCGACCACCTCGTCCAGCTTCTCCTCGGACGCCATGTTCTGCACCTCGCTCAGGTGGTGCTCGTCGAACACCACGGGCACGCTGGCGGCCTGGCGGACAGAGCCAGAGCCACGTCACCGCAGAGCCCCGCCGGGGCCACACAGCACAGGGGCTGCTGGCGGCACTGGGAGCGCTGGGACGTGGCGCCTCAAAGCAGCCCAGGGAGGGGAGGAGCCCGGATCGCTGGGTCACCCCGGTTCCAGCTGGACAGGGACGTTGGTGTCACTTCCAGCACCACGATGCCCCATCCTTACTGTAATTATCGATTCAGCTGCATAATCAATATCACAGCAGCCACCCCCCTTTGCTGCCTCGATGTGACAGAACTTTTGTGTCAGATGACAAGACCATTAACTACCAACCCCTACATTCTGACGTTGCTGCCCGAGGGCTTGTCACAGGTTGGAGGGGACAAAAGGACGCGAAGGGCTCTGGACAGCTGGACAATGCCAGCCCTGCAGCCACACTCCCAACAGGAGCAGCGAGGCCGGGCTGTGTCCTCCTGTCACCAGCCTGACGGCACTGGCTGCTGCCTCACAGAGGGAGAGGGACCGGGCGGGTGATGGCCCCAGGACACTGTCCCAGCCTGGGGACTTTTTCACATTTCCCAAGGCTGCTGCTCCAGCTGAACCTGCATGTGGGAGCGGGGAGACCCCGGGGTCTGCACAACCGGCTCCTGCTGCACCGGAGCAGCCGGACAGCTCGGCCTAGGGGCTCTGGCTCAGCAGCACCTGCCAGCAGTCCCGCAGACGCCGCCCCCCGGTCCCCGTCTCCCCATCCCCCAAGGGCTGTTACCTTGAACACCTCCTTGACGGCGTGCATGAGCTCGGGGCCCACGCCGTCCCCGGGCAGCATCGTCACCTGGAACGTGCCCTCCGACCTGGCGCCTTCTGCCTGCACAGAGAGAGGAGCAGAGTCAGAGCTCCCGCAGCAGCCCCCGCCGTTGCTGCCCCACCACAGCGAGCCAGGGACGGGCACGGACACCGGGAGGAACATCCACACCCCGAGCACGGCTTTCAGAAACAAAACTTCACTGCAGCACTAGCAGTGAGCTGGAGCGTGAAAAGCTCCTGCTGTTACAACACCCCACGCAGCACAGACACCCCATGTCCTGAGATCCACCAGCAAACCAAAGACCTTCTCCTCACACGGTGCTTCCAGGTGCCATCTCTCCCTCTTTACTAAATTCTCCCCCATTTCTACTCCACCCTCAGGATCTCCCCAGCGTTCCTGTGCCAGTCTCACCTTCCTCTTGTACCCACAGCGTCTCACAGTTTCTTGACGAGATGCTTTTTTTTCAGTTCTGAACACGAGATCAGTCTCAAAGATAACTCTTGAGATGTTCTGCACACGGTCCACCTCCAAACCCACGCTGCCTGCACCCCCACCTCAGCTGCCTATTTTTACATCATCCTTTTACTAATCCACCTTCTTCAGGCAGTAATTCCCCGTACAGAGCTGAGCTCCCGACACAGGATTTCACAGAACCACCTCAGGGACTAAACAGTCACGGTCAGATACAAGAATTTCACCTAATAATTTAATCAGGTAACAAACCAAAGAAATGAGCAGCAACGTGATGTGGCACAGGAAACGTGCGTCAGCGACACAAAATGTGAAGCGCAGGGAAACGGTGACCATGGAAAGGCAAAGCGATAGAGTGTGAAAATAAAGGAGGAGATTTTCTTTGCTTTTGGTTTTAATATCTCAGAGAACACAACCACAGAATCAAGTTCCAGGGCAGGAAACCTCACCCACAACTCAGCAACTGCATTTCAGAAAAGGGCAAAGCATCTGCAGAGGAACCGCGGCACGGGCCCAGCTCAAGGTCAAAAGGACACGGTCTCGGTGCTGAACATTCCCTTAGTGTCTCGAACAACGGCAGAAATCCACCCTCACAGCTGGGAACGGGGCAGGAACGCACTGACCCACCAGCCTGAGTGTGACCGACGTCAATTCTCCGACAGGGCTGTTTCTCCCACCCTCAGTGCCACAGAAACAAGCCCCTCTCTCCCTCGCGGCTCTGATCTGCTGCCCACAGAGCCCGAGTAATTCTGAGCTGCTGCTCTCTCACACCTTATCTGAGATCTAACTGTTATCACGTTATTCCCTGCGGTATTTTACGATACCTACTACACGCAGGTACAGTAAAGTCAGGGTTAAACAGCAAGGACTGGATCAAAAGGATTTTCACTGCTGCATTAACCCTGCTCTGGTCGTGGGTTTTAACACAAACCGCTCGCCCTCCTGACCCACCAAGAGCCCCTGGAGAGAGCGAGGCCGGAGAACACGCTGCTGCTGGGCCAGGGACCCCCCGGGAGCCGGGGCAGGGGGGCCGGGGGTACACGGTGCTTTGCACGGTGCAGAGACGCTCCCCTGAGCACAAGCAAATGTCACCCGCAGGAACTGTCCCGTGTCTCCTGGGTGGTGACAGGGCCCTGTGACAGCTTTGTGTGATCTCCGGCTGCACAAAGTCCCCGTGAGGCCCCGCCGCAGCCCCTCCTGTGCTCAGCCACCAGCACCCACAGCCCAAAACCAGCGAGGGCTTGCCCAGCGCCCCTCGCTGCCCCACCCGGGGGTCCCGCTCTCACCTTGGGCCGGGGGATCTGCCGAAGGGCGGCGGAGACACACAGGCCGCGCCACGGCCCCAGGCTCGGGGTGCGCAGGAGACCCTGGGGGGCAGCAGGACGGTGAGACACAGGGAGCCCCAAACTGCGACACCCCGGTCCAGACTGAACCCCAAGTCTGAGCTCCCCCCACCTCAGTTCGTCCCAGCCCAGCCCCGACCGGCCCGTCACCCCGGGCCCCGCCCCATACTGACCCCCCAATCCCACCCGACACCCCCATCCAGACCGGCCCCTCTCCTCCCATCCAGTCTGACACTCCGCCCCAGCCTGTCCCCTCCGGACCGACAGCCGCCCCCCAGACAGACGCGCCGTCCCGCACCCCTCACCCCGGACACCCCGTTCCTCTCCCCGTTCCTCACCCCCGCCGCCGCCCGCCCCACACTCAGCGCCGCCATCTTGCCGCCCCACAATGCACCGCGCCCGCGCACCGGCCACGGCACGCGCGGAGGGGCGGGGCCAGGGCACGCGCGGAGGGGCGGGGCCAGGGCGAGCCCTGCGCGCCCCCTGGCGGGCGGGCGGGAACACCTCACTCCCCGAGACCCCCTAGGGAGGCGCCCGGGGACCCCCATTGGGAAACCCGGGGATCCCCCTTCCAGACCCCCCCAGGGCCTGCTCCAGGCCCCGTAACCCAAGAGCCCTGTGCCCCCATGAACATGCTACAGCTCCCCCTAAACCTGCCCGGGGCTGGTGGCGCCAGGAGCCCCCCACTCCCAAACCAGCGTGCTGAGCAGCAGGTTGGGGGCGTCAGGGGGTGCTGAGCAGAGTAAGAGTATCAGTGGGGTGCTGGGGTGCCAGCGAGTGCTGAGCCATTCCCACCAGGAGCCAGGCCAGCGAGCTCTCCTCTTTATTGAACAAGAAAGGGGGAGGGCATACAGTGGGTGGGGGACCCTCTGCCCCAGGGGGGTGGGGGCTGCGCAGACAGGGGGGCTCCTGCTGCCGGTGCTGCCAGGGTGACCCCAGCGCTGGCACAGGACACAGACACATTTCTGTCCCCCTGCCACCCCGACATGGACACCCCCCTGCAAAGAGGGAGAGCGGGAGCCCCCAGGAGCACAAGTGGGGGCAGTGCCAGGGCAAGGGGCCAGGGCAGGACCCCCGGCTGGGGGTCACTTCTTGAGGAGCTGGGCCCGGGCCCGGTTCAGCTTCTCGGCCACGGTGGCCTCGGTGCCGGCGCCGCACTTGGACAGGACAAAATTCATCTCCGCCTCGTTCTTGTGCTCGATGGCGGCGTCGGCCGCCTGCTCCAGGTCCCTGCGGCACAGCGGGAGATGGGGGGTGTGGGGACAAGGCGGGGACAGGAGGGGGGACAGGAGTCCCAGCCACCGTTCCACCCACACTGGGGGCACCAGCAGGGGCTGGCACGCCATGGAGCCCCCCAGCTGAGGAGGATGGTGCTCAATGTGCCCCCCAGCACCAACCCATGCTCCCCTAGAACCCCCCAAGCCCCCAGCCCCGCTGCACAAGGACCCCGCTGCTCTCAGGGGCTCCAACCCTGCCCCACACCCTCTGTCCCCCCCAAGACCCCCCAACTCACCCCACCAGGACGAAGGCCTTGACGCGCTGCTCGGGGGTGACCCGGGGTGCGTACTTCTTGGCCTCGTACCGGTTGTGGTGCTTCACCGCGATCTCCACGAAGGGCTGGAGGGGACGGGGGGCAGGGGGGTGGGGGCTGCTCTCCTGGCCCCCCAGCTCCAGCCAACGCGCCACAGACCCCCCCAGGTAGGGAAACCCTTACCAGGTACCCGATGGGCGACTTCTTGCTCTTGGAGAACTTCTCCATCTCCTCCCAGTCCCCGCGGGTGGCCAAGGCGCTGATCTTCAGCCACCAGTACCTGGGGACACAGGTCACACCGTGTCGAGACATTTTGGTTGGAAAAGCCCCTCAAGCTCATTGAGTCCAACCGTTCCCCCCCCCGGCACTGCCCCATGTCCTGAGAACCTCATCTCCGTCTGTCCAACCCTCCAGGGATGGTGACTCCAGCACTGCCCTGGGCAGCCTGTTCCAATGCCCCACAGCCCTTGGGGGAAGAAATTGTTCCCAGATCCAACCTCGACCTCCCCCGGTGCAACTTGAGG
>VWYH01004269.1:112970-157188 GCA_013399365.1 Pampusana beccarii | reverse complement strand
CCCACAGGTCCCTTTCCCCTACACCGCTCTCCAACAGGTCATTCCCCAACCTATACTGGAACCTGGGGTTGTTCCTACCCAGATGCAAGACTCTACACTTGCCCTTGTTATATTTTATTAAATTTTCCCCCGCCCAACTCTCCAGCCTGTCCAGGTCTCTGGATGGCAGCACAGCCCTCTGGTGTGTCAGCCACTCCTCCCAGCTTGGTGTCATCAAGACTCAGAAAACTTATAATTCCTCCTCTTTACCACAGAGAGGACTTATTTTGATTTTGGCTCAGGGCACTCCTATACCTCAGGGCTTATCGTCTGAAGTGTTCAGTCTCAGCTTTTCTCTGTCTGAGAGGTCTCATTGCAGATCTGCCCCAGTCTTGCTATAAGACCCTGTCCAGCTCTTCCCTTTTCTTGTCCAAAATCTCCCTTCTTGCCCAAAACCTGCCTCAGGGCACCCTGCTTGCTTTGGACTGCTCTTCTGTTTCTGTGTGTCTACTGCAGCCAGCTTTCTTATCAAACCAACTGGTGCGCCAAACTACCGACATTCTTTAATAATTCTGCACTGTATCTAGTATGGGAGAGATATGGCACGTTGGTGCCAGCAGTGGTAGATACAGTGAAGTAGACACTCCGGAATACAATAATTAAAACCAAAAAGCCTTGACTTCGTAGTTGCAAATCAAATCTATAATACATAAATAGAAATGCCAACTGACTAAACCTGATACGTTGATTTTTCCCCGAAAAATTTAAGAATCTGTAACAGGGGACCGAAATTTTCTGAAAAGGGGTGCATGCCCTTTCAGCAAATGAGACTCCTTTATGCTGTATTTGGAAACTCACAACCTGTAGCCACACATCAGAATCTCGGTCGGGATCATTAAACTTGTATGTTGCGATTCTTTTGCTTTGAACTAATGAAAAATGTGGGGAAAGAGAGGGTCTTTCAAAAGCTGCCAAGTGACTTAGGAGCACAAATTAATGGGAACGATGTTCCTTAGTCCCCCAGGAGTTTTCAAAAGTGCTGTCATTACTGAATTTTCCCGAGGCGTGCCTTCCACCTGTGTGGATGAGAAAGGACAGACACTGCGCGGTGCTTCCGTGGAGCCAGTTCTACGGAGTCCCTCCATAAACGAAGCGTGCAGGGCTTTTATGAATTGAGCCTTTGAAAGCCCTGCTAGTAAGGCATATTGATCCAGAAGTCACACAGCGATGGCGAGATCTTAAATTACCAGTCAGGTTTTATTACATGAAAAGAATACTTTTTCCCCTCCTTCTTTAAATGATTGCCAGCTGAGGTGCTGAAGTTTTGTACGAATGGGAGGTTGTAGGCACTTAAATGAGTCGGCTGGCTTCTGGGTCCAATTCCAGATTGGATTGCGTTGTTCATGGGGTCTGATTGATGGAGTATCAGCATATCTGTAAGTGAAATAAGAGGTTTGGCAATATTCTTCAGATCTACAAGGAAATACAGTTTTACAGAGCGATTTATGATGTTCCAAAAATAGTATCAACGGTGGATTTTTCATTTGATGTGAATGGAGATGAACAAAGCAACTATTTTGATACCTCAAAACTTTGAGGGTTGAGAGACAATCTGTCTGGTTCTGTGAGATGATGGGTTACGGCACACTGGCATCTGAGCTGTTTTGGTTGATTTGTGTGAGCCACAATCTAGAGTAAATGATTTTGCAGAGACTACAGCAGGGAATATTCCATGCGCTTAAGCCTAAACTATGTACCGTATTTTTAAGATGACATTTAGGGCTGTAAGCAACAACTGCATAAATCCAGCATCATTTTATACAGCACACAAAAAAAAAATGCAAGGGATCAAATTTCAATATTTCTATAATATTATCAGTGTTGCTATTGATTTAGAGAAAGTCACTGACTCTTTAAGCATCTCATGGAATAACAGCGTGTGTACATCAGTTTGTGGACACACGCTGACGAAATCATAACAAAAAGAAAGCAATCACTGTAAGATCAGAAACACTAAGTGTAAAGTTTTGGCAACAGCGTTAACTCATCAGGCGCTTTTGTTGTAGACACCAGTAACAAAACAGTAGTAAAATGACTCACCTGTCTAGAAAAATTTCCAAGTGGCTTAGACAGCAAAGTAATGAAAATATTTACTGTATGCGAGGTATTTCCCAAAGTAAAAGGAGTAACTATGAAGTTACTTGGGTGGAGCTTCTGCTAGTGAAAGCTGTAAAGCACATTATGTGTCATCTCATTAATTGCTGAAGCTTTGACTTCTTGAATAAGCTGTCTGTATACAGTTATCAAAACTTCTGAAAGAGGATGAGCCTAACAAGAGGTTTGATAGGAACATCACTGATTCGGACTTCAGTTTCTTTGTCATTGCTGGGCTCTTTACAGCCAACAGAAGAGTTTGGTTTGGAAAACAGAAGAGGTGGGTTTAAGTAATAGCTGTTCTTTCACTGTAGGTAAAGGAGGCTGGAGCTGATGCTTACTGTTTGCAATGGTACATACTACTATACAGTTACACTGATTTTTTTAAAAAATTGATTGCAAAATACATGTTGTACAGAGTATATTTTCTAAAAGTATGACTTAAAACTCAATAAGACAAACGAAAAAATGCAGAATAACCTTTTTGATCGTATGTTGGAAAAAATTTCTACCCCTAAAGATGTTTGACCTGCTCATCTCTCTGGCAACCAGTGATAGGACCTGAGGGAATGGCAGGAAGATGTGCCAGGAGGTTTAGGTTGGACATCAGGAAAAGGTTCTTCACCCAGAGGGTGGTGGACACTGGAACAGGCTCCCCAGGGAGGTGTCACGGCCCCAAGCCTGACAGTGTTCAAGAAGAGACTGGACAAGGCCCTCAGACACATGGTGTGAACTGTGGGGTTGTCATCTGCAGGGACAGGAGTTGGACTCAGTGATCCTTGTGGGTCCCTTCCAGCTCAGGACATCCTATGATTCTGTTATCTTTGAACAGAGTGGTTTGCAGAGATCTTCCATGCTTACAGTGTTTGTCTCCTCTTTTCTTCTAACTTCATCTTTGGAGCACCTCCAACTTCCTCTGCTCCCAAGTGAGATCAGGCAATTTCTCTCATTTGGACAAGCCTATTTCTCCTCTTTCCCTTTAGTCATAAAACATTCCTGCCTGTCTAATCTCATCACAAAACCTTTAGGGCAATTATTACTCCATTATAAGTTTATATTGTAGCGAGTAGTCTTCATCTTAATTGTTCATTTGTAGAATGTGGGCTAATTTGTGACTTCATGTAGCTCCCCTTAAATTATAATAGCGATGTCCACTTGCTGCTTCTTTTACCAACAGTACCAAACATCAGCAGTGTCTGTAATGCATTACAGTTGTCTTTCTCAAGTATAATAGCAGTCAGAGCATTATCTGGTTCATGTTATTTTTTGACTTTTCAAGTAAACAGTGCATTTCTTCCCTGGACAATTAGGATAATTGCTGAAATGGAACTGAAGTGTCATGACCGGGCAGGATGCCACCAAATGGAAGTCAGTCGTGCAAAATTTCTCTTCCTATGCTGCAAGGCCACAGTGATACTGTTCTGTAAATACTACAGAGGAGTTTATTACTGCTTCCATTTATTCATGTTGCTGCACCATCTCAGAGCAGTACTCACAGGTGAGTCTGGTCTGTGCTGTGCACTGAGTACCACCAAAGGACAAAGAAATGAGATTGTGAATTCCTTAGCACGCATATTACAAAGGCAAGTGGCAACAGATGAATAAAGATGACCAAAGCCCTTTGGCTGGGCAGCAGTGAGTGAGCATTAGATTAGCTGACACCTGGGATGGAATTAGTTGGGAGGAAATGAAAACAATTTTAAATAGCCCTTTCATCTGTCTTAGAAATGAGAGACAAGTAGTGAGTGAACAGAGTCAGGCCAGTTGTGGTAGCAACAATAACCAGCAGTTTGCTGGTGGATCTCTAACAGTTTTAAGTCAAGCGATTTGACCGATGAAACAAGTAAGAGTAGACTTGCTGTCAGCTGTGAGATTTTAGTTAATGCTGGGCATTGCCTAAGCTGGGACTGCGTTGGTATAATTGAGTGCTGTCACTGGGGAGTTTTCTTTAGAATATTACACTCAGTCCAAAAGTTACTGGGGCAGAGAGCTTGGTCATGGCAGAGCTTCCCTGTTTGCCTGAGGAATCTTGCTGTGCTTGTGTTGGTTTTACTAATTGCCAAGTGTCCATAAAGAGTGCGTAGGAAAGGCACTAGATGAAACGAAGACAGTTTCTTTTCCAGTTTATAAAGCCAAGCAACGGCTTATTTCTTTGACTTAATAGTGAATAGGAGACCTCATTTTAACACATCTACATTCTGCTGATGCTGGCTGCTATTTTTAGCATTTGAACTAAGGTCAGAATATGTTTTCACTGGGTAGGAGACAAAAAAGTGCTCTCCTAAACTCCACCTTGCAAAACTAATTCCCAGGCAGTTCAGTGCAGTTCTTAGCCTAGACCTCAACTGAACTGTCGGGAAATAAGATCTGTATAATAAACCAGTCATCTAATTCACGACGTCACGAGATTCAATCTCCCTAGGCAAGATTTAGTTCAGACGTTCAGATGCTTTGTTGTATGAAGTTAGACGTGATATTTGTCTCGTGTGACTTCAGCGATCTGAAAGTTAGGCATCATGTCAAAGCCGGTCTCCAGGGTCACTCCGTAGTCAACGGAGAGAAAACGAGGCACTTCAGAGAGCAATTCATTCCACCTTTAACATCATAGCATCATCAGAGTGTCAGGAAGGGGACAATGCTTTGCTTGAAGAATTGTAGCCTGGAATTTCTAGCAGAACTATCCTTTTAAAGCCAGTGGGTGCTTTAATACCTGTAATCTATAAAGTCTGCCCACCAATTCCTCACTTGTGAATGAATAGTGTCAGGCAAGGAATCTTTAACAAACAGATTCTCTATTGAATGTCCTCAGCGCTCACTGGTTAGCGTGCTAGATAAATCATTTTATAGTAATTATTTTGCAGGAGTTTATTCAGAGCCTGTTAGGATAAACCCTGAGAAAAATTAAATGGCTGCTGAGTGCAAGATTAATAGTGCTATCCAGGAATACTTTACAATACCAGCATTACCAAAACAAGCTTCATTCGTGCAGCTTTGACAGGATGCTTCCAGTCAGACCTAGAAGCCTCTCTGCACTAAAAACAAAGGCACCAGCTGTTCTGGGAAACCTGTATAAGTTATAAGCCAGAAATGTTCACCCTTTCTAGATACTTTACGAATGGGGATAGATAAGGAAAGTAAATTTCTAAAACCAACCAGCCAACCAACCAAACACAACCCCAGCCCTTTCACACGGAAGAACATTCATCAAAAACAAAGTGCTTGTTGGTAGAAGCAGGGCTATAGCCAAGAGCCTTATAATGGAGCCCTGTAGATCGTATTGCTTCTCTGCATCCTCACAAAATCACTTATATGGAAAAGCTTTGATTTTTTTTTTTTTGTTGTTGACCACATTCCTTTTATGGGAGACCTCAATGAAGGCTTTTTGAAAAATCTACTTAAATTGAGTTGCATTTCGACACTGGATCCCATTATGCTTTCCAAAGAGTGGTAATAGAAGAGCCACATATTTTTTTCAGTTACTTCCTTACCAGTAGGTGCAATTCCCTCTCTCGCATTATCTTGTTTATTTTTATTACCCTTGTGAATGACTCTGTCGCTTCTGTTTAAGCAGAAGCAGTAACTCAATCCCTTAATAAAGCCTTAAACAACATTGCTGCTAAATGAGGTTAAGATCTATATTACATACAGCATTTGCCTTGAACCTTAATCTGTCCTCCTTCTGCAAGGATATCTGGTTACATTCAGGAATTAGTCATTCCAAATCCAGTTTCTGGAGATCGTTGGGTTCTAGCCTAAATTTCAACTGACTGGATTTCTTAGGCATGATATACCATTAAGAGGCATGTCAGGGAATTTCTGTTCGATTACATTAGTGTAATCAATGTTTCTTCTTTATTGGGAAAATGTAAAACAAAATGTTGCTTTCTGAACAGAAAATTGTACAGAGTTTTCTTTTAGTTATATGTGCATTGTGTTTTAATACATTTTAATACTATTCTGCAAAAAAGCTGTACATAAACACACCCTTTTATGTCCATCTTTGATTTAAAGAAAAGTCCCTCTTGTGCAGTTTCAAATTGAGACAGAATTTCCTCTGAACTTGAGCCTGCTTGCAGTTGCTTTTCTCCATTCTACATGTTTTAGAAGCAGACTTGAGCTGAATATCTCAAATAAAGACCGAGCTGTGTTCACGAGTTTTCCCAAAGCTGCAAAGGGGATGAGAGTTAGCAGTCTGGTGTCCCACAGTATGCCCTCTTTAAAAAGGGAAAGGGACATACTCCCTCTTCCATAAATTTCTTTGCATGGAATAATAAGAGTATTATCACGTATCGGAATTTTCTCACATATTAGAATGATATCTTTTAAAAGTGACTAAAGCACAGCCACTGAGTTACTTCTCTACCTCGTAGCACCACTGTATTGTAGCTTTCTCCTCTCGTCTTTGGGCAGGTCACAAGAGTCTGGGAGATGTTTTAATGCAGCCCAGAGAGCAGCTGCCATTTGAAAATGAGACAGGTTAACATAAAATCCTTGAGTAGGTAAGAGCTGTTGTTCTGGTCTCACCTGCCTGACTTTGCCTGCCATAAATCAGGGAGCGCTCGCATGTGCTGCTTCATCAGCGGATCCGGAGGGAAGGCAGCCCTGAGCAGATGGAGGCAATAACCTCTCCTGCCAGTGCAGCTGGAGCAGGAGGTCCGCCTGCAGCCAAAAGGACTTACCTGTACCACAGCCACAAATAACTCCAGGATCTTGTTACCGTCCAGTTTAACCCGTTAGTGTTGACAACTGTGAGCTGGAGTGTTGTTGCTAAGGCTTAGAGCCTTGCGCTGCCTGGCATTTGTGCAGGGCGATACCTTCACCTTGTGGATTTGTGACTGTATAGCTGAAAGTACTGGGAGTCTGTTGACTCATGGAGGGTAACATCCATTTAAAAGCTTAAGAGAGGGACTCTGCCTTGTTTGCAGTAGTTGGGCTAAATACTTATAACCGATCTCAGGCCCCTTCTGTGGCATTTCTTGCTGCAGTTTCTTCAAGCAGCAAATCTATATTGTATTGAGCATCAGCAGAACTCAGGGATGGGCAGCTCTTGAAAGCACCTTTTTAGAGAAATAAATCACGTTTCTAAAGCATCTCTCCACCTTCAAATACTTGTCCACTAAAAAGAAGCTTGGGTCTGGACTTGGTGCTGGTAGGTTTCTTTTGCTATTTTCCACTACAATGAAAAGCAATTTCCACTTGAAATTTGGAAATCTGAGCAGTTATAATAGTATCAAGTACGCTAATGACAAAGTCTGGAAGTCATTTTGGTCAGCAATTGGAAGTCTCTGTTCATAATCTCATCCTAAAACTGTAATAGATACTCAGTGCTTCACCTACAGAAAAGTTAATAATTTACACAGCATCAGAAATTGTTTGACACCACATATACATCGCTGAGTGAAGTTACTGATTTATAACATTGCATGTGAGATGCTAATATCTAATTTACTGCATTAATCAGTGAATGCCAAATCAGTTTGCAGATTGCATGTGGACCAGTTTAATCTGTCACTTTAATTGTCAGTGAAATTTTTAGTGTCGAGTTTACGTTACCTGTTTTCCATACTGCTTCTGCAATAGCAGCATAGTACCTGTGCAGGCTCCGTGGTTGCTTTTCACTACTCTCCAAATCTGAGGTCCTATCAGTTTAATCTGTGTTTTGGTAACGTTTTGGCACGTTTTAATACATGCAAAAAATGGAGAGAATGCTGTCAGTCCTGTCGATGCTAACATGGTAAAAAGTTGTGTCTTTGGTGCGCTGGCTGAGTGGGTACATTTCAGGGGACAGGACCAAGCTGCAATAACCCAGGGCTTCCTCAGACAGATGCTGCGTTAGCATGTGGGAATGACTCACGGGACTCTGTTGTCCTCCGTGCTTGTCGTTAGCAGTTGGTGATAGACTCAGAATAGCCTTTCACTCGAGAGCCTCCATGTGTTACACAAGGGTAAGCAGCATCTCCATTTTTATCCTATGTTTGTTAAAAATGCAACTTAGAAGGGAAAAAAATACATTTTAACACCTTTTCCCTGGACTTCATTTTTTTTAATTTGAAACTGTGTTAAAAGGCGTAAAAGAAGGATGAAAAATCTGGAATGAAACAAATATCCTGCAGCTAACCAATGTTTTATTTCAGGCCAAATAAAATATTTTGCAGTAGTGCTGAGCAAACATTTTTTCTTCTACAGGGGACATTTTCATTTTAGATAGTTCTTAAAAATGAGATTTTTTTTCTGTGCACACAAATACATGTAATTTATATAGTGCTAGTTCTAAACAATAATGAGGCCACATATCCCCCCCCAAAGTGTTCTGTCTTTCTGTCTTGGGCAGCAACATGAAAGCTTGAAAAAGTGAAGGGACTTATCCAAGGTCACAGCATAAGAGCCAGTTTGGAAATCTTGACCATCTGATTCCATATTTGATAGGCGGCATTTCTGAAGGTGATTTGCTCGCAATTCAAGGCCCCTGCACACACAAATGGAGTGCTGGTTTGAAGTACCTCAAAAAAAGGCGTTGGGCTGCTGTGTTGTGTCTGCCTTTCACTCAGTCCTTGGTTATTTAATTCTTTTGTCCTTTTGTTGGGTAGAGGATGCCAGGCTTTTTATTTCCAAGAATACCCTGAATGAGCTTGTAACTTAGTCATGGTCTACCTGGAAGAAGCCTAGTGACTGCTGTAGATAGTTGTGCTTCTACTTTTTGCTAGCAGAGATGAACAAAGTTGTCCAGACATCTTCCCAGCAGGGTTGTCACTGGACCAAACAGGAGAGTGAGGTAGATTTGACATAGGATGGACGGGTTCTCGCAGCGGGGAGAAACCTTGAACTGCTACTGTCTGTGCTGAAACTGCTTCATACACAGGGGGGCGATAACTTGGATTTGCTACCCTATCTTTGGCAGGTCTTAGTTTGCTTAGCTGTCCTACTGTTGAGCTGAAAACCTTTCAGAGAACACAGTGGTTGTAGCCCATGAAGACGTGACTGCCATGGACACACAGGCCTCTGAGCTTTTTATGTTACCGCCTGTCAAACAGCGCATCGTTGATTTTATCCATATTAGATGCTAGGGCAAGGCACTTTTTATCATCTTTGTGATACCTCATCGACAGACTCTTTAAAATTAAATTGCTCACTGAAAAGCAGCGGTCATGGTAGGGTGGGAAGGAAGGGCACAGTCAAAGTAGCTTTGAGAGCCTTTGCTGTAAGTGCTGCGGCGTGAGAGTCCTGCTGCTGTTTGTCAAGAAATCCCGGAAAAGAAAGCAAGGCATTTTTCCTGGTTCAAGTACAAATTCCAGGGCAGGTGATTTTGTTGATAGGATCTCACCAAACTTTCTGAATGTAGATTCCCCATGCACTGTGCGTTACATTCCAGACTGTGAGGTACTCAGTGATGTGAGTAGCTGGCCAGTGACATTCATTATAGCTGGTGAACTGCGTCCACATCCCATTAAGTTAAAGCCCCAGGAGGGCTGGAAGTCAGGTATTTTAACTGTTCTCTTTGTAAAAATATATAGCGGGTATCTAACACCTTTGCACTCGGTATAACTTAACTGTACCATGGAGAGGAACATGGGCAGCTTAAGATGAATGGAAGTACAAGTAGCAACCAGTGGATCACAGTAAAAACCAGGAAGACTTTATGTTCCCTGAGATGGCTGACTTCCCCAAGATGGCTGCTGCTTAGAGAGAAGGCTTGATGAAATGCGCACTCATTATTTGGTCTTTTAAATTGGTACTTCAAGACCAAGGGTACACACATCTAAATATAAAATACCTTTTAGGTCTCCCCTAATCTGTTCTATGGCCACAAGAAAGTTTAGTGTTTCTTTTTTATTATTCAGTGTGTTTGTGCAGTTTGTGCTGTCAAGTGGGTCCTGTCCAGTACAGCTTGTTAAGTGTAACCCTCTCCTAAACTGCTGAGGTTTTTTTTCCAACATTTCCTTTGAAGCTGCACCACAGTCCAGTAAATCTTTGGTGGAGACTATACAGAATTTCATTATTTCCTGAAATTGATTTATATTTCTCTCTTCTTCATTCCTTATATGTCTAATTATTTTTTGACTGCAAGTCAGTCAGATTGTATGGCTGAGTTGGGTTCTGTGTTGAGTTCATGTCACTTCCAGGTGCTCTGCTCATTCTTCTGGACCTTCCCATAATTATTTGTGGCCAGTGTACTACCTTTGTTTGCCACCAAACCAGACTAACCCTATTTCCTTTGCAGTAGGGCTAGCAGACCCTGTTTCATGTTCTCTTTTTATTACTTGTTTTGTACCCAAATGCTTGTGTTTGCTAAGTCTTGATGAAGAATGAGCAATAAGCTGTGTGTCCTCTTCTCTATTTTGTATAATGAATCATTTTGCAGTTATAAAGGATTTAGTTATAAAGGATTTATCTGCCAGGAAGAGGTACATTTGCATTGTAGAGATAGATTTATCTAGAATCAACAAGGTGTTACACTTTGCTGAAAGCTACCTGGCTGGGAGAAGCATTTTACATAGTAACAGCATTAGAAAATTTGTGAGATTTTAATACTGTTGTTGATCATATTTAAGAGATTAATTAACGGCCAACTGAATCAGTTAGCAAAATGGAGGGAAGAGGGGTTGGAAGAACCTTGAAGGGGAGCTTGCACACAGCAGAAAGCCTATTGGCAAAGTGGATAGAAAGGAATATTTTGGGTTGACATACATTTTATTATGCCAAATTTAAAGATGAGAGCTGTAAAAGAGATAGTTGTCAGTTCTGAGTAATTGTGTAAAATTTTCTGAGAGATTGATTGGACAGTCCTCTCGTTGAAGGGTAAAGATCTTAAAAGAAAATCTAGAGTCATAAAGAGAGAAAATACATGTTCTGTCTCCTTGATCTGCCTTTACACGCAGTAGCTGTTTTACTAACATTCTATCACAGTGTTAAAAATAATACAAGAGCCATTTTAATATTATTTAACATTTGTCCAGCTATTCTACTGTGGCTAGCAACCCACAGGCATCTCATCCTCAGGGCACAGTAATTCTGAGTAATGATACTGGTCAACTCTTATTACAATTCCTTCTGCGCCTCAGTAGATGTTTGGGAAAGAGATCTTGCATGGAAAGCATTAAGCAAAGCGTCTTTTAGCATGCCACAAGTCAGTAGAGAGACTGCCTGAAAACTGGGTGGTTGTCTTGTAATGTCATCCTTTCTTGTGTTTTTTCCCTAATATCTTCGGTACGTACCTTGGCGTACACAGAGCTGATTGTTGTGCCCTTCACTGACATCTGGTTGTTTTTTTTTTCTGTAAGCATTCCCTATTTGTAAGTCTTCCCATATTTAAAGGTTAGCAGAAATCCTCTGGCAAACACATGAACTCCAGGCAGGAGTCCTTCTCCAGGCTCTTTTTGACGCTGAGGGCCATTGACCTTCAGCAGTTATGCTCCTGGGATAATTTCATTCAAGTGCAGCAAGGCCTCGAAGCACAGCCTGACACACGAGAGCAAAGAAAGGCTGCTTCTCCATCCCCCCGGACTGGCTTCAGAGCACTGAGATGTAGGCAGTTGTCAGTGCATTCAGCCGGAAGAGTCACCAGTGAGTCACAGCATCCACCAGCAGACCGATGTTAGGGTTGTGTGGAGCTGGGGTAGCGCTGCAGCGTTTCCTCTGGCTTCCCTGGGGCTGAAAGCTGGGTAGCCTCCGTCCCTTCCAGTGGCAAGCCTGTTATGTGTCACCAATACCATTGCTCTCCCTCACAACAAGCGCTCGTGTGCAATTTCATTTTGCTTATGCTTTCGGTTTTTGAGGTATTGTTGCTGAGTTTTTCCACAAAGTGGAGTTTTGCAGAGGTTGGCACAGTGGAGAGGGGCACGACATGAAATTTTCTTCCTCAGCAAGCTCCTGCTCCTGCCTGGAACAACCATTGCTCTTTCACTCAGGGGCCACTGGTTTGCGCAGGAAGGCATTTGGCTGTGATGTGAGGATGCATCACCGCACCCTGCTGAAAGGGACCACGTCTGCTCATGGTTGTGCTGATTCGTGATATTCCACCCACCTCCCCCAGCGATGGATCCGCAGTAAGGCCATCAACCTTAATTCAATACTGCTGACAGCTAAAGGAGAGATACTGCTTTAAACAGTTATAGAAGCAGAATTGCATTTTAGAAATGAAAAATAAGATTCCTATCTAAAATGACGTTTGAATACAGTTAAGTGTCATACCTCCATTTGTGGTTTTCATGACAGGGCGTACAAATATACCTCTGTTGACTGTTTTGGCAGTGCTGAAAGCACATGACTGAGAGATTACTGAGATGCTACTATTGCAGGGTTTAGAAAAAGGTTATATATGACCTACATGGAATCAGCTCTTGGTGCAGTCTTCTCCAATCTCTCCTTTACGTGGCTTTTTTCTTGTACCAGGGCAACTTCAGCCCAGCTGGTAGAGGTAGAACAGGAGTCAAAGAGTTACCCTGGTTTGAGCAATTTATTGTCTCATTTAAGTAATTGAAATTGGTTGATGTGTACCTCAGTTTCTTAATCTTTACAATGTTATTGATTTTTTTGGTGGTGTTTTTAGGAACCAAGAATTGAAAAAAATCCACTGCGTATAGTGGCAGTGTTGGTTGTGCTTGGAGCTGGGGGGCCTGAACAGGCAAAGACAAAACTTACTTTAATAATTGAAAATGGATTTGAACCAAACCTTCTCAGAAGCAAAATGTGGAAAATTACATGTGTTTCCTATCTAATCAGCTCTTATAGTTTACCCAAGAGGCACGCATGGAGTTCGGGAGCACTATTTTCACGTCCTTTCTCGAGTAGCCTTGTTTTATTTCATATTCAGCTCCATGTCTGATGTTGAGAGTGGCCCCGTGTTAAATCTGCTCCTGTTGTCTATAAATAAGCTTAGAGATCTTAACCACCTCATGATTGTGTCAGCGCCCGCCACATGTGGCAAGCGCCATTCATCTTCCAGGGCCGGCAATCAGTCTGGCCGGCGTTTCCCGGGGGTGAGCTTGCTGCCTGATAAGAGCTGGGTTCCCAGCCTATTCAGACCCAAAGAGGCCTGATGGGAATGGCAGAGCCAATAATAGAAGTTGAACCTTTTTATTTTCCCTCTCCAAGGTTTGCATTTTGAAAAGTTCACAGAAAAATCACAGAAAAGGGTTTTTGGCCTTTTTTTTTTTTTTTTTAACCAGTTCCTTGCTGTTACAAACACAGTAATCACTGCTTTTAGGAGAGATATGAAAGCTGGAGGGAGGGGTTTTTGTTGATGGTGGTTTGTTGGGGTTTTTTTAATCTCACAAATATGCAAAAATACTTGAGAGAAGAGGGAATCAAATAGCAAATACAGTCTGATAGTGAAACAAAGGCAACAAAAAACAACCAAAAGAAACCACAGAAAGAGAAATTTTAACAAAATTACTCTGTCTCGTTGTATAGTTTGAAGCCAGGATGTTCATATTTAGGGATAAAAACCATAAAGATCTGCTGTGTGAGATGAAATTTTTTAAAAAGCCCAATTACTATTCATGCACCGTGTTTCCTAGGTATTTGGGAATAAGTATTTTCCAACTCTTTTGGTCCTTTACAATTTTGTAGATACTGCAGAATGTGTAAGTACCACTGTATGCTGAAAAATCACACTTCCCTTGTAAAATTCGCTGCTTCTGTTTATTTGCTTACTATTAATTTTTGGAAGTGCTGTTGGAGATGCTTATTCATTGGTTAGCAAATCACAGGAAAAAATACATATGTTACCTTGAGTCCTAACAAAAACAAAAAAGTAGCTAGATTTTGTGCAAGATTAATAGGGAAAAACATTATCATCTTATTTGTTGTGCTCAACAATTATTTGCTGTCTCAGGAGCTATGAAGATAAATATTAGATCCTAAGTCGACTCCTCTAATTGAAAAATGAGAAAGTGTGAAATATAGCTGAATTTCTTATTCCACATTCTGATTTCATTATAGTTTTACGGAAGCTAGTTGTTGCTGTAAATTCGGGAAAGCTACATCACACCAACATGAACGCTGGGGAGTCGTTCAATCAAAAGGCGGGAAAATGAAGTAGACCTGGTCACAAGCATTTCCAAGAGAACGCGGAGGGCCTGGCTGCTCTGCGTGCTGTGCGGCTCTGTGGAAAGTTCACGCCGCTGAAACGTGGCAGTGAACAACGTGCCGGCTCCTCGGGTGTGCTGTGGAGCTTGCGTTGGTGAAAGCAATCATATGGGCGTTAGACGAGGCTGAAGGAGCAGATGTTCTAAAATTTGTATACGAAGCGTAACATCCCTACTTTGAAACAGCAGCAGTGGAGAGGGAGAGCAGTTAGAACTGAGCTGGCTGAATTATTGGCATGTGTGAGTTCCAAACCGGTAAGTTTCCACTTGAGTTTCCTGCCCAGTATTTTATCTTTGTCTGAATTTACATTTTTAATTTTTTGGGGTTTACGATGATATTTCGTTATGTGTTGAAACCTCTTAAGTCGGTATTTCCAACCCAGAATTGTTTTGAGACTTTTGTCCTGTGAGAAATTTGGGCATTTATATTTTGTGTTTAGATACATTTTGAAATGTTGACATTTTCCGTGAAATGAAAAATCTGTCTCTGTGTGGCTCTAATGAGCAAGATTTCTCTCCTTGAAGTGGTTCACTGTGGGAAGGCTGCGCCCTTAGCGTGCGGGGCAGGGGCTGCTCCCTCAGTGGGAAGTTATTTACTGTCCTGCCTTCATCAGCTGTGTGGCCCTGTTCATTTTATACTGTAAATTATTCAAACTGCACTCTGGAGATAGAGTAAATAATTTCCTTGCAGGTTTTTTTCACAGCTCTGTTATCGTAACATCTTAGTTCCTTACAAATGTTAATTAAATGAACATCACAGAGCTCTTGTGATGAGTTTATTCCCATTTTATGTATAGGAAGTGAAATAAGAAGATTAAAGCGAACGTATGTAACTGGAAAAATGGGTAAGCTTTCAGGCATATACAAACATGGGCTGCTTTTTCTGCCTGTATGAAGCAGCCTAATAAAAAGAGATGGCCTCCTCCTACACATGCAGCTTCACTTGCATCCTTAGGCAATGACAGAAACAGTAACGATGCTGCTACAAAGATTAAAGCCAGAAATTATGAAATGTTGACTAATTTTGGCTGCCTGGTGTGAGAAACCTGGAGCTCAATCTTTTTTTCAAAGCGTTTTTTGAGGACATTGTGTTTTCCAAGTATCTCTCTCACAGGTCTCGTTTGCAGCTGCGACCACTTGGCTTCTTTGCCGATCTGAATACAGGTGTCCTGGGGTGGGTGCCTGGAACACGAGAGCAGTGGAGCTTGCTGTGAAAGTTTTGATTTATGTCATCTGCCCTGTATCGTATTAGAGTTCAATGGCCATTTGCCAAGGATGGCTTCTGTTCCTTTAAACGTGAACTCATCTTTCTCTTCTTTCTCTTTCCTAACTCCTTTATTTCACACTCTCCAACTTCTCTAATGGTAAAAGCAGGAGTATTAATGACTTGTATCAATAGAAAATTTACTTTTTTTTTCTAGCATATGGCTTTCCTCAGCGCCAAGTGAGCCATCAGCCTTCAAATGTCTGCTCTGCTATAAGGCTGGAGGGTTGGAGATGCAGCGTGAGGAAATGATGTGCCCGTCAGAAATGGCAAGGCATAAAAAATCCATAATCAGAAACTCCCCAGAATTCTCACTATCCTTTTATAGCCAGACAGCAGCTTTTCTTTGTTCCACACAACCTTTAAATCCCCCGAGGACTCTCTTTTTAAATATCTCTGAGTTGAGGCCTTGAACTCAAACCAAAGGAGGAGCAGATGAACTTGAGGAGTTAATGACAAATACTTGTGACAGACAAGCATTGTCAGTGAGGTTGAACAATCCCTCGTTTTTAGTGGCATTTAGTGGATGAATGTTAGACTGCAGCACTAGCCCATTAGAAAATATTTTAAAGAGGTGTAATTAAGTAGTAGGAAAGTTTCTCTTTTTCGAGAGGTAGCACATATGGTGAGATAAGCATGGTGGATTTCCATGGGCAGGTGTTTCTTAATACATACATGCAATTAAAAACAGAAGTTTTTCACCTTGCGTGCAGACAGGGTCTTGCCCCAAGAACCACTGGAGTCAGTTCAGCTGCATCCAGCTGGGATCCTTGGGGACAGTCCCGGGAGCAGCTGCTTCTTGGTAAAATGTGCATGAGGGTGCGCATTCATCCCAGGTCTTTGCAATTTCTGTTCACCTGTTTTTGCAGAATACAAATGACAAGGTTTTTAAGCGACAACCAAGTACTGCCCTATTAAGCTCTCTTGTTTCAATGTGTGCTGAGTAGGAGAGCTTTACCTTACCGTGTTGGTCCCAAAAGCTTTCAGTAGCGTTAACAATTATGGCCTGAGAAGTTGAGTGTAACACATGAAGGTATAATTATGTTCAGCTGGATTAATTCTGCATGATAATTAGCAGCGTAGCCAGTTTGCAAGATAAGGAATATCTTTGTGAATGACTGTAAGAACTTTGGTCTTCTGTCCCTCCTGACCAAGCGTGATGTCAGTAAGCTGGAGGTTCCCATTTTGCAGCGATCAGGCATCACGGTCTTCCTGGCCACATCCCCCAGAGCCAACTTCACCGGAGCTTGCCAGCACTGTCCAATTTCTGTGCTGGTCGAGGGAGCGGGGAGGAGAGAAGAGGCAACCCAAGTCGCAGAAAATCTGCTGAGGAGTGAAATACATCCCCTTTGGCCCCACAATCTCAGCAGTAAGTTGCTCATCCCGTGTTAGGCTAAGACACGTGATTTTGCCATTTCCTGCTGATCCTGCTACATGGAAACAAAGTCCAGAAGCTGGGGCAGTTGAGAGCCCAGGCTGTCATTTGTGACCAGGGTCTGGTACTGGGTTTGAACACTGCCAAGGTTGGATTGTGTTCAGAAGCAGGACCTGGGAGGTACAAAGTCAGCACTTGTTCCCCAAGGAGGTGTTTGTTTCTCCTTTCAATTTAGAGCCTGAAATGCCATTTGTTTAATGTTGCTGTTTAAATAATGATTTATAAGACTCCAGGCCAGCCATGGTACAGCTTAATGACTGCTATAATTTATGTATGCCACTGGCTATATAAACACTGCTGTAACTATAAAGGATGTCTCCCACAAATTTTACTTTGATACTGATTTGATACCATTCATTTTCCTTTCCTTACACATCTTTTGTGTGTGTTGGTTGAGGCCACTTGACTCAGTGATCCAGGTCATTTTGGCTCACCTTGCCAGGAGTCATTGGGGCTGGAAAATGAAGAGAGCAAATATCTATTTTTGTTACAAAATATTTTGATTAAGAATTAAGTTTTCTTGAGCTTGGATGCAAACAGCTGCATCAAGTGGCCCATTAAAAGGGTCATTTTTATTTGGGCTTTTTTTGGTTATCCATTTGTTCTACTACTTAATCATCTCTTTTATCCAATTCATTTTGCCTTTGTGCACACAGTAGGCAAACAAAAAGGAGACAGGAATAAGTCATGCATTGTCACAGAGCCCAGCCATTCTCCGCGCTGCAGCTTTGCTATTTGTGTTCTCTAACCTATACAAGGAGCATGTATATATGCATCTAATGTAAATCTGAGCTAATTCAAGCCCCGTCTCCACAGAGATGAATGAGCATGCAAATCTGCTGCTTTGTTTTGGAGAAAAAGCTCCTGGAATTGCTTGATGTCTAGTTGCAACTGATGGCTTTTGAATACAACAGTCAGTTGACTTCGGGAGATTTGTGGTCCTGGGCTGCAACAAAGACACCTGGGAAGACAGTAGGTGCTCTTGAATGCCTTGCTTCTGTTATAAATAGTGTAATGCAGTAATGTGTTTGGAAAACTGAGTGCCTTTAGAAAGTTAAATGGATTGAGTAAACAGAAAAACTCCATTCCCTACAGTAACCCCTCCCCTGAATCTCTGCATATTGTATCCCAGCAGCTGCTGGGACAAAACATGGACGTTGCTGAAAAGATTGCAGATACACTGAGTGAGCCATGAGAGCTGGTAGTGAACGTGGGCGTTTCTTCAAAACCGTTTGTGCAGTAATTCAGCAAGACAAAAATACTTCTAATTTCGAGTAAAAGTTTTTAAGAGTGTCATGATGTTACTAACCTCATGGAAGTGCTCTGGGCCTTGTTGCTTAACTTTTCTTTAGGCAGTACCTCCAGCAACATGGTACCATATAGATTCATTGCATACCCCTAGGAGAAGGGATCACCTGCTGAGTTACCAGAGCTACTTCCTACGGTTTTCTGGCATCGTTTGCACGCTGACCTGAGCCCACTGTGACTGGCTGTGACATGCGGAGAGCTTTGCTTCTGGCGCAGGGAAGGCTCTTAGTGGTGTCTCTAGGAGTGCACTTCTGCAAGGAGCACGGCAAGGCCAAGGAGGATATCTTCTCATTGCTTTACACCCTTACTGAGAGGCCTGCAGAAATTGTTAGCAGCCAGCTCCAAGTTACTTGGTCTATTTTTTTCTGCAAAGCTCTCCTCTGTAGTCAGCCTTGACCCTGACTGAAATACAAGGGCACTGTGCAGCCTGCATGCGGCAAGCCAGGATTGCTCAAAGGCAGGTGAAAAAAATTGAGCTGACAATAACACAGAGCACCCATTTCAGGAGCCAGGGTCCTTTATTAAAAAGGTTTGGCATGTATTCCCCCCACTCCTGAATTGATTTGCGCCATAAAATGAGCCTGAAGAGAAATAGTGGTTGTTTTCCTACATGCTTCATTAATTTTTAGTTTTGGCAGGCGATATAAATAAAAGTATCAAGTGCACATCTAATTGAATCACCAGTGATTCCCAACTCCCTGTAGTACCAGAGAACATGATGTAGCTGCGCTGTTCAGCAAGCACGGATGAGTTAGGCAAACAGTGGCTCAATCTGCCCACAGGCTTTGGTTTAATCTTGAGTATTTACCCATTTAATATGAGACAGGGCAGGAGCTATTGCAGTGGGGGGTTCACAGCACAGATCCCTTCCTACTTCTAGGAGTAGTGAACTGGAAGCACATCTTTGCAGAAAGTCAGGAGGTTTCGATTAATTGCATCTACACCCAGATTTTTGTGGAAGGGCCCTTGCACTTCTCAAGCTTGGCCTCCTCCATACATGCTGACTGTATGATGTTGCTAAGCTAATTCCTGCCTCCTTCAGATGGCTGATCTAGAGCATATACCTCTTAAAAAAAAAAAAAAAAAAAAAAAAAAAAAAAAAAAAAAAAGCCTTGTCCTAAGTACCTCACTTGGCCAAAATCAAAGGATGAGAAAACTCCTATAGCTAAGTAAAATTATACCCACTGGGCTGGATGATCTCTGACTTCTCAGCTGTCAAGGGAATCAAGTGCCTTCAGAAAAGGAAGTACTCAAGTTCATTCCTGAGTGGGTGATACTGGCCTCTAATTATAATGTTCAGCGATCTCTTTTCATAAGAATTTGCTCCTTTCCACATTGCTAGCTGCCTTTTGCTGCTTGGCATAGGCAAAATGTGTTAGTGATTTTTGTGTCTTGGTAGTTATAGTCTGCTGTGGGCTCCCTGACTCAAGAGGAGGGGAGTGCAGGATGCAGGAGCAGGAATGGGTATAGAAGAGAAAGAAAACTATGAGCAGAGATCAAGCTGTTTTCTCTCTTGCAGCGAGCATATGACAATGTGAGATGTCCAAGTCATAGGTAATATGTGTTGACAGGAGGACATGATGAAAGCTTGTGCTCTTTCCAAGCCATATAGCCATGTTGTTCCTGAACTAGACAGAGAAGGTCTCAGTCTTTAGGACTGTCAGTATGGCCATAAATTCACACACAATTAAAAATCTATCACACGTATTGTGGTGTTCTTGAGAAGTACTACAGAGCAGACTGCAGGATTTCAACCCTCTTTGCAAGGGCCGAAGATGCCTTCCAAGTTAAAATATCAGGAACACCTGGGCAACTGAAGGTCACCATTAGGTGGAACATCAGATATTTGACAAGATGAAACAGGCCAAACAAAATAAAATAATTACTTTGTCAAATAATTACTGGGTTGAGGGAATTCCACAAGGTATTTTCCTCTTTGGTGTTCCCCAGGATCCTATGACCTGTAGGAGAAGGCGGCAATTCAGTAACCTGAAGTGGTTTTTGTTTTCTTTTTCTCTAGGGTCTGCCTCTGGCTCAAAAATGGCTCTGGAGGGCTCCTTCAGCTGCTGGAACGGAACGGCGATCAGGCTGGGGCAGGCGTGTGACTTCGTCAGGGACTGCGCCCAGGGAGAAGATGAGGGAGAGATGTGCAGTGAGTAAATCTGAACCCCCAGGATGCAGCCTCCTTTTCCAAAAGCACTGATCATTTTGTTAATGCCTGAGGCTTTAGCACTAGTTTAGCACTAACAAAAGGCCAGTACGCGGACCAGTATCCACAGGCAGTTTTACTGGATGTTTGCTTGGAGCGGACCATTGGAAACGTTCCTTTACTCGCCCGCATTAGTTCTGCAGCAGGTTCTCACAGTGCTCTTAGTGCTTTATCTCTTCTAAAGTCCTGATCAAAAGTGCAAAAGAAGTATAGCCTGAATAGCTAGATGCCTTATAGAATTAAGATATGTGTAGTTTGTTAGAGCCTTTAATCAAAATGTAGCACAGCATGTGGCAGAAGGGAGAGGAAGGAGAAAACTACCCAGGTGAAAAATGAGTAGAGCCAGTAGCTTGTCTTTGACCAATTCCTTTGTCTTTGTAATTCCTCTTGTTTTCTACCCTCTCTTCTGCAGTCAGTAGTCTAATAAAATACACTGGAAAATAGATAGCAACCTGAGTTTTTGGAAAACTTCCTGTGCCTGAATACTTTGTGATTGTGTTGCATAACCTAGATACTTTAGGACCTTCCCTTAGGGAGTGGTGAATTGTCAGCTGTATGGTTACCCAAAGGGCAAATATATTAAGAATAATCACTGAAAGTTCATCATTTATCAGTTTGAGGTGTACGTGTCACAGCTGATCTAGCCTATGGACTTTTGTCAACAGAATTGCATCGATTTGGTGTGCAAAAAATGTGTTCCCTGACCAAAGTACCAGTACTGGCAAAAGTTTTTGGAATAGAAGAGGCAATTATTCTCAGTTTAGCTTTCTATGTGACAGCTAGAGCAGGGGAGAATCTGGGTAACTCGGGCAAACTGTGTTGATACAGGGGATGTCTAAACTTACAGACCTTTGCTGTTTCTTGTAGAAACTTAACATAAGAGTGACACACAACTTCTAGCAAGTTCCAGTTATTTGCTGCTAACAAAGAAATAAAGTAATAGATTTTATTGGTGTGGAGAACAGTAATTTGACCTGGGATCATCTAGTAAACTAGTTAAAAGCTTGAAATGATACACTTCTCCATCATGTTAGACATTGTTATCATTTGAAGTTTTATTCATTAATGACACACACAGTGAATGTTAAATTCGCTTTCATAGGAACAGTGTTGGTGTAGAGAGAGATTATTTACCAGCAACTGTATGTCCAGATACACTGTTGTGTTTATCTGCTGTCAATGGCTCTGCCTTGTGAGGTGATCCTATACCAGTGGAACTAGCAGAGCTCACAGGTGGAGCTGTATTAGTCGCAAGTGCAAACTAAATACAGCCATGGGATGGGGCAGGCCTAGAGGAACATACTTACCTGTTCCTTTCAAACACTGGGAGCACCTGTAGCTGGTGTCTCATCCATATTCACGTATCAGGAGGCTGCTTTTACCCCTGGCTGCCACCCTGTATCCCGTGGTGACACAGCTGCTAAAGTTACCAGTCCCTCTCATGTAAGCCATCCACAGGGGTTGGTTTGGGTGCCTTTTCCTCTTCCATGCACCATTCATCTGTAGCTGTTTGCATAAAGCAGTAAGTAGCACTTACAGTTGTATCAGCAAAGAATGTACGGAGAATGTAAATGAGAAAATGTAAAAAGCAGAAGATATTTAACTACCTGTTTAGCAGAGCATCACTCCCCAGCTTGAGGAGAAGACCACATGGTTTGTTTTCAACACCAGGTACTGGGAATGAGAGTTCTTAGAGCCAGAGGCCCAAAAAGCACCATCTTCTACCCAAGCAACAAAAAAGACTGGCTTGCCTGAGCCAGAGCTCAGGTTGTGGGTATGTCTCCTTATCCACATATAAGCCTGCTCAGTTCTATGGCTGATTTCTCTGCTTTTGCCTTGTTACTGTCTTGAATATTGTTGGCATAAGACTTCTTACACAAAACAGAGAAATGATCTAATGTTTTACCTGTCAGTACATCAGCATGGCAGCCTAACACAAAACATATGTCATCTTTCAGCATATCAGTTGTCATTTTACTCCTGAGCAACATGGATGTTTTCATCAGCTTTTTGCAAGTGTGGCAAAAAGTGATTCAGATATATAAAGCAGAGAAAGTGGTTTCCCAAATGCTTCTACTTACACAAAAGAGCTGCCAGCAAAAGATGCTCGTGAACTGAGGGGAGAGCTTTTAAAATTACTGTTAACCAAAAGCTTCTGTCTTTGAGCTTCAAGGAGATGCTGGATTATTTTTTTTCCTTTCACAGTCAGGTGAATCAGGGCATGTACTGATTTTTTTTTTTTCATTTTTCTTTTTTGCTGTGGTTTTTTTTTTCTTCCTATTCATTTGATTTTTGTTCCTTTCTTAGCTGAACAAAATCTCCCTACAGCCAGCTGTTTGTTAACATCTCTTTACTTATTAATGCTCAATGAAATGTCACGGTGCTTGTTCTGCATGCAATCAACTAGTCTGTGTAGAGAGTATAAAATCAGAGGGATGACTCCTAGAGAAAAGCATATTCTTGTTTGAGTCATAATCAAATATTCTTCCAGGAGCAAAAGACAGTTTCAAAGAGGCAAATGTGGTATTGGATGCCAAACTGTGTTGTTATGGGATCAGACATATAGATTTAACAGGCTGATGGAAGAGCCACACTGAAAATTATTTCACAGAAGAATACTTTGCAGACATACATTAACACTTCAGATACTGGTTGTCTTACGTCTTTGCTAGTAAATTCATGCTTTTATGGATTATAACTTACTGCAAAAAAAAATAACGTACTTCTTATTGTAGTAGAGAATCATATGTCTAGTATACCTGGTATGGTACAGGATAGATGAAAATTCAAATTACTTACTAGTATAGATTGGCAAAGCTCTACTTTGCAGAAAGGGAGAATTTGTTTCAGTAGTTTTGTACTTCTGTTTCTAGTTAACAATATATTAGATTTTGTTTCAGGAATCTTTTATCGCATGAGAGATAGTTTGGGCAAAAAATGAAAAGTTTTACTGAGAAAAAGAGCATATACTTTTGGCTAGTCCAAAATTATTTTAATTCTGGCTCAAATTCACCAAAGAATTTCAGCCTGGGAAAATAGTGGTTAGGAAAGTTATGAATACATTAAAAAAAAAAAGGAGGTGCTGACTGCTGACAGTACATTTGTTATTTAGAGATCCAGAACTTAGAAGATTCACCCAGGTTACGACAAACCCAGGTCTGATTCTTTCTTCTGCCTAAGTAAATTTGAACACTTATTTCCTATTTCCATTACGAGTTTCCAAGACACTGTGGTCTGAAGTTGTGGTCTAGTTCAGAAGAAAAAAGGTTACTCAAGTGTCTCCTGGGGCTGCTCTTCCACATTTTGAAAGTTTTACCTGGAGCAGGGATTGAAAATAATGTCCTCCATCTTTCAAATAAATCTTATAACCACTGGGTTATAGGGTAATTTTCACTCTTTGCCTCATTGACTCTATAAGGCTGTTGAACACATTACCAGGCGAGATAAGGAAGACGAGTATCTGATTTGTGAAAGGAGGGACTCGAGCTGGGCGGTTGGAGGAGTGAGTGCACACCTGGCAAAAGACAGATGGCAGCTGGACCAGGAACCTGTAAGGTTTGAATTTGTGATAACGTGACCAAAAAAGCATAAATAAGTAGTTCATCAGGGGCCAGTTTACTTTCCAGGCAAAAATGCATGAAGGAACCACTGGATTAATTTATATCCTGGTGACAGATACAGCCCAGCAGAGTCCCCCTGTGAGCACAATGATGAAGTAACAACCTGTTGCCTGCAGCGCTCTCTTAAGGTTCCTGTCTTGCACACACTAAGCCTTTTGTTTCTGTTTTGATCACAAGCTGTACTTCTAGCAACAAATTCTAACCTGTGGCAGTTCTGAACTCAGCAAAGCCTTCTGGCATTAAAGGATAACTCTTCACTGAATGTGTTGAAAAGTGTTTTCCCTTTTTATGCTTCATTTCTAGTAGCATTTGGCTGACCAACTTTGCTAGGGGCAGCCATTGAAACAAGCTCACGTTTAAGATTCATGTGCTTCTTTAAATTGTTTGAGTAGCTGATCTATTTGGCTTTTGAGATTTCCTCATAAGTTTAGTAAAGGTCCATACATACGAGAGTAGTCTTTTATGCTTGTGTCCTTTATAATACGAGTCTGGAATTTCACCCAAAAGTTTAAACTGTAGTATCTGGTTGATTTACACCTAGTTTGGAATCAAGAGCCTGATCCATTCACCTCATAAATTATCGCAGTTGCTAATTTTTCTTGCTATTAAAGGATGAAAAATCTGAGTGAAACCAAAAATCCTTGAATTTATTTAGATTTTGCTTGAAAGATGATTCATTCTGAAGGCTTGAAAGTACTTACCTAACTACAAGTTTAACACCCTACAGCTTTTCTCTACTTCATCACTCAAATAAAAGCAGAGACTTTTACGTTCCCACAGTGATCCAATCTCACTGAATTCCTCTATTCTCCATCCTGTATCCACAAACTACATCTTAATCCTGCTAAGGTCTAAATCCTCAGAGGTTTCTGTCACTAATGATAACATCCAACATGGCAGGCTTCAATAGACTTAACTTTTGCCCCCTCATTTACTTGATTTTCCAATAAAGTCAGGTTAGCTTTCCCCCATCAGTGCAGTGTCTGCACCAATGTGAGTTTGAATTAAAAACATTCGGAAAATTGCGAAGTACTCGTCGACAGAGAAGCACTAGGCAAAGAGGTCTGTGTGGAGTAGCAATACGTGGAATCGCAAATGCTGTGTGTATTCAAAATAAGAAAGAGCAGCAGAGAAAAATGCATCCCGTGCACGGGACATCTGAAAACTCATAAAAAATTAATTTGTGGAGGAGGAATGAAATTTTCTGGGAAAGTAATAGCTTCTTATTTATGCCCTTTACTTGTCCATCTACAGTGAGCTTTTCATGGCCTCCAGGCAGGGTTTGCTGCTTAGATGACTCGTTCCTGCTGCTCTGACTTGTTTACATCATCCTAGGTAGTGTATGGCCATGAAATGAATTCGGTTGGACACTGAGCCAAGCTGTTTCAGTAGGAATTCAGGACACATTATAATTTGTCATTTTCTTTGAATCCCAGCCTCAGGCTGCACAATGAAATATAATCAAATCCTGTAGAGGGGTACAGCAGAAGGAAGAAACTCTGCTTAACAGCTCCGCATTTAAAGACTGGGCTGAATGAACTGGGAGATTTTTAAAAGGAAAAACTTGAAAAAGCTTTAAGTCCAGTGCAGGTTTTGATCTTTTCATAGCAAAGTTGTGTGCTTGCAGAAAATAACAGTATAACATTGCTCTCACCCTCATGTCAGGTTCTAGGTTCAAATTTGGCCCTACTAAAAAGACACAGATGTAAGGTTTGTTTCAGTTTCCTCTGTGAAGTGAGTTGAGATCCAGGCTACTAGAAAATCAAATACTCATGGTCTAGACGCTTCAGCTGTGGGATTCCCAAGCTGTTTTCTCAGGGTAGACCAAGAAGTAGGTGCATGTGCCACTGGCAATTAATTGTCTTTTGAGGTGTATGAGTCAAAGCAGGGGCCCTGGGAGTAGGTATTTAATGGACCTGCAATCTCAGCCAGTGAGTTCTGCTGGTCTTTGAACATTTCAAATGAACTGGGGTTCGGATACTGGTGCCTCAAGTGTCTGGCACCCTCTTTACAGACAGAAAATTTCAGACAGAAAAATTTTAATAGGCACAAGAAGATCTGAATTCAGGAGCCTCCTCTTTTCATAGAGAGGATAATGAAATTGCCCATATCACCTGACTGGCAGATCCTTTTGCTTTAGGAGTTTGTAGTCTATCCTCCATTTTGTAAGTGAAGAAATTTTTACTCTGCTTTTGACAAGCAGCTGAAAGGAAAAACTGATTTCCTGGATATGGGGTTTTACGATGTGTTCGCACATGAAATTTCGTTTTTAGCTTGCAATTTTACACAGATTTCTTGTCTCATTTTCCTTTATTTAAAACAAACAAACAAACAAAAAACTAAAATGCAGAACCCACAAGAAAAAAAGAAAGATATTTTTAGGGGAGGTTTTGGGGGAACAGGGAAGGAGAAAACAAATATGGACTAAGCGTTTTTAAGAGCAGATTTGAGTATACAGTGGTGTAAAAACTGTGCGAAGCCAGAAGGATATCATCATCCCTTTTGCAGCTACATCTGTTCATCACAGCAGTGTTCCGAGTTTATTGGAAGGAGGACCACCCCAAAGAGCAAGCGTGTCCAGGGGCTCTGTACTGCCAGCCCCAAGGACTGGTTGGTCTGGATAGCAGGCTAAAATGACTGGTTGCTGTTCTTCTGTTCTGGCATCTTTCACGCCTAATGTAATTCTGTATTAAAAAGACACCTTTTTCTCCCAGGCTAGCTTTGTGCTCTGTCTTTTCCCCGGTAAAACCTGGTTTGTGCCCTTCTATTACTGGGAAGCCCTCTGGTATCTGACAGAGTTGTCAGCAGCACCCTGAGTGCAGAATCTGTATGAACAATCATTAGAGATTCACTAAAGGTGAAAAATCATGTTATAGTGGTAGTGATTTTACATGGCATTTTATAAGGTTTGTTTTCTGCAGAGGTTACTTAATAAGTACAGAGTCTGGCCTCACATTGAAGAAGAGAAATGCAAAGGCAGAACTAGACAACAGTAGAAAATAGGGAGGCAGTGAGTGTTTACTGAGGGTGATGAGAAAAACGACTTCATGAGTTTTGAAGGAAATGTGTGATACGTGGTGAGTAGAGGATGTTCACCTGTGGCAATATATTCTATAGCTCAGGGCATGAGATGTGCTTTGCACCCTGTGTAAGAACTTGCAATGTAAATAGAGAAGGAGATGAGGAAGGCATGAAGTTACTTTGAATGAGATGACTATTACTTTAGAGCTGGTTAATTTAAAGGTAAAAAACTAGTGTATCTTTATTGTTTGGAGCTGGAAACTTGCCTGAAATCCCAAACCAGTGACAGAATGAGTGGGCTTCAAAGCCTGAAAGTGTGGCTTAAAATAAACTATCCTCTTTTCATCCATTCATCTCACCAAACAGATCCACAGGTGCAAAAACTGAGGCACAAAATGATTCAGTGCTTCACCTCAGACCACGTTAGTGTTCACAGAGGGAAGTCGTGTTGCTGAGCTGGGCTGAGCAGAGATCTAGGCTGTAAGGGAGGGAAATCACATCAGGAAATTATCGCTCTCCAAGATCTCCCTCCATCAAGCTGCAGAAGCAGGGGTTAGGAAAGCCACCTCCAAGATGTAACCTTGGGTGGGTTTATACCTGTGGAGCTGTAGAGACCAGGTATTTAGGAGACTCCAGAGTGTACACTGAGATGTGTCTTTTCACTCGGATTTGTCGAAGTGTGGGGAGAGTCGCTTCGTCACAGTCTGGGGGTTGTTTCCCTTGCCACCCCCCTCCCCACAGTCAGTCAGGTATGTGACCCCACACAGAAGGACTGTGGGGGTGACCGCGTGCCCTGGGCAGCCCGCTCAGAATGGTCACTGCGGCTTTTCTGTGCGCCCAAGAGTCTCCTCCTCAGCTCACCTGGGTTCTTCTGTGTGTGTGTGTGTGTCTTTCCCTCTTGCAGAAAATCTTCCCTCTGGCTTTTACTGTTCGTTTGAAGAAGGAGACTGCGGCTGGATGCAGGGCTCTTCTGCATCCCATCCTTCTCCATGGCGGATTGGGAGCCCGGAGCACAACCGTTTTCCTTCAGTAGAAGGTGTGTGAGAGCAAATAGTAACTGCAGGGATTGTGCAGCGGAGAGGGGGAAAAAAAAAAAAAAAAAAAAGATACACAGATGACTGGGAGAAGGAATAAAACACAAGGCATGTTTTCCTGTGTATTTATATATTCACCCTCTGGTGAAACAAAAACCAAAAAACCAAATAACATCTTTCTACTCAAGTGCTTTGGGGAAAAGGCTAACCTGCTCGCTTTCTGTCTTGATGGTATAGACTGGTAGTTCTGGTCTCCATGACTGACACCAAATACTGATCTTGATCCTTTCTAAACGACTTCACACCAAGTATTCATCTGCATGACCCTCCTCCATACTGATCTGTTTTTTTCTTTCCGGTTTTCCTGTTTACATCCTATGTTTCCCTGTTCTGCTTATTTATTCCCCTTCTCATTTCCTAATTCTTCCCCTCTTTGCTCCATTGTCCCTTGAGTTCTACTTTTATGGATAATTACAGCAGAATTAATGGTTTATAATCCCAACATTGCTTTAGAAAGTTAGATCCGGAGTTAAACATGAAGAGTAAGATTCTCTACTTTAGTGTGAACTGGTATAGGCTACAGTGCATTTATGCCATCTGATGGCTCAGCCCACAGTATTACAGACCACAGAGTGATGGAAGGACAGGGGAAAATGAAGGCAAAGAAAGAGGGTACTGTGGGAAGCTGGCAAGTGCTGCTGATTCATGATTTGTGTATGCTGCAGAGGCAATTATTTCAATGAAAGCCCAAATAACTGGGCTCTAAGTAGTGGTACCCTCCTGAGCTGGGGAGGCAGAGCTGAAACAATGCAAATAACACACCTTTTCATGCAGAGCTGCCAAGGAGGAACCCTGGTGTTACTACTGCCCCTGTTCCTCTTGTTACAACAAGTGATTAAAGGAGCAAAGAGGCCTCCAGCTGCATTAATATTACTCTGGTGGTATTTTGCCACAGTTGTGTTTTGTTTTGGGATTGGCTAAGATAAATATTCTCTTTCAAGTTACCTTTTTTTCATAAAAGTTACCTTTTGTTATTCAGCCTTGCAATGACGATGACTCTGAAGTCACGGAGGAAAAAAGAAGATAGCTGTAGGGGGTAGACAGAGTTTTTAAGTGTGTTTCCTGAGTATGTTTGTTGGGTAGGTGAAGCTGCATCCCTTATAAATTGAAAAAGCCTTCTGCTCTCTGTAGCTGGAGCCAGCTAACGTAGGTCCTGGGGACATTTCACAAAGCCTGAAACCAGAAGGTGAATGCTGCAGTTTGACTTTCTTTCTGCTCTTTTATCCAGGTTGTGCACTCCTCCTTAACACCAGCAAAGCACCAGCAGTAGCAAACACTGTCATGACCAGCACTGCATTTCCAGCTCCTCTGAGGAACTCTCCCTGCGAGGCAAGTCCTAATGTTCCCTTTTCTTTTGCAGCTTACAGAGCTTTTGTGTGTCTGACTCTGGTTTTCAAATACAGGCACTGGGTCAGTAGCACAGCAACCGATTTCTCTGATGGCTTATCTGTAAAATACGCTTATTTAATGCCTCTGTATGCAGGTGAAAGATATGGTTATCGCCTTGAAATGTTACAAAATACGCTCTGAAAAGCTTAGCGTATCTTGTCCTCATTGTATGGCCTCACATGATGTATTACAATCTTCATAATTTGGTGTATCGACTGTAAAAGTACTGCAGCCAGCATGACATAAACGCAAAGAGGAAGAAGCTTACTGCACGAACAAACACTGTATTTGCAAGATCTGAGAAAGCGTAGGCTTCAGGGCTGCCCCTGAGCTGCTCACAAAATACAGTGCATGCTTCCTCTAGCACAGCTGGGATTCGAGCTGGCAGGTCTTCATCGTGCTGCTCCTCAAGCCTACCAACCCTCCTGTAGGCCTTGTTCGTAGGTGCACTGAAGTTAACAGCAGCAGAGATAAAGTGATGTAGAATGGAACCAGGTTCTTATTCAAGCAGAAAAGCTGTTGACAGTTGTATGACATCGACTTAAGCAAGTATATCGAAGCTTGCCAGCTCTGCACAAGTGGTTGTCATTTCTGAGTCAACTGTACTTAGCCCTTAAACTGCAGATTACAGAAAGATGACCTGTCTGCATTGCTTTAGTCTATAGCCTCACATATGGTATTATTGCTGATAGAATTTATTGATGACTTAGGGCTTTGAACCACACCTGGTGACTTAGACCATTTCACATCTTGCATGGTCACCCTGAAATGTCACACAAGCTCCTGGATCCTGGAGTAGAGGGGTTTGGGAAAATTGATCCTAACAAAGCACAGTTTGGTGTTTGTTGGCTGAGCACTGAACAGCCAAAAGAATCAGATTCTCTCTGTTCCACTGATCTGAAAATGCAGAAAGGACGAGAAGGGATGCATTAGAAAGTCCTCTGGAATGAAAGCACAAAGTGTTTCTTTGGCTTACAGTTTGGTTTGGTTCACTTCTGTTGGGTATCTCTGTTCATATAGCAAAGCTCGTCTGTTTTTGCTGTCTTGATATATTAATGTCCTCCTTCTTTAGGAAGTACTTTCTACCTTGTTTTTCCTCCCTTCTATGACAAAGGCATATGCAGGTTCTGAATATTTTAAGGCCTTGTTCTGCTGTGGACCAGGAAGAGCGAGTGTTTTTCATAATCCACCTGACACAGGAATCAGAGTGAATGATTTCCCAATATGTGTATATTTTTTTCTTGTGTATACAACAGTGCAAATAATTAAACTTGCCGTCGGGGGAGAAGCTGCCATGTATTTCATCTGCTCACATGCCATCCCACCTCCGTCACTCCCCTTGGCAGTTAAAAGGCATCCGGACGCATCCAGCATTGCAGCTGTCGGTAATAAAGAGTGAAGGAGTTTGGCAAGGGTTTTGTCTCTTGCCTTTTTATATAGTGTAAAAGCTTCCCTTCTCAATGAGCCCCTGGTGGCTTCAAGTTCTATTTTACTGGAACAATCTGTCTGTGAGCAGAATAATTTAATTCCACTTTTCAGCACAACACAAGAGGAGAAAGGAGATATTCCCCCCCCCATGCACTTATTCCTCCAGTAGGTGCCAACAAACTTCCTTATAGTGGAATTATAGTCAGAAAAGAGCTTGTGAAAATACATAATGCTGTCCTGTATTTATTCACCCTCGGTCACTTCCCTGTTGAACTGGCTCAAGTTCAGGCACTAAAAGATGAGTTTTCTTCTACCTGTCACTGCTGACAGCTCCACCTGGCATGTCACAACCAGGACAGATTCTCTGGCAACTGAAGTCCCACAGACAAAACCCTCTCATGATTCACGTGGCGAAGGGATATCAGCAAGCGTGTGCGAATTAGACCCATTTATTCTGCCGCAGTCAGAGTGAATCATAAACCTGCTCTCCCTCTTGTATTTGATCCAGCTCACATGCTCCTTCAGATACCTGCTTGCCCTCCTTGCATGCTCACTTACAGAGTGGCTGGTGTTGACCGCTGATTCCAGTATCCCAGAGAGATTCAGCTCAGATTCACATCCTGCATCAATATATATTAATGATGGAGGCTGTCCTGCAGCCTGTTGTTTAACACCCTTCCTCCCCCTTGTATCCTGTGTCTGCCCCAGCACCAACACGAGAGCAACAGGGAGCCCAGCAGACATCCCCAGTTTGCTGATCTGGAGTCCTCTCTCCCTGCCACATGGAAGCTCTGGGGCGCTACTAGACCCACTGTTTACTGAAGCTATTATTTTTCCACCTTCTCCCTTAGTTTGCTTTTATTTTATCCAGTCATGTTAGACAATTACACCCACCACAGCAGATGCTGGCACCCTGCTTTTTAGCCTGAGCTGTGCATAGGAATTAATTACTTCATCCTCAGCGTGAGGAGGATTACCTGCTGTAGTGCTGTTTACCAGGCTGGAGGATTCTGGTTTTTGGCCAGAATGTCCATGGAAGCAGGACTCGATGCTAATAAGGAAACAGTCAAGCAGTCTACAGTGGGTACCAGCCACAAAGAGCTTGCTAATGCTCCAGGCTTGTTTTTTCTCTCTCAGCGTGGCCATTTAATCTTCCACTGTGATAGACTGACAACAGAGACAGCTAAACAGTCTGAGAAAATGACTGCTCACACCCCGGAGACTTGTGGGGTGGTCTGGTCCCAACACCTTCACTGCTGAGCCTCTGGGCAGCTGTTTGCATCAGTGCTGACACTGGCACAAGGGCACTCCAGTGCCTGGTGATCATTGGTGTATGTGTTGCCGTCTTTGTGCTTTCCCTGGCTTGAGTTCAGTCACCAGGAGCGTGCTGGTCTGTGCTCCCCTGGCGTTTCCCATCCCCTGTGGGAGGCTCCTCATTAACTCAGAAAGGGAAAAATCAGCGTGACCTACTGTGTACTGCCCCACATGTACCAAAAGATGAGATGAGGGTAAAAATGCATGCGGGAGATACAGTAATAAACACAGCCTATGCTTTCCCACACATGTTTGGGATTGGCCCCAATGTGCCTTGTGTTTTTTTGTGTAGCTTTGTATTGAACTTTGCTCCTGTTTGTTTTGAGCAGCTTTATGTTTTCATTTTCTTGTTCTTCAGTGCTTTTGGCAGGTCAGAGCGGTTAGTTTGTGATGCTGCCCTTTGTTCTTGGTTCAGTTAGTTTTTCTCTTTCTTTTTGTTGTTTTATTAAATCTCGGCTAGAGTATCCTGGCTTCAAAGAATCCCTCTTGTTTGCAGTCCAGACAGTCCTTGTTTTCTTTTTGTATTGCACATTCGGTAGAGTCCTTTGCCTGTTGACCCCACTAACTGTGTGTTTAAAATCCAATTTCTATGGAAGAGGGAAACTGTGGCACTTCTACTAAATCTTGGGGGAGCGCAGGAAGTGGTACACGTAGTCCATGAAAAGATGCTCAATTACCCTGAAGTAGCCAGAAAGGGGAGATGCAACAAAAAGCTCAGGAAATGCTTGAGTAACCAAACTGAGTCACAGTAATCAAGAGGGAAAACCTTTTAACCCACATGTAAAAGTTCATTGGAAACAAAGCACGTGAAATTGAGCATAGGAATGCACATAAAGTGCGAAGAATTAATACAAACAGTGGCCTGATTTAAAGGCAGAATTTATAGAGCTTGAGTAATAAAGTGCGGCATTGTTCACCCCTTCTCTTCACACTGTGATTCCCCTCCTGTGAGTGGGAATCAGTTGGCCTGCAGAAGGCTGACAGGGCAAAGAGGATCATGAAGTGGTTAGACATCTCCTCATTTCGAAGAATAAATCCATATGTGTGTCGTTAGTAGCTGTACTCCTGTCTGGGAATCTGGGAAACCACATTGCAATTAAAATGCAAGGGAAGTGCTGTCATCTCAGACACCACCCACGGCAAAACTAAATTGCTTTGCCACAGCTGATAGCCCCTAGGTGCGCACAGTTGCAAGACTACAATGGCCACCTGCTTCTCAGTACTTCGCAAAGGCGTCAGAGAGCTGACACACGTGTTGCAGATGTCCAGGAAGCACTCACCTTCCTGTGGAAGCTGGAGACTCAGTTCTGGCCCCCCACGTCTGGACAGCGAGGCAGTCCCATCTCCCTGAGCCCCAGCATTGTTGCTCTACAAGTGCCAAGTCACACGTGTTGACTTGCTTTTCATTCCATTTTTCAGAGATGCTCCCTGCCGTCTGCAGCCTCAGGTTTTGGAGGATGTGGTGATGCCTGCACATCATCAGAGTCATAACTGTGTCTTCCCAAAGTGTTTGGGCTTCTGTCATAAAAATATAGAAACCGTGTCTAGGACTGCTGCATTCTGTGAGAGCTTGGTACAGTGTGTACCTGCCTGGGCAGCAGTAGTTGTATCTGTCCTGTGAGGTTTTATTCTGTGGTGCATTGTGACTGTTACTTCTGTTTGAAAGTCACTGCAGAAACATGAACAGTCAGGAGACTGATTTTTAAAAAGGCTGTGCTTTATTCAGCACAAGGGAATCTGCGATCGACCTTAGTGCCCTATCTGAGAAATAAAAGCCATGCAAGCAGTTTTGGTGTAGGCTATAATAGAGAAGGAGAATGAAAACAGAGATGGTGTTGCCTGAATGGTGATGGACTTGAAATTAGCCTTAAATGTTATCACATGCATCTCCACGAAAGGTGACTCCTTTGCAAGAGGGACTACATTGTGATTGGGAGCCATATTATTTCATTGTTCTGTTAGATCCTGGGTCAAACATTTTAAAGGGTATAAGTCTGCTGAAAAACAATGAAAACAGATTCCTGTGATAGTAAAAGAGCTTTGTGCCTTTGGCCATGTTTAAAATAATGAAAATCTTTTTCTGATACTATTTTGACATTTCAACTAGGTGTTTCTTGGAAGCCATTGTTATGTTATGTAAGTAAGTACTAAACTGAGCCAGACTTCTTTTAAGCCTGAAATTACTTTTCAAATGTAAACATACTCTCTCTAGAAAATAAATATAATAAGTTGATGTAAAACAGTATAGTTGAAGTTTGCCCTCTCGTTCAGGTTTATTGATATAAAGATGTTTTCATCCCCTGTGGTTATTAATTCTGTTTTCTTTTCTATGCAAAAGTGTATTTTTTTTTTAAAGCATGTAAATCAATAACATAAATCATTCCTTGAGTGCATTCTGAGCCCCATGCTGACACCTGCAGAGTCTATCTCTTTTTCTCCTCTATTCCTTAAGCTTTAAATAGCTTAGAAGGGTACATGGTAATAACATTGACTCAGAACATTTATGAGCATGAAAAACACAACATGGATATGCCGCTAGCGCAGCCTTTCATGTGCTTTATTTTGCAGAATGTTGTTAGCATCCTTTTTTATTTTAAAGTGTTGTTTTTAAAATCTGTACAGTTTATTCACTGTTATCTGCCTTTGTAATTTATTGCTTCCTTTGCCACCTGTCTTCCATGTTGAATTAGATGGTCTATTATATCCAAAATTTCTTGAAGGCCTGGTCAGGCAACAGTACTCTGGCAGCAAAATTATGCATGTTTTCTCTTTTGTCATCATCTCTGGTTTTTTACGTTGTTTGTGTTTGTTTGTTTTTTTCCTGAAATGTAGGTGCTTTTATTAGGTTCTTGATTTTATGGAAGTAGACATAAGTAAGAAATAATGTGAGAATAAATAGCATGAAAATCTGTTAATATAAAATACAGGCTTCTTTTGCCTGCCTAGGTTGTGTGCAACCATTTCTCATTTCTAGTAAGAAAAACAATATTGCCAATGTGATAAACTTCATGCCTCAAATGTAGTTCATATTCATGGACAAAACTTCCTGAGACTTGGCAAAGGTGCCTGCAGCTGTTGTCTAATTCTGTGTAAACTGTATTCCAACTTGCAGCTTCAGTTTCTATTCAGCAATCAGGTGTTTTCCAAGCTTCTTTAATGTCTGACTTACATTTATCGAGGCAGTGCATTCACATCTGAAAACAACTTCTACTGTTTCCTGTCCCATGAAGAAGACTCAATACAAGAGTTACGTTTTTCAGAAAAATAGGTGTCTGTATTTCAGAAACCCGCAGGTCCTGGTCAGAAAAAAAATTGAGCAATTCCTTTGAGCGAGTATGATAGATGTGAGGAAAGGACAGGGGAGATGAGAACCAAGTAATGTGGGGTCTCACAAGATGTGAGCCTGTAATGTGGAGTTGGGGTGCAGGAAGCAAGAGAACCACCAGTGAGATCCAACTGCTGCAGGTCCTTGGGAGCAGGATGCCTGTAGGCTCTTCTCCATCTTCTTAAAAATACCTTACTCCAAGACCTGTTTGAAGTGTGTTCTTCTTTTCCTCTTTCTTTTGGTTACTTGTGCTAAAGACAGATAACTAGCTTTTCCTGCCAGGTAGGACCATGGTTCTAGTAGCTTGGGGCATTGCCACTCAGAAAGGGGGGAAAAAGAAACAGCAACACTCTGAAGTGCCACTGAGGAATTTTTTATTAATGCTGCTGTGAATGTGTGTCATTGGTTCAGGCATCTAAGCACTGGTTTCATACTAGAGTGTTTCTGGCCATTAAAGTAGACTCACAGGCATAAGCAGGCCCCAACTTTACCCAAAAGGCTCTCAGTATTTTATTTCTTTTGTGCATAAGACAGTAAAATACAAGTCTCAGTTCTCAGATGTTCTTGAAATTATGCAGCTTGTGCTAGAAAATCTGCCCTCCTTTTTTATCTTCGCCTCTCTGTTAAACCTGCCAAGTCCTGTTGACATTGATAAGGGTTCTGTTTTTGTTCTTTCTTGGATGAATTTGGTCTCCTGTTTGTCAGTTCAGGAATTCCACAAAGTCAGAGGCTAAGGGGATTCTCAGAAGGCATCTTTCCAGATGGTATTCACAGTATAGTGCATGTGGCTGTCTGACCCAAGTTTTGCCTCAGTATGCTGTGTATTTACCATGGGCTCTCTCTCCCTTCAATTTTCCCCAAATCAGTTTAGAGCATTTCATTGACTGAGTCACTGGGTTTGCATCTGAACAGCTCATCGCCAGCTATGGTGGGTTCTAAAACCAGAAAACAAGGTGCTGTTGAGCCAATGTCTACCTGCAATGCTTAATTAATTTCTCAGTGATGTTTCTAGCTTCTGAATATTGTCCTGCTAGTCTAACACAGGGGAAGATGTTTGATAACATAATGTTAGGGGTGTGCCACCAACAGCCCAGATTCAGTTTTTTTCCAACTGTGCCACTGCACTACTTACAGGACGCATGGTGTATGCACTACCATCTGCCATCGCTGATGCTGTGTTGTGTGGAATGAATGCCAGCCCCATTCGTAAGTCTTTACTATGGCATCCAGCTCATCATCTGCTCTGATTCACTTCAGCAGGTGTGAAAAGACCTGGACTGCCCTGTTATGAAGCTTGGAAACCATGGAAATCACAGCCAAAAATGCCCATTTGGACATAGTGCCAATCGATTCGCTCAAAGCCAGTTCATTAGACTCTGCATATTGCACTTTGCCAACGAGCTGATCTCCCACATCTAATGCCAACTGTGTCTTTCCTTCAAACAGCTGACATGTGTGCAAAGGCATCCATTCCAATTCCTCAATTGCTTCAGCTTTTGCTCTAGTGTTACGTTAATAGCTATCAAAGGCTCACTCTTTTCTCACTCCTGACCATGCAGATGTTGGCTCTTACTGCCTGGCAGGTCTCCAGAAGAGACAGAGGTCTGGAAGCTCCTGCATAGTAGGAACTTCAGGACCTTACCTCTCAAATTTTGAACTGTCAAAATGGCACAGTGAAGTTGCTCCAGTTAACCTGTATGAGAAATTTCACATAGTGCATTACAGCAGAGTTGGCGTTAGGATCCTAGAAGTGCCTCACATATGGACTCTCAGTAAAAGGAGTTGCTTTAAACTGAGACGGGTGCTTTAAATGTCCACTGGCATTCCGAAGTTATTTAAAAAAATAAATAGTTTATTCCTGGTCAGTTTTCTTGAGGGAAATTACTGAAGTGGATCTGAAAGGTATTTTAATGATATATAAGGGCAAGAGCAATCTTCACTATAATTTCAGTAGTCTCACTTCATAGACCACTGAAAGTGTAAAATGCCCAACAGGTTATTTAATCTTGATTGTCACCTGACACTAGGATCATGTATGCACTAAGAGTTAGGATCAGCCACGCAGATATCAAGTTTGAAGGCATCAGCCTCCTACACCATAAACCTTTGTCAGCAGCCTCCTCCACCGATGTTGGTTCTGCTGAACTTGTGGGTGTGAACTCAGCCCTCCCCCAGCTGCCCCCCTGCCTATCACCTCATGTCAGGTCTGAAGCAGCTCTTCGCAGTCTTGCTCAACTCTGCTTTTTCTCTCTCGTGTCTACAAGGTGAAAATCCTCAGAGTTCATCCCATGGTTTCCACTGTCTGATGTTATGGAAGTGGACATGAGACTCCACAAGTCCTTTCCCATGCTTGGGGTGAGAGGGAGCTGGTGGTCACACTTGAGCAGTGGCTTGTCCCCAGAAGTGCTATGGTCTGGTAGGCCCCACTGGTGGTTTGCTGGACTGCTGAAAACGTACGCATCAGTCTTGAACATCTGTGGTCAAAATGAGGTAATGGGATGGATTCAGAGACCCATACCTGCGTATCAGTTTGTACACTTTATCAATGCTTGTGTCATATGCACTAGCAGTTCAGCAGACTCAGGAGGGATTCCAGGCAGGTGCAGTGATTTTTGGACTGGATAGAGAGAAGAACCACGTCTAGATTTTTTGGTCTCTGTCATGGTCAAATCACTGCTGGTTTTGCAGCTTTGGAGACAGGAAGGTGAACTGCACTGTTTACCTAAATTCAGTACTGATAATTAATATAATGGGTACTCAGAATTTTGTTTCACCCACCCCAAAACTGTGAGCATAAACTAGGAATAATAGCAAAAATTCTGTCCTTTCCACCCCTAAATCTGACTTATCTGCCAGGACAGACTTACACCATGACATAGGAACAGCAAGGAAAATCAAGCAGTTATGTTTTATCCTGAGAAATGGATATGAATATTCTATGCTATCGAAGCAAGGAAGTAAGTAGTGTTATCAGATATCCCTGTGTAAAATATAAATTTAATTCCTCCTGACTTAGGTGTTGGCTTTGAAGTATTATAAACCAGAGGCCTATTTTTTAACATGCATAGATACTTGATACTGTGCTGAAGAGTTTCTTGTGTCCAAAAATCCATCATTAATGTGCCTTTAATAAACTCATTCCTTCAGTATTCTCACCTTTACTGGTTTTGAGATGAGACCCAGCTCCTGCATGTAATATATACGTTTATTCTACTTACGCTCTTCATCAACTAAGACCTAGGTTGTCTTCTTCCCAAGAAAATTAGAAGACTATATTCATGTAACATGGATTCTGAGACTAGCCTGATGTAGAAGGGATTGGTTTTCTTTTAATACAATGAGGGAAAGACAGTCATAAAATGAGAAAACTACATGAAATAGTTTTACATATGGGAACAAATGCCAAGAAGTGGACTCTAATTAGATTAAACATGATAAAAAATGTTAGAAACCTGGTTCCCTAAGGTATTTTAATTAATAAAAAACCTCATTGTTACTGAACTTCATTGGAAAGTCTGTAGAAACTTGGAAAGAAGTAAGGAAAAACTTGATTTTTGAAAAGAGTATCTGGGGGGTGAGGTTTTGATTACTAGTGATGCCTGCTTCTTGCAGCTATTCTCCTCATGATTTTGCTGCTGCCAGGATATGTTTATTGCTGAAAAAGTGGTAAGTCTTAACTTGAATCTCTTAGGTGGCATCTTAGTTGAGTGTGATCTTTGTACTGCAGATAATAGAAGTAGTAGCTTATACATTTAAAACTGCAGACACATATGTGAAAGCTAAAACAGGTGTTTTGGTCTCAACTTTACCTAGAAAAAAGCCCAGTAGTTCCAACAGTAAATAGCATTACTAAGTATTACAGGCTTCCACATCTGTGGAGTTTTCTAAAATGTTTACATGAGCATAAGAGAGGGAGAATCAACTTTTTGGTGACTGGAAAACAAAGAAATCAAAAAAAGAGTTGGGAATTTTGTTAACTTTTGGATAATCTTTGTAACTTTTAACCTCATATGTTCTCTCTCTTCTAGCTACGAATGTCATGGCTCATCCATGGTGTCTTGCTGGGAAATATATCCTTGATGCTGGTCGAGAACAAGACAGGAAAGGAACAGAGCCGGACATTCTGGCATGTGGATAACAGCGAAGGTTTGGGAATATGGCAGTGGATGATCTTACCTCTCCCAGATATTCTGGATAGGTATGAGTCTCCTCATCGTTCTCCTTCATGGTGATCAGTCATTTCATCACTAGCTACCTGGCGATGGAAATGGCCAGCAGCACTCCTGGAAGTGGTTCCCACTGGGAGAAGCAGCACTTTGTCCCCAGGAGGTATCTTCGGTTACAGGTGGGGAATGAGAATGACTGAGTAGTTAGAGCAAAGCACCCAATTTTAGAACTCCTGAGTGGTGGTCTTGGTTCACAAACTGGGTCTCTGAGTGGTATACAGCAAGGGGCTTAGACTTCTGTCTCTCTATTTCATTGACTGGAAATAATCGTTCTCCTCACGTACTGTTTCATGTAGTGTGTTTGATCCTCTTATGTGGCTTGCTAAAGTTGGATGTGAGTTGCACAGCTGATTTTTTTTCTGGGTATCAAAGTCCTCAGTGTTCAGTGTGTCTAGATCTGAGGATGAAAAAGATGGGAGAAAAACCTGCTGAAAATCAGGCAAGGATGTATCTGAACACCTTTGTGTTAGCTATAGCAGCAGGCTCAGCTTAGTACAAGACTGTCTCAGTTATGTCTGTATTCTGGCTTTAAGCACAAATGGTTTATCTGGTAGCATATGCTTAATCTGGTAGCATATGCTTATTTAAAGAGTGTTGTTTTAGCTGTTTCTTACAAGTCGGCTTTAAGGGAATACTCTGTTGTTCATTGTTTACTTTTTGTGTGTTCTCTGGCTTCTGGTGTTTGTAGAGAAGGCACAGACATACTTCACCTCCTGCTGCCCTGGCCCCTAGGCTCTGAGATGCATCTACAATCTGTGTCATGAGCACTAGTGTCCTTCGTCTTTTTGGAAATCTGTGCCCTAGAAATAATGGATTTCATTAAGGAATAGTTTGCCTTACAAGAAGTTTGAACAAACATTGTATGAATATGTCTTTTATCTTGCTGGCTCTTGGGGATGCACGTAGGCTGCAAATACAAGGACACTGCCAACGCTTTGGTCCTGAATGCATAATTAATATTGTGCGTCAAAGATTTAAAAAATACCAGCATTAGGCTTATTGTGCAGCCACTGCTGAAGCACCATTTGTAAAAATACCTGGTAGCTTCATTCCCATTCAGTGTTTCCTTTGAAGAATGGTATATTTTGTCATTATTATTTATGTGATTTATTTTCTAATGTTGCCAGGGGAATGTTTTGTACCTGAATTATTCTGTACTCTTATACTATTGCTTTCCTTTAAATTCTCTGTGGTTGCACAGTCAGGCAGAGACTACTTTGATCTTAGGAGCCAGGCTAGCAGGTTCATGTGGAATCACAAATCCAACTGATACGTGGTGCTGACACCCTTGCTTCCCCATTATGTACCGAGAAACACAGCTGGGTTCACTGAGGGAGGTTAAGTCATAAGCAAGGAAATCTTTGAACTCTTGGTGTCTCCTGAAAAGTTTTGTCCTTATTTATTCACAGAAAGTGCATTGTTTTAATGAATTTTATCTGAGGTTGATTTAGTTGAAATCAATCCTTCCTGGGAAGGAATACATCTCCCATGAGACTTGGAAATACTTCAGGTGTCTTTTTCATCATCTTGGAACCTGTTACTTAGGAAATCTGGACTGATGTACAGATTAAGAACAAACTCCATGGAAGTGTACACCAAAGTGGTATGAGGGAGACTGCAGTATATATACTTTGGAGATAAATGGCAGTTTTATTGAACTGTAAGAAGTGTTTAATTGATGTGAACGCAATGCTGGTGCGGCTGAAAGCTTGCTGTGTCTGTCTTTTTCTAATTGGTTCCTGTGTCAGTAGCTGTGAGGGTCTGCATTAGAAGAAGCGTGATATTGCAGGTGTTCCTACATCACCCCTCAGAAGTAAAGCTCTTGAATAAAGCACACCAGTATGCCAGTTCCACAAATAATTAAAGCACATTCCATTGTAACTGGGAAGCTGGATGGAAAGTGTTACTAATAACAAGATAATATGCTCTAAAACTGCTCAAAAGCATGCATGTTCAAAAGCTGCTTAGCCATAATTTCCATGTTTGGCTTATAGCACTTCAAAGAATCATTAGGAAGACTTCCAAGAAATTAGATCAGCTCTATCTTTAGAAACAGACATTTCTTAAATGTTTTATGTCCCCTGGGCTCTTGGGGGAAATTATGTTTTGGCAGAAAATCACAGCTAGAACATTTCAGGTGATTTGGCAGTAACAGCAAGTGGGGAGGAGTATGACAAAGATGCTAAATTGTGACTGAGGGATGTTAGATTTCTAGCACTGCCTTATCCTGGGCAGCCCAGCATATATTCCTCATTTCCAAGAGTACGATGAGGAGAGGATTTTCTTCTTTCCTCCCATCTGATCCTTAGGAAAGCATCCAGTTGCAGTGTCACCCTGTATGAGGTCTTTCCTGTGTGGCCTTTAAAGAAACTGAAGTCCTGGCTTCTTACATCTTTCCAAAGTTAGCTATCCTTCCTCATCTTGAGAGTTTGCCTATGTGGTGTGGAGGTTAATGGAGCTGTAACCCAGTTCCAAATGCTCGATGTCCTCTGTGTGTGGGGGAGGAAGGGCAAAGGGCCTGGTGAAGGATGTGCCATCAAAGCAGCCACCACCTATGAAGCCAGTTGTGGGCAAGAGCTTCTTGAATTGCTGGATGAACGGATTGTGCTTACCAGAGGCAAAAGGCGAAGTCTCCAGAGGTGCTGTATATATTTTAACTTGCCACTTAAACACACTCAGCATGAACTAACAATCCTCATGATACTTCATTTGGCCCCCATGGAGTCACCTACCCCTCCCTGAAGGACACGTTGTCTGCAAATCAGATAATCAGCACAGATTAGTGAAAGCCAGGGAACTGGTAATTTTTGCTTACTGGAATTTACACATTAATGCAGTGCTAAAGTGATTGGGTTGAGAGTAGTGTAGAAAACTGTGTTATTGTAAAATTGTTTTATTAGATGGAAGATTACTATTTGTTTTCCAGAGATTAATCTGTTGAGAATTGTTCTTTTTTAACTTCACAGTAATGCAAGTAGGAGACAGTCTTGAAAGCTCTGTTGTAGTTGGTAGTTTGGGCTTGCTGTTTTTATACATTTGGTTTTAGTTAATAAGTAAATGTGAGTTTAAATTTTAATAATGATATAGTCATGGGAATGTGACAGCAAGAGCAAACAGAAGCCTCATGTAATTGAAGATGAGTGATTTGTGTAGCTAATAATTAGACATTTTGTTAGTTTAACAGTATGGTTAAGGTATATCACATAGATAAGTTACAAGCACATGTCACAAAGTGATTCTCTAGAGCTGGCTGTAGGCTGATGCTTATTGCCACCAGCCTGCCAAGCAACTGTTTTGCCAGGCAGTGTAAAAGGTGGAAGAGGATTAGCTCTAACAGGCTGAAGCCTGGCTGGAAAAAAAGTACTTTAAGAAACAAATGCTAATTCTCTTGATTTCTGCTCTCTTGGAGAAACTGAGGCCAGCCACGTGGAGTGATGTGTAGACTAAATGTTCCATGGGTCCATCTACCACCTAGCTGGAGTTGCCTTGAAGTGGACTTCACATGAGCGAGCCCAGACCAGCTTTGGTCTTTTAAGTACTATATTCTCCACTAAACCTGTATTTTTCTTTAAACATTTCCCTATAACTTCTGTTGAAAGGAACTTTTTAACAAATGGCAACTATTAATAGCAACCTGCCCAACCTCAGTGCAGTCTTCTGATAGAAAAAAGATTGTATGGAAGTACAAAAGGAATGTAAATGTGTCTACTGGTTAGAAAGGTTTCCTTGGCCTCCTTCATCCTTAAGTTTCTTTTTCTGGCACTACAAAGTCTGAATGTGTAGCCAGTCTTAAGTAGCAGCGGCCAGATGGAAGAAGGACTGAGAGAAGGAGTTTACTTGAGGTCCCTAGAAACTACATTTTTGGTCATAAGCAGCGGCACCATTTGCCTTGTCACTGATAGCAAGACTCTGTGTCCTTTTAGCAGGGCAGTACCTTCAGAAAGTGAAAAACAATTTTCTTTTGGTCTCATTGTGGTCAGAGAGCTTAAAATTATTTTCTTGCTGATAATCTTCTGAACACAGACTGAGGAATTTTACTATGTTGGAAGAGAAAAATGTGACTTACCTGGAAGGCTAGGTATGGATGAGACTTTCCTTAGGGGTGCAGAGTGCAGAATCACAGAATGTCAGGGATTGAAAGGACCTGGAAATATCATCCAGTCCAATCCCCCTGTCGGAGCAGGAACACCCAGATGAGGTTACACAGGAAGGTGTCCAGGCGGGTTTTGAATGTCTCCAGAGAAGGAGACTCCATAACCTCCCTGGGCAGCCTGTTCCAGGCTCTGTCACCCTCACTGTGAAGAAGTTTCTTCTCATATTTAAGTGGAACCTCTTGTGTTCCAGTTTGCACCCATTGCCCCTTGTC
>VWYH01004269.1:0-112647 GCA_013399365.1 Pampusana beccarii | reverse complement strand
GGCAGCACAGCCCTCTGGCGTGTCAGCCACTCCTCCCAGTTTGGTGTCATCAGCAAGATTGCTAACAGTGCACTCTATTCCCTCATCCAAATAATTGATGAATATATTGAACAGTACTGGTCCCAGTACTGACCCTTGAGGCACTCCACTAGGTACAGGCCTCTGACTGGACTCTGCCCCATTGACCACAACTCTCTGGCTTCTTTCCTTCAGTTACCACATTACCCCATATACATTCATTGGTCACATCTACACCCAGATCTCTTTATTCTTTGTTCCTATATCCATCCAACAAACCTAGCCTCTGTTGTTCCGACGTGGTCCCACATTAGTTTGTTAAAAACAGAGTGAGACTTTAATGCCCCTGTCACTGCTCTTCTGCCCTGTATTGTTAGCTATGTCTGCTTCTGGTCTGAAATAAGAGTTATTCTACTGATGGCTGTTCTTTTCATCTGAAAAAGGGGGGTTTGGTGACAGTGTGTGCAGAGTACCTGTGACAGATTTTGTGCTTGGGTATATTTGGTATGGTTGCCTTTAGTAACACTTTTTGAATCTCTGCCTTTATTATTGGCTATTAAGTAACTTCCTGCTTGGCAATTCTGTCCCTGTAACTGAGTTTGGTTAAGATGCTTGTATTTCTCCAAATAATCTCATTCCACCTAAGTGTATCTTTTATCCCAAATAGTAAGTATTCTTTTGCGAAGTGAGCTAACAATGCATCATTTGTAACAGAGAAGTTAATGGGAACCTGAATGTAATAAGGGTTAGTGACCTGAAACTTCTCCATTCTGTAAGTACCTCGATCTCAAGCAGGTTCAGCTGTAATTATTTTAGATAGATAGAGAAATCAGTTCCATCAGAGGCGAAACATTACCAGATATGAAATGGGATTTGTACGTATAGGCATGCTGTGATCGTGTCACTGTATGGAGGATTGAGTACAGAGGAGATTAACATTCAATCTTGGTTAATAATCCCTATCTTTACGATAAAAAGAAAAAAAAGATAGTGATTATGAGCTTTTCTCAAATAATGGCATGAAGACAGCTGCATGAGTCTGGCTAATGGAAACATGAACTGTAGAAAGAGAACGTAATATACCCAACAGCTAACATTTCTGTGCAATGAAGACTTAAGGATAGGTGACGTAAGCAAAACAGTTTGTCCTCATGGAGGTTATACCAACATAGCTATAGAAGTATTTTCGTATTTTTAGCTCTGTATTTCCCTCTGTAAATAAGCCCCAGATATTTTGAGAGGGAACCAGTCTTCTGTTAGGATCAAGGAAAAAAAAGTGAGCAAAAAGAACCAACTGAACAGAAAATCCTGGATGATGTGATGAAGTTCAAATGCTGACCACACTGAAATAAAACCCAAGATTTAAAGATCCTGAGGAATGGAGAAGATTACAGCCCAAAAGCTCTGATGTTATCCCATTTCTGTCAGATTTAACTGAGTTGGAATATGCTTGGTCCTAGCTTTCACAGAACTGCTCATCTAGATTCAGATTTCGCAGGCTGGGCCAAAGATACAAACCAAAAAGCTTGCTTGTTATGCCTTTGGTGCCATTTCTAATCTGTGACTGAAATATTTAATCAGTAGTCACCTTTGAGTGCTTTTTGAATTTATGTAAAACTTGTATCCTTCAGACAGCCTGGCTGAGGTTCCCCAAGGGAGAGATTCGAATTAGGGTTTTTTGTCCACCTGGTACAGCAATTCCCATCTGCCTCAAAGAGATTTGAAAAAAAACCTCAGAAGGCCTTTGTATGAGTTGCATTCAAAGCTCAGCTGACACTCAGCTCTGCGGGGTGTAACTCGCACTTCCCAATTGTCATACATCTAAGGAACATTTTTTCTAGCTGTACTCCTGGGGTCAAGTAGGACAAAAGAAGAGACAGATGAGAAGTAATTTCTGCCAGTCCTCATGTAACGTTTTTTTTCTAATATCCAAACCATTAAAGACTTTTGTAGCAGCCATATTTTTGTTCCTGTGAAGAAATCTAGCTTAGAAACACAGATTTATCTGATGAGGAGTTGGATTCCATGTGAGGAAGTTGCTGGGATTTATTAAGCAACGAAGTCAGAACAAACTTGCCAGGACTAATCTTGCTGCTCCTGTGTAATTTCCTTCAGGAGCACACTTTTCATGGCCATCCACCACAGCATCTGTGTTCGCAGTGAGTGTGTCCGTTCAGTGCTGTGGACCAGTACCTGTGCTGTACAGGTGCCAGTTGAAGTACTGGGTGTGCAGTCATCGTACCCCACTTTGACCTATGCAAAAATATCAGTGAGATGGTGTCACCTGCACTGTTACAGAGTCACTGCAATAGCACACACTTCTGGTGTGTCCATATCAGCTTTCGCCAGAGTTAAAGGGAGTTGCTTCATTGATTTCACAGATCAGACAGAAAGAAAAAAAAAAGGGGGGGAGGGGGCAATGTAACGAGATTGCCTGTGAGGTTTTTTTCTGTTTCACTGATGTGTGACATTTCCATCTTCCATTTTGATTAAGTTTCCTTTAATTAGCCCATTAAGCTAAAACCACCAAAGCTAATGATTGAAATGTTGGTTAACTGATGATCTTGTTTCAATGGAACTTGAAAGACATCATATTTCTAAATTAATAGTGGCATTAAACTGGAGAAGAGAAAAAGATGAACTATTTGTTGCAGAAGTGCTGGTCTCAAGAGAAGATTTGTACTGAAACTTCATTCATGTCAGAAAAAAAAATCAGATTAATAGACAACCAGAGCAGCACTGATGGTCCTAACAGTGTTTGACATTCACATGATTTTTCTATTTTGGATGCATTTCTGTCACTTTTTTTTCATCTCCAGTGAACTTCAGAAAACTTCTGAAGTGTTCTGGTCCCGGTGCTCCGCAGGTGAGATCAGCACAGCCGTCTCTTAACTTGAATGAACTGTAAATAAAAAAATGCAACCTATTGTGTTCTTATATGGCCACGTTAGATGGCACTCCCTTCAATGACAGAAATACTGGTTTGTACCATGCCTTTATGTTCTTAGGGGCTGAACATTTTATAATTCTTGTAAGAACAACCCTTCGTTGTCTGAAAAGGCATGACATGCACAGCGCATCAAAGGATAACACCTCGGGGCATGAAGCTTAGGTTCTGCCAAGGAAACTGCCTAAAGCTATTTTCAGATGTATTTAGTTGCCAGGTACAAAGCAAGGTACATGGTAGTCTTTGTAGAAGTATCTGTCTCTTCTTTTATGCAACCTGAGCTAAAGACCGCAGAAGTGGAGGGTAGACACATCTAAGAACTGCTTATTTGTCTTTTTCATTCATTTCCCAGCCTCAGCTTAGCACCTTACAAACATAAGTACACATCAAAATGTCCACATCTCCAAGCGGCATTTAGTGTGCGCCCCCAGGAAACAGGCTGAAAATGAAATGCGTCAGAGACTCAGTTCCAGTGGTCCCTTCCATGCAGCACCAACGTTCACTGTGTGCAGGGCACGGATTTGCAGGCACAGCCAACTGAAAGACATGTAGCTGAATCCATTTCCACCTTACCTCCTCCTGGGGGCTTCAGCAACACACAACAGAGAGGGAGAAGCTTCTGCTGAGCTACAGCCTGTAGTTTACAGCCCAAGGTAGGTCCTGGTTCTCCATCACATACCAGACTGTGACCTGTGGTGGTTCAGGACCTATTTCAGGTACGATTCAGTCATTGCTGCTGCCGCCACAGTAACTTAGAGGGAGAAGTAGATCAGAGCCCCCTTTTGTCTGTCCAACAGCTGTTGTTTAAGACTCACATGGCGTGTCTGGAACTGAACAGCTTATGTTTCTGCTAGAGCTTGTAATGCCATTTGAAGTGTTGTGGGATGTCAGCCATGGAGCAAAGGGAGGGAGGAGGCAGGGGGAATAAGTACTTGGAAGCCAGTTTAACATCCAAGGATTTTATGTTCCTTCCAGTTCTCCTCCTAGACATACCCGCAGTGGGTTTCAGGTGTACCAGCTAAGAACTGTGGGGCTTCTGGCAACATCAGACTGTACTTGCACTTTGTATGGATTGGAAAGTCAAAAAATACACTTTTGTGATTTCCAGATTTATTTGGATGGAGATGCTGCCTTTTGAGCTAATAATGATGGATCATTTAGCAAGGAAAATTAAGTCTTGCTCTTTGGAGTTTCATTTAATGCTAGGGATACTCTTCCTTCACTATATCCACTGTTCTTTGTGTCAGTCACCTGATCTTTCATAGCAGTTGCTCATGTCTTTAGAACATATAAAGTCAATTTTAGAAAAGTCTCTCCATATGTCCAATGCATATCTCCAAGAAGCAAGAAATTTCAGTATTGAAGCATTATTGTTTTACTTTACCAGAAATAAAGAAGGAGGAACATAGTTACTATATCAACTCTTTTCTGTTGTGAAGGGACAGTGCTGTGTTCTAAACCCTTTTGCACCCTTCAGGGACTGCAAGGATCTTTTTCTGTTTGAAGTTTTTGCTTTGGTTGGGTCAGCTTTTCTCACTGTGTCCCCATCTGTAGCTTAACAGGAACATGAGTTGCAGAAGGAGACAACACTTCAATCTCGGTATCCTCAAAAGGCACAGATATCGCTGGGGTCTGTTTTAGCTTAAGCCAAACCTCGCTGTCATGACTGCTGGTGAAAGCTGCACTGTCTTTCAGAACAACATGGAAGATGATTGTGTTTGTTGACAGAGTCAGGTGGCTGAAGTAGTCAAAACCCTCATTCAAAACACAGGAACATCCTGTTCCAAAGTAAATGTACATATAAGCAGAGAAGATTGACTTGAATTTTGTTGGAGGGGATTGGTTTGCTGGTAAAGGAGAGGTAGCTTTTAAAAACAGTAGGAGACAACGAGACTGATGTAAGAATACTGGTAGCAGACAAAAAGCTAAGAGAAAATATTTTAGACCCATTACTATGCATAAAGGACTAGAGTCTGCGAGAAGAAAATAATTCTGCTGGTGTTTAGATTCTTGCTGCAGTGAAGGTACGGGATTTCTACAGCCATTCTAAATAAATAGGACTGCTCCTCAAAAATACCTTTTTCTGTCGCCAGTTTCTGGTCCAAAGTGGAGCATCTGCAAGAATTCGCATTCATGGCTCGTATGTAGAAGAGCAAGAACCATCAGCCACAGATCCACATTAAAATGACCCATGAATGGCTTAACTTCTGGTGGTGTAAAACATCAAGATACAACAGAGAATGAGGTTTAAGTAATATTTCGTATTCTCTGCAGCTTGTTCTACAGCATATGATAGTTTCATGTTTTTGTAGTCTTGATGCAACCTCTCAGCATCTTATCTTGTTTCTAGGCCACGGTTGGCTGCTTTTAGAAATTGTTCTCTTTCCTAAGCAGAGTATTATGATTTTATGTGGTAGATAGGAAACGGGAGAACATGAACTTGCTAAGCTAAGAGAAAATCTAAATCCATGAGTGCACTAAATTAATGCGCGGTCAATATAGTATCAGATTAGAAGTGTTTGATTGTGGGTTATTTTTGCTCTTCCTGTTGACTTGTTATATCAATGAGGGTGAATTTACAGTGATCTTTCTTCTGGTCGTGTAGGAGCGGCAGAACTTCCTGGCAAAAGCCAGCTGAGAGTGTGGAAGTGATTTAAGGCAAATCTGCTCAGCTTCTACGAGGAGATAATGAGTTCTGCTCCTCCTATGGACTACCCGGTGTCAGGTCCTCTCTTTTGTGGCTACCAGGACTGTCAGTCTTTGCTTCATAGATGGTGGATCCACACCAAATACTTTCTCAATTGATTTCAGCCTTTGATTGCCGGTTCCTTTTAGAAACTTCAAATGATTTCATGAGCCCCAGTCTAGTTATTTTTATTAACATTTTAGGGAGTAAATCACTTGTGAGAGTAAAATTGCTTAGATGTCTGGGTTTTTTTTTGGGGGGGGGTGCCAGAAGCTAGGGGACTTTATTTTCTAGCCTGACACCCACACCCACAGCCATGGTTACACTTGCTTCAGGCTGTATGACTCTGGAGGGAAGAGGGGCTGTATTCTTTTTTCTGTCTACCTATACTCATGTACAGCTCCCCTCCTCAGATCATCTTGCTTGTTAGGGGTGAGGATACTTTCTCTGTCAATTTAATATTTTTATATATGAAAAGTTTTTTGCTCCATTCTAAAACAGCTTTAAATGTGACGAGTTTTGAGTTTCATCTCTTTTAACAGAGTTTAATCCCTGTTCTTCCAATCTGTGCAGGTTTTGGTTTCAGATCATCGCTTCATGGGAAGAAGGATCTGATGCCGTTATTGCTTTTGACAATGTCTCCCTTAGTCTGGACTGTTATTTAACAAGTAAGTTTTCCTTTTATCTGCAAGTGACTTGTCTTTTATTTGCCATGTAATTGAAATTTGGAAAGGGGCTGAAACAGTGGGGAAGGGATTTGGCATTGTTATCTTCAAAAGACTGTTGAAATGTAAAGGCATGTTTCAGAAATAACTGTGCTTAGTTGGAGGAGGCCATTCAGATGCAGACCTGATTTGTGGAGCTGACCAGTGAATGGGTTCTGAGTTTGGCAGTAAATGGGTTGTAAGACATATGGTGTGGGAGCGTCAGCTTCCAGCTGAGACAGTAGTATCGCCTCTCCACCCAGGCTGATGCAGAAGCCAATCTGTGATTATAGAGTTCCACATGACCAGGTCTGGTGTGTGACAGTTATCAAAATGAATGACAGTTGGGCTCTGGCTAGGGGAAGACTGGCATCCTGTGATTGACACTAACTTTCCAATAACATTGGGCACAGTACTCCAGTTAAATTAGAACAAGCTTATTTTCTTTGGACTGACATGCATTTAAGTCTGAATCACAAACTAGGCCTACTCTTGGGAAAAATTTGGATTCTGATCCAGACTTTGTGACTGACTGGCCTCTAGAATATGCCCAGTCTCTACCTCTGCTGCCAGATTTCACCCCATTTATATTTTTATTGAACATTTGTGTCTGGCTCATCTTTCACAGTCTGGTGCGTAGTGAACTGGTTAATTTGTAAATGTGTTCAACGATCTGTCGGTCTGTACCTCAGACCAACAACTTACATGAGGATTGGAAGATTGCTGCTCTGAACACATGAAACTTCTACATTGGGTTGAGCAGTAGAACTTGCCTTCTTTCATCTCTTAGGCTTGAAGCTACAACCTCTGTTCAGATTGAAAACATCTAAGCCACTTCCTGATCCAACAGCAGTCAGAATGTTTCATCTGCTTTGTGTTATATTAATTTGCACTGGCTGGGGCTGTGAGTCTTTCCATTTACGCAGTGATACCCTGTGGTTTCTGTACATGAGTACAATGTACCTCAGGTTCCAGCATTGTAAAGAGTTCTTAACATTAGGCTGTAATTAAAAAAAAATTGCACATACTTTTTGACTGGCTAAAAGAAACTTTCTAACAGTTGCTAAAGATTGTGTTCTGTATTTCTGCTTTGTGTCTTCATTCTACTTGCTATTTTTCACACCACTCATTCCTGTTTATTTTTCTTTTGTCACAGTTCCCATAACAGCAACGGAAAGACAATGTGCCTTTTCCCTTTAATACTGTTATATCCTGTGGCTGCAGGCTCTTGTTCTCAGCAGAGAAGCCGCCAGCCCTTAATTTAGCTTCAGTTTTGGATTACATACTGAGTCAGCCACCCTCAGTGATAAACCAGTCTGTGACTTCTTGTTTTCTAGTTAGTGGAGAGAAGACACCTCGAGGTACCACTCCAGACTCAAGCAATTTGCTCACCAGCAGAGGTGGCCAGAAGAAGTTTGGATGGGAACAAAAGCTTCTGGGAAATCTCCAACTCAACACTGCCCCCATTTCTGGTCCAGCAGGTAACTGTCTGGTCTGAGAAGCATTTTCAGACAGCAGAGATTTGCAGCTAGTGCAGATTTCAGTTAGATGTAGCTAAATGCAATATGATTCCTTTTTTATTTTTTTTTTTTAACCAAAGCCTTTGTTCAGAGCTTTTTCCAAGTCCCTTACAAACATAACAAAACAAGCTCTAGAAAGCAATTACCTTTAGCTGTTAACTGTACCTTGGATTTTGATTGCAAGCTGGTGAAAGAAAGAACAAGAGGGAGCCTCTTCTTCAAATGAAAAGTGCTTTTAAACTGAAAGAAAGGTTTATTTGGTGTTGTGGTCATTTAAAAATAAGCAGGAATCAAAGTGAAATGTCCAAATCGACTGAGCCCAGCATGTGATAACCTTAACACCCATCTCTACTTAATATAGGCTTGGTTTGAAACAACACAGCTTTGCTTTTTTCAGTAATACTTTCATTGCCCATTTGAAAGAGTACAACATTGAACTTTGTTTTAAAACATGATTTTTAATTAGATAGAAATGTCAGTCATATATGGTCAATGTTATTTCATTCTCCCTTGTCCCCCAGGCTCCCTTTTCCAGCTTAACTGTAGTGGCGTGGGCCCAACAGATGCAAGATTTCCATTCCCTCCCTTTCAGATCACTGTTTCCCAAATGTTTGTCTTTTCCCTCTCCCATGCTTGCCACACATTCAAAATATCTGGTTTGGGCTCTACATTTCTATTTAAATGTGCTTCCTTTCCTTCCCTCTACCTTGCCAGCTTTTCTTCCTGGTTTGAATTGGGTGGCCACAACATCCAGCCTACCTGGGGGAGCAGGGCTGACCATGGAAATGAAGGGTGACTACACAAAAGATGAGCACTTGATATAACTGGCACCCTCAGCACTGTATGCAGCTGTTTCTTCTCACTTAGGGCTGGGTGATTACCTGGCAATTCGAAATACCAACCCTCTTAAGGTAGAGCTGTGGTTGGTATATGCCTCCATAACCCCCCAGGGGTTTGTTCCTGCTGCCTCCTTCCCTCCCACTCCTCCATTTTAGAAAGACTTCTTTGAGTCGGTTCTGTTCGAGTTCATGTTTCACTTTGCTACCTGCAGCGTACTGTTGAAATGCATGAACTAGTGGCATAAGCTCTGATAGCAACAGCAGTCTGGTCAGCGTGGTCAAAAGCTCCACACAGTTTTCAAAGCCTGCCTGAAAAGCTGGGTGTGTTATCCCACTGCATGCTGCTGCAGCAGGGTAGCTGCTGTACCTGAATTCTCTTGTGAAGAGAGCTCTGACAGTGGAGGCCAAGAGTTGCCATCAAGTGGAGTTTATTTATATTTTATATACTGAGCATCATACAGCAGGAAAGTGCAGGAGCACTGCCAGGAGTCTTGGAAGAATGAGACAGAGGGAATGAGCCTGTATGAGGGGATGCTGGGCTGGATGGGCCTGTGCTTTAGCTATGAAGGTTGTGTCTAGCTCTGTTACAGATGTCATGCATGAGCTTGAGCTGGTCACAAAGGTGTAATTTCCAAAAACACCCTTACATCCTCTCTGCAGATTCTTTGCAGTCTTCCCTTTGGTATCTGTGTCTCCCTTCCCTGCCTGTAAGTGGAACCCCCTTTTAAGTGCTTTCAGTGTTGCTCTTGGGTCAGTGGTCTTGTGGCACGATCTGTACACAGGTGTAGATCATGGACTTCTGGCTGACCTCCCGTAACAATATCAGTGCTTAGGTGGTAATGTAGCTCCCCGAGGCAGCTGTACATTTCCTTTCAGGGTACCTACTGGTTTAGAAAGAGAAAAGCTATTAGGTCAGGTTCTGATTAGACAAGGGCCTGAAGTTTGGATGCAAAGTTAATGTAAAGTGGCTGTGTGGGTGTTAGGCTAGAAGTAGGTTGTAGGTTTCTTTGAGAATTTGGCATTTCCTACTTTTCACTAGACCTCAAATAATGGAACATCTTCTAGCTCTTCTGCTCCCTGTCCTATCTGAGGAATGCAATTGAAAGAAAAGCTTGGATAGTAGAAATAATGGGAATCAGATTGCATGGGAATAGAACATCACTGAGGTATTTTGAGCAATTCAAATAATTTGTTATGACCTTGGGGTGAAAATTAAAGGCAATTCCTGTGGTATCTAAGACAACTTGTCTAATTTCTGGGCTTGGCCCTTGATCGTGTTCATGTTCAGTCTAAAATTGTCTCCAGACTTTGAGGTTTGAAATCACTCCTACAGTAATTTTCTACTCTTTGTGCCCTCGGTGTAGACAGAGCAGAAATCAGAGAAACTAAGCTGCAGCTTCTTGCAGTGAGAAGTCATTGCATCTCTGACGGTCTCCACAACACCAAATCACCTTTTTCCTTTGTGTTGCTCAGTCCCTGCTCTCAATAGACACTGCAGATGTTTGTTTGGTCCGTGGGCTATGCATTTTACCCAGCTTTAATCTTGTTTCTTTCTGCATCCTGTAATGCATTTGAGAATCCTCAGGCTGAGTCTGTCAAGGCCTTTGGTTTCATCACTACATATTTACTTTTGTGCGATTGAACCAACAGCATCAGCGCCACCATGAAGTCCCAAAGACTGCATTGACCAATATGAGCTCATCCAAAAGTAATTACAGCTAATGCGATCTTTGGCTTGCGTGATGGATCGTAGGCTATAATATTTCCTTCTTAAGAAATCATATTAAAACAAAGAACTGTGTTCCTATAGCTGAGGAGACAACAGGATAACAAAATGCCCTCCTCAGGTCCCCAAGCCAGCTCAGCCTACAAGCAGGAAGTACAATCTGAAAGACAGGTACCACTTTGTTTACGTGACAATAAATCCAAAGAAGCTTCCAAGGGTATGTGCCTCAATTTGCTCCTTTGTAACTGAGAACAGCCTCATACATGCACCTACTGGTTTTGCTTGGAAATGCATTTTCAACAAAAACGATAGTCATCACCACCGGCCTCCTTGTCCACTCTGTTCTTAGGCCCTGTACCTGCTGAATTACTTCATGGCTTGGTGTGCCTCTGGGAAGTGAACACTGAAGGTTCAAAAGACATAACGCAGCCATGCTGTGAAAGAGCCTTCCAGAAGTCTGTTAACCACTGTCATGTGTCACACATGGGATAATGAATGCTCTGTGTAGAGCAAAAGACCCAAAATTGCTACAACTAGTGTGGTGGTGTTGCTCTGTCAAGTTTCTTGATGATGGCCAGAACCAACACAGAAAAATTCTTGTAGGTTTCAAGTCACACAGTTACTTGCAGTGCAAGGTGGCCGTTAGATAGATGATCGCCGAGCAATGCAAATGCTTTCCTTTTCAGTTAATTAATGACGTTTTATTGCTGACATGCCAGCTTCTTGCTGAAAGGTTGCAGGTGAAATTTGATTCAGAAAGAAGCCTGCAAAAAAGTTGTAAGAAAACCTGTGTATACCAGAAGACTGAAACAACTTCATGTGGAACTAGGATTTTTTTATTGAAATGGTTAAGTCTGTACACTGCTTATTTTGATGTAAACCAAGCTTACTTTGGCTTTGTTTTTTAAATTTATTAGGTATTAGCGTAAGTAAAACTGAAAGCTGCTCAAACCACAGCATTTCTCTACAGGGAGTTTAACTACCAATTAAAAAGCCAATTTATATCAAACTAATGCAATTTCCTTTTATAGACAAGGCCAGAATATGGGAAATTCAGGCAAATAAAGATACAGTGAGCAATAATGAGGAATTCTAGGTAAACAAATTACTATCATGGAAACTGGAGGAGACAAAATAGGATTCTCAGTAGGCAAAAGGAGATAAGACACAGAGCAATCAAGCTTTAATTAAATATTTCTGGTGCTTCTGAATAGGCTGCAAATGCCATGAGGATAGCCTCTCTTTTGATGTTTCAGCTTCTCATCTGTCCCACTGACAACTTACTCGTGTCAGGGCACACAAAACAAAAATGGTGTGTTGTGAAATGTACAAAAATATTAACCTTTTTTCCCCTCAGGTCTTGCATTATTTTGTCTCATCTGATCTGCATGTCCACCAGCCATTGTGTGACCATGGTTTCTTGCATGGAAACTGTCATCAAATCATTTTCTCATCCAGACTGGATTGCTGTTTTTCTTCAGCTCCAGTCTCTTCTTCCTTGCAACACTTAGTCGTTGCACGGATTTTGTCTTTTGCATCAGGGAGAGTCTTCTTATTAGTACTTACAAAGCTATTTCTCGGAAGAACTCTGAGTCACGTTAGTTAATCAGATGAAGGAGCCGAAAGGAACAGCAGAGTAAGTATTAAGTAAAAGTAAATTACATTTAGTTGCTCTTTGTGTGCAATTATCCTAACTGAACTGTTGGCATAATGCAATAAAGGTATCTGCAGAATTGTATTTTTGTATTAAGCATCAATTAACACAGTGAATAACAGCTCAGTGCCCTCCCCCAACAAAAGTAGCATCCTGAACAGTAACAGAAAACGTTCGGAGATGGATGGTGAGATCTCAGATTATGTAGGCAAGAATTTCTTTCTTGCAGTGTTTACACTTGCTTTCTCTATACGACTGAAAATTGCAGAGGTGCAATACTGAAAATCAACATGCAACCAGATCCCAACATATCAAAGTTGAATTGACATAAATGCTCTCCACAGTTATCCATATAATTGAAGTAAAAAGGACCTAAATTTGGACCTAAATTTTAAAGCTGTCCATTCTTAAGAATAGCAGTTTAAATTGTGCAGAAACTGCTGTAAATCTCAGGAAATGTTTTGAAATCATTTTGCCACCTCCACCCAACTTGGTCTTTATTATCCAACACTCATTTCTGCTAGTCTTTGTAACTGACTAGCAGAAATTGTAATGTGAACACACAAATTCCAAAAAGTTAGTAGCATGTCTCACTTTATGGAAGACTCCTGCTATCTCTTTAAGCGAAACATAAAAGGTAAAATAAATTAGTTTTCTTCATGCTGCTTTGATAGCTTCTGGTCCCAGAAGGTACCAAGAAACAAGCAATTCTCATTGCTGTTCAAAGTCAGCAATGCCCTTGCCCCATTCTATTGACCACAGATACTTTCCTACAAAGATGCCCTGATAGCATTCCCTTTGTATGGACACGTAAGAAAAAGCTTTGAGTATTTCTTTGAAATGATGCTCAGGATCAGCCTGGCATACATTTGTCATCACTGCAGATGCTCCTCTTCTTGGACTCAAAAACATGTCCACGTCTTCCATTGCTGCCCTCATTCTGAAAATGGAAAGACAGAGGTAGAAATAGTAACTCCATAAATAGTTGAAAAAACAGGGTCCTCTTAGTCTAACCGTACCTGTGTAACTGGTTCTGGTATTGCTGGCAAGACTCACTAATTTCTTTGATCATCTTATATTCCATTAATTGTACACTTGTACATTTCCAGTTATTTTAGGCAGAAGAAAATGTATCTAGGGGATGACTCTGTGCAAATCCTCCACTTCAAGGCTCCACATATTCTTATGCATGGGGTTTTCAGAAATATCTGTCATCTTTATTGCTCAAAGAACAGGTTCAGGGACTGTGATTGTCAGCACAACCTACTTCTGCCGTTTATAATTATCATTCAAACCCCCACCCTGCCACAGTAATCTCTGGCAAACTTAATATTGGAAAAGGTAATAATCTCAAATTACTACTCACAGGACACTGTTAAACAAGAGAACCCAAAGAAAAAATTGAAGGGTTTTTACTTATTTACATCACTGAACATGTTTTTTAGATGAGCTTGTAGTATATTTTGCCTGCAGCCTATCAGCACAGACCAGCCCTGGAGTGATGGGTAATGTATAACTGAGATTGCTTATGCACCAAGTAGAAGGTGTGTCCCTCCGCACGCACCATGGTGCTAATGGCAGCCCGATGTTGGTGAAGGTTAAGATGGGCAATTGCTTTTAAGCCTCTGATTTCCCATATTGGCCAGATATTGTAAGGGAGCTTGTGAAATTTTTATAAATAGATGAAGCAACTCTTCAGCTTGTTCATGGCATCAAGTTTGATTCCATCTGCCTTAGAGGAAGAAGTAAAATGAGCTTCCCGAGGGACAGCTAACAGAATTGCATCCAGAAGTTTAGTCACTGGGGTTCTTACGTCCCTGAAGCATGAGACCATGTAGCCCTTATTAATGGGGTTTTTTTTACTCTATTGGAAGTAGGGATAACCTGTTGGCCTGAACACAGGTTGTGGCAGCAAGTTCCATAAACTGCCTACACATTGTTTTAAAGCACTTATGCATTTCACTAGTGCATTACTCCATGTTCCAAAATAAGCCAAGTACCATGGTGCTTGGTTGGTAATTTTCTCAAATCATAGTAAAGTTTTGGTTTGGAATGAGTTGAACCTCAGTTCAAACCAGCTTAATTTAACAAATGACATTTAATACATTTAGGCCCCTGAGGTATAGCTAAAGTGCCTCTGTTTTGTGATATGGAGTTTATGTGCTATACGTGCCAGTGAAATAGCTTTTTATGTTAGAAGTACAAATGTGCTTTAGGTTTTGCTCCGCTCATTTCATTGTTGCTGGTTGTTATTTGCAGCATTGCTTGCAGCCATGCTGCTTGGGGCTGCAAGTGGTATCAGAGCTTCAAGTGAATTAGTCATTTTAAGTCTTGTGGGGTTTTGTTCTTCTTGTTTTCCAAGAGCAGGACATCAGTCCCCTTTGCTGTGGCTGAAATCCAATGCCTTGGCTGTTGTGAATTTTACGTATCTAGTCAAGCTGTGTAAAAACTAGAATTTCTGCTGTACAGAAGAAAATAAGCATGAGTGACTGTGTCTTTAAATGTACCAGTAAATCAAATTTGGAAAGAAAAGTTGAGAAGAAAGAATTTTTAAAAATCTGTTTTAATAGAGCCAAAATGACATTTCTTGCAAAATGTTGTTGCTAGGACCTTAGCAATGTGTTGTGGACATTGCCAGGGAGCTTGAGGAGGGCAGGTGTGTGGGTGAACGGGCAGGAAACCAAACGTTTCCTCTGCCATGTTTCTTGTGCAAGTGAGGATTCCATCAAATGAATGATGTATAAATTACTCACTGAAGTGTAGTACCCCCATTCTGAATCCCAATGTACTCTTCACTCCTTTTCTTTTCCCCCTACCTTAAACAGGAATTTCCAGTTTTTAAAGCCAGTTAGCATCTTGCAACTGCTAGTGACAGAATATGTAGGGACCCTACATTTAACTACCTGTTAGTTGTCATCATGGGGAATGCTCAGCTGTTTCTGGAAAGCAGGCGTCTGTAACTTTTGTGAAGTTGGGCAAATCTCTGAAATCTCATTGTTTGGAGGGATTTAGACAGGGGAGTCCTGCTTTTCTTCCCATTGTGTGAGCATGAGGTGGCAGCGACATTGTCCTGTCGCAGCCTGCAGAAGGAAGGAGAGCTGTGCCCTGCAGTATGCGACATCCCACACTTGTGTAGCAGTGGAAAAAATCGATGCTTCTCACCAAGCTGCTTAAGGAGTTTCAATTCAGCACTGCTGCTTTAGTCTTTGGAGATCAAAATAATGCTTCAGATTGAATTACTGTAAACTGCTGTGGCATGCAACAACCTGTAGAAACGCTCTGTCTGAGCTCATGAGAAATGTTGCAGTCATTTCTAGGATCAGGAGAAAATCAATACTTTACAGGGAGCGAATGGGCTTTCTTACTTCAAAAAAGAAGTGGTATGTTATCTAATACAGGCAGTACTGTGTTCTGTTACTAGTGGTTTAAGATCTTGGGCTGCTGTTAGGTCTGCAGATTGAGGGTTGGCTTTGGGAAATTTTTCAGAGACCAAAGGGAGGGAAGTGTGAGGTTTTTAGTCTGTATCCAAAACTGTAACTAGGGCCCATCTGTCCTAATTGTGTTGAAATGAGGGGCGACCTCTTCCCGTGCCATATTCTGTCCCATTTAATTCAGGGACAAAGCTGTTACATGTTGGACAGGCTTTCAGTATTGCCTATGAAAGTGGGTATCGACAGGAGGAGGACTGTGTGCAAGTCAGTGCAGCAGTGACAAGTGAGGAGACCACGCAACACCTGGCTGTGGGTTTTACCGAAATCCTTGCTGGTTCAGATCAGGTGCGGGCTCCCCATGGACTTTGCTTGGGTCAGACTTCCTCCTGCAATGATGTAGGTGAAGGTCACAACCCAACTCTGCTACTTCTCCCGTTCCTGCCTGTCATCTACCCAAACAGAGCAAGTGAATGTCTGCTAGCACTGACTGCAGCAGCTGCAGAACCTGGGAGGCTTTACATATAACCTTCTACATACCACCTTATTGATTACAACAGGACTGCTTTTGAAATCTCAGGTAGTACCTCCTGTGCTCAGTCATCTCCAGGTTCCTTACATCACACTCCCTGGCATAATGTATCTGTGGTTTTTCATTCCCCAGACCTCCCATACTCTGTTTTAAAAGCCAGATTCTAAGACCTTAGATGCACGTTCACTTATCTGAAGTTACGAGCACTATTTGCTCTTATCCTGGTAGTGCCTCTGCACTGGAAGTGAGCCGCCTCTGTTCTGTCCAAGAGGCAGAAAATACAAAAGTTGTTCTGGATGCTTCAGTTCAAAGTCTGGAGGCATAATGTTTGCAGCAGGAGGGCATTTTTCTTCTGTTCCACCAGGGCATTGAGCTTTTAAGGAAACCAAGGGCTATTAAAAAGCATTTTGGAATACAACGTAGGTCATTGATGCCCTATCCCTGGAACCCAGTGGGAGTCAAGAGCTGCCGGTTTCACGTCCAGCTGTGCTGTGTGTTACATGTGTGATATCTAGAGATACTTTGGCCAAGGCCGCGTAAGCAGATACGTAAGCAATGAGATTTATTCAAAGGGAGTAACTCATAAATGTAAAGCTTAACCATAGCAGCAGTATGCATATGCTGTGGTCTGTGCTAGGTTTTATCACTTCCAGTTTTCCATTTTGATTCTCTTGTGTTTTGAGCTTATTGTCCCCTTGAAGGTCACCTGCTTCTGCCTTTGGGAACATATTTGATGTTTCACCAGAGACATACGAATGGCTTCTTATTGTTCCAAACGAAGACACTTACCTGCCTGCTTTACTAAACATATGTTTCAGTGCAGGTGGCTTAGCCCACTGGGATACTGCAACGTTAAATCACTGTGATAGCTGACAGAATGAGTTTCTCATCTTCCATTTTGTGTGAGATTTTGCTTTAGTTTGGGGATTTTTTTGAAGAATAAACATAGGTAACTTCTGGTGCAAGACGATATCAGAGGTAGTGAAGCATTTTGCTGAGGAACTTTTAGATGTTGCATTCTTAGGTGCTTTTTCCCCTCTTACCTGTTTTTCTTGGGTTTTTTGGGGGGAGTACATTGGAGACAGAGGAGGAGGGGGTAGTTCTTCAATTCTTCCATTTGCTGTCTACTAATTTTAAGACTTCATACTGCCACCTTTTGCTGAAGGATGGACAAATGAGTAAAATAAGTATGTGAGTATCCATATAAAAAAAGTAACAGTAGCAAAGTCTCTAGGGGACCCTTGCAGGGGAGTTTTAAGGAGGGGTGGCATAGGTTTTGCAATAAGAAGGAAGAGACTATTCTCTCAACAGTACTTATATTGGAAAGCTTTCCTAAAGTACTGATTTAACGTTGCTTCTTGGAATAGCCAAGACTATATTGCAAAACTTTTTTTCAAAAATGCCAGCCACTTTAAAGTCTTGCCAAATTATTTGATCCATTTTGTGCGTTGCGCTTTTTTATAATAAGGAACTTAGCTCAACTTCAGAATTAGTTTGTGAAAAGGTAACTCAGACCTTGTGCCTGACTAAACTAATGTGTTTCCCTGTATATTTGGTGGGTGAACCCCTCCAGTGACAGTAATGATGGAACTGTTGGCCTCTCCAGTCCAGACACATGGAAACCATCATTTCTAGACCTGATCTGCTTAAAAAAAATGGCTCCAAATTCCAAGGAGATCAAGCTTTTGCTTTGTCTGACCTAGTTAGTACCATCGCTGAAAGAGTGGAAGCTGGGGGAAAAATGCTGCCCTTTGAGAAACGCATAAGGAAAGCTGGCTGACCCAACATCATTTGTAGAAATAATGTTCTTTAGATGTATTTCAAGTCTTTTGTCTTTAATGGCAGTAGAATTAACCAGCAGAGTTTATTGGATTGTGTATATTAACTTGTTAATATAATGAGTATGAATGACGAATCATGTAGTGTACATAAAAAAATGTTTAGTCTACTTATTTGCCCTGTAGATCTTAATTTTGATTACATATGAATATTTCCTGATACACTAGCGAATATGTTAGGATGAGTGTTACAAGAGCATTGTGGTCTTGCAACTGTGGTGGCCCTAATGAAGAATCTTTAAGGACAAGGGTGGCATTTTCAGCATAATCTATTCAAATTGTAAAAATTAGATTTTTGAGGCACAAATTAGCAAAGTCTTCTTTTATAAATCTATTTGTACAGAGCTGGCACTTCCAGTTGATGGAAACGGCTGTGACAGGGATGCGTTTATTTACACCTGCAGATCTGGCATAGAACATGCAGAGCTGAATGCTTGTTTTACAGGCCTCACTTAGGTGATTTGCCTTCTGAAGCTTAACTTGAATCTCTTGTGAGCAAATAATTATTCAAAATACAATTAGTTCGTTGTTATGTTTTAATCACTGAGGTGATGTTGTATTTACAGGGTTTTATGTAATTAGCAGCTACTTTCCCATTTTAAATAAGTTCAATAATCAAATGCCTGTAGGAGCTGAAAGGGCTAAAATTAAAATGCACTGGTCTTGAGGTTACCAGCATGCATTTTAACAGTGCAGAGACCAGAGCCTGAAACTGGGTTGTCTGTGTTGCATTTTACTCTGTGAACTTTGCCTTTATGAACCTTAGAAGCAGTAAAGCTATGTTTATAGTTGTGATAGCTTTCAGGAGATGAAAAGCTGTCAAATACTGACATACACAGTGCTATGAGTCTTCTAAAATAATTCCGTGGGTATTTGTTCTGCCTAAAACCTCAGGGGCCGAGTTCTTCTCTTGGCCCAACAAGAGAGAGTGAATAAAGCGCTGAACAGCTGCTTGATCTTTGGATGTTCAGATGATGCTTTGTGTATGTCCTCATTTCAGATCACTGGTTATTCACAACGTGTGGTGCCAGTGGACCCTATGGCCCCACACAGAGCCAATGCAACGATGCCTATAGGAACTCCAACCTCAGTGTGGTTGTGGGAGCTGAGGGGATTCTCCAAGGCATTCAAATCTGGAGAGTACCAGCAACCAACACATACAGGTAAGGGAACGGTCTCTGATTGTCATGATATATCTTTGCATTTGAAACTAATCCAAGCTGCAGATACATGCTAAGCATGTATAAAGTATTATATTCAGAAGTTGGGCCAGACCTGCAGGGGTTTTAATTCTCCATGATCCTCTGATTGCCCATCTTCCCAGTCGAAAATTTGTTGTCTGAAAGGTGGAAAATTTTGTTGAAAGAGAGAAAAAAGAGAAGCAAACATCTGAGGCAGACAAATCTTTAGCCTGGATGGCTACAGGTTGGGAGACTTCTATAAGTAACTGAAAATCAAGTGTTTTGACCTCCTGAGGCCAAGGGGCAAACATATCCCATATGCTGTCCATTGAACTCTGGGGTTAGAATGGGTTTTTCCCACTGTCCACCTGGTATAGGAGGCACAACTGTATGTCAGCATTTCTTATGGGACAGCTTGCATCAAGCTCTGCTCAGCATCTTGACTTTTTTGAATCTAAGCATGTTAAGTTGAGCCTGTAAGCCTGGCACACTACTGTAGATTGATTTTGGAAACCAGCCACCTTGATGTTAAGCTCTGTGATACTGAAGGTTCTAATGCTTATATCCCTCTGTAGCGTTATTTTAAATGGGAGATGATCAGATACGGTTCAATGCCACTTAATCAGATTTTTACCAATCATTTTGCTCTTTTTGCTCTTGCTGGGGAAAAAAAAAAAGTACAATCAAAGTTTAGTTCGTTCTGTCTTAGTGGTAACATCAAGCCATTACATGCATCAGTTTGTAAGCAGAACTGTCTGAATCAATGACTGTCTAGTGGTGTTTTTTTAGTCACGATTCCTTGTTGAAATCAATGATGGCATCGTGGATTTCAAAGCAGAACATTCCACTGAAAGCTTTGAACAAATTTCAGTTAAAACTTACTGGCACCTTCCTTTTTTTCTTTTTATTGAAAAAGAATGTTAATATTGAGGGATAAATGTCAGTCTCTAACAGAAGTCTACTGCAAAGCAGTTTTGAGAAACTGGCTAGGCTAGGCTGGGCACAAGTTCTGCCTAAGTGCCTATTACCACAAGGATTGATGGTAATGAAAAAAGCATTAATGATGTTTTACTCAGCTATCAAAAATGAGTTGCCTGAGGTTAATAGAATTTTTCAGGACCGGCATTCAGTAAATATGGTTATAAAGTACAGCCCAAAAGAGAAGAGGCAATAAACTTACAACCTTGTCATTTCTTTAATATCACAGCCCAACCCAAGAAGAGCCAGAATTCCAGTGTAACTGTGGGCTGATTTTTGCTCCACAGTAAAAACCGCAGGTCCCCCAGGGAGGACCTGTCTATTTAAGTCCTATAAATTACCTAAAAGGCTTTAGGTTCTGTATAGCTAATAGATAGCTAATGTCATAGGTAACCTATATATATGGATGACATTCTCTTCTATACCTCTTAAGGCTGTAGTAGAGAATTCACAGCCTGGGGAAAGGATGAGGCAAATTAATTTGACATCTTCCTGATTCTGGGCTGCCAAAGGGGCAGCAGAGTGCCCCGGTGCAGCATAGCCCTAGGAAAATGTCAAGTTGCGGTATCAATTCTGGACTCCCCAGAGTCTGGACGCAGGGCCTGTGTCTGGCTCTCCCCTGCAGGCCTGCTGCACTGTGGGTCCTGTCAGCCTGATAGCCATCTCCAGGATACCAGATCCAGAGATAAACCCTCCAGCTGGCTGCTGGGCTCTGAAGAAAGCTGTTATTATGCCGTATCAGCGCGTTTTACACTGCACAATGTAGAGCAGTGAGTTACATTCCTGATAATTGCGTAAGAGGGATACAGATCGTGTGAACACGAGGCAGAATATGCATTGTTAAAATGCAAAGACGGAAAGCTCAACTTTGCACAGCTCTCTGCTAGCACAAGCTAATCCCACCCAGAAAACCCCACCATCTCTGGAGCTCTGGGTAAGCTGACACATACTGTAGGTGGCTTCATTTGAAGACTGGAGTCCTGTGTGCGCCAGTGCTTGATACAGACAAAATCATCTGGTTTGCTCCTATGGGTACTACACATTGTATAACAATAAAGATAGGCAACATAAAAGAATTTTTTTTTCAAATTTCCTTCTAAGCATTCAGGAGGACTTGTCATCCCATATCTACGCTTATGATCAAGTATGAGAGAAGTTAACTGTAATAAACGACTCGTTACCATCCATTATCCTAATTCTTTATAAAAGCAAGAATCTTTGGTCCATTTGCCGAGTGCCTCATTTGTTATCACTTCTACTATCCTCTTTTGCCTGGTCCCTTCTTGTAAGGTGGCACAAGAATATGGCAGAGTGGAATGCAAAAAGGTGTCCTCCTAGGTTGGCCAGCCTCGGCATTGCGTTTTCTCATATTCTCAAAACTAGCTCAAGTGTTTGCCCTGACTGTCTATCTAGAGGTGGGGTTGTTTTTTCCAGTGCACTTGACTCGTCCTGATCCTTCCTGAATTGCAGTTTAGTTTTTCAGCTCCTACAAGTATTAACAGTAAACAAAAAGGAGGAAGACAGGGCAAGGTATTCTGTGTCCTGCATATATCTGCTCAGGGTAATCTGAATCTTTCTTCAAGGCCCATATGGTTAAATGAATTCCTCTTGTAAAAGAAAATTGTGCCTAAGGAAAGGCATCCTGCTAAAACTTGAAGTCAAGATAACCCATCTGTTTAAATAGTGATACACATTTTGAACAGGGAATGACTATCATCTCAGTCTACTGGGTTTTATTTGTCTGCAGCCTTTGAATGAGGCCAAAATGGGTTCTCCTGAACTTACTGACATCACTGCTTGTATGTGAAATCTGTTTATACACAGAAAAATATGGCCCCTAACTGCAGTCGATTAGCCCTGCCAGCTCACTGTGCCTGATAGTGCACCTTGTTAGCCATTGCCAAATCAATTCAGTCTTCAGATACATGTGGCATCTGTTCGGTGTAGCCCAGTGCCGTGTCCATCACTTTTTCTGCTGGCTCCAGTGCAGTATTAGTGAGGAATGATTGCTTTGGGTATCGACAGTGGCATGAACATAATCGTGTCACGTTGTGAGGATCTAATGTGCTTTATGAGGCACTTGATGCTCCATAGTTGCTTCGACATCAGAACTGCTGGATGCTGGCTGCCTCAGAGCAGGACCACGAGGTGAGTTCCTCGTGCTGATGGTTCAGACAAGTTGCTGGCTGAAAGCGAGCTGGCTGCCCAGCCTGTTCAGGGTGCTCGCAAACCATGAGCATTGCTGGTTCGTTCTGCTTGTAGCCTGTTTGCGTGCAGGACTGTGCTGGGCAAAGACCAACCAGGTGCTGGACGGAAGGAGGAGTTAAAGCGGAGCAGCTGTACTGTAATGAGTAGGAAGCTGAGAGTAAGTTTTGTGCTCTCAGCCCTGCAGTCACTGTTCACATGCTCCAGCTTGAATTTTGCTTTCATGGAAATAGCTGCAAAGCTACTAACGTCAGTGGAGAATCACCTGCTTATTTCAGTTCTAAACGGGGCTTGCTGTATGACCACTCACTTGCTCAGAAAGTTGAGTATCTCTGTCTTTTGTTGCAGCAGAGATGCATGTTTTATCATTATTTTTATAAAGTGCTTTGAAATCCTTTGATAAAAGGAATGTAAATTGTTTACGTACTTAGAAAGTGAGAGTGAAGAGTTGAGCCATACAGTAGTACAGTCAAATCTTTGAGTACATCAGCAACAGTAAGGACCTCTCAGTTATGACTGCCTGAAATAAAAGCCCCAGAGCCTGAACTGGGACTGCAGCAGCCTGTGTGTGCAACCTGGCTGCTCCTGGCCGGAGACAGGGAGACGTTCCTGGGGGCTCTGAGTTCAGCCAGGGGCTTTTTGCCTTCATTCTTCACTGCAGGTAGTGTTGCGCCCATCTACTCTTCTAACTTCCTCTGGTCCTGGGAACAGGAGGGCTGTTTCCCATCTGGTCCGTGCTACCGGGACCAGTTGTGTTGTCTCCTTTCTCAAATCTTCCCGTCAATCTCGTGCTTAGTGTTCTCTTTAGCCATATGTGCTGTACTTATCGCTTCTCTTCGTTCTGTTTTTCCTCTTCCTTGCTGCAAACCTCTCAAGGGTATGCCTTCTGGGAAACAAGATGTGTTTCATATATTAAAGTTTGAATCTACAGGGGCTTGCTCACTCTATCCTCAGCAAGTGTTTGCCTAAGAATCAATGCGAAAGAAGCTGTTTTGTAGCTACCCAAGTTCATAGGTCCATGTTGATCAGAGAACCTCAGTCTTTGAGTTTGGGTTTAGATTTATTTAGGGCAGGGGTGTCAAATTCATTTTCACCAGGGACCACATCAGCCTCGCATTTGCCTTCAAAGGGCCGAATGTAATTGTGGGACTGTATAAATGCAGGAGTAGTTACATTTATACAGTCCTAAAATTACATTCGGCTTTTTGAAAGGCAGCCGTGAGGCTGATGTGGCCCCCAGTGAAAATGAGTTTGACACCCCTGGTTTAGAGTGCCAGGTCTTCGGGGCACAGCCCTGTGCTGGTGTGCAAAACACGCAGTTCCCAGAAGTGGTTTGTGCTGCCTTCTGCCTGTCTGGGACAACTCGGATGCTGGGCTCTTTTTTTTTTTCTTTTTTCTTTTTTTTTTTTTTCCTGCAGCATCTCAGGCTACGGAGCTGCTGGTGGGAAAGGTGGGAAGAACACCATGGTGCGGTCCCATGGCGTGTCTGTGCTGGGAATTTTTGACCTCCAGAAGGATGATACTTTGTATATCCTGGTAGGACAGCAAGGAGAAGATGCTTGTCCTAGTGTAAGTCATTGCACTTTCTGTTTTGCCTTAATCCCTTCTACAAATCTGTGGAGTTTTGTTTATTTACAGAGAAAACTGTTGTCCTTGAGGAGTTTTGGGTTATGTGGTTCAAGGGATAGCTACAGTTCTACGGGGAGGGTGTGAGTGAGAAAAGGTGAAATACCATGTCACTGTGCTCACTTCTTCAGCAGTCAGGCCCCATTGATAATACACGGTTTCCTGGTTGATCTGCGTATCTCAGAGCATCTTTCTGGAGTTTGGGAGGAAAAAGGCAAGCCTGCCTTCCTTTCCTCTGGAGGTCAGTCTTCAAGGTTGATTTCACAGGGCTTTGTCTTTGCTCCGCTGTTGAGCCCAGCCCTGCCACTATCATAGTGCTCTGCAGCTCCGGAGACACCCACCTCACACAGCCTGTTTGGTTATTATCTGTATGGGAATGGGAGGGACAAATTAATCACTGCTGGATCAGTCCTGATTTTTCTGTTACGAACCAATCATTGCTGCAAATGCCTTGACAGAAAGGTGCAACTTCCACCATCTGCAGGCACAATAATCTATTAATCATTTAGTATTCTTTGGAGGATGAGGTAATAGGAGATTCTTATGGAGGAAACTAAGCATTATCTGATGAAATTTCACCTGCAGGTTTGAGCTGCACATTTAAATACTGTGCATTTCTCACCTGTTAATGGCTGGCATCCAAGAGATGAAAGCTTAGCAGGCTTTTACAGCAGAGAAAGGTTGAATGATGTAGACAAGAAAGAGGGGTTCTCAAGGTTGGGTGCTGAAGTAAATAATGTTAAAACTGGACTTATACATATCTACAAACAAACCATTAATATGAAGCCTCTTTGAAATGAGAAATGCCCTAACTCAAACTTCCATCTAACGTCTATAACTAGGACATTCCAGCTGAGTGTAATATATGGACTCATTAAATTGCAGGCCCCTGTAATCTTAGTGAGAATTTATTGAGTGCTAATGTAATTCTTTCATTGAGGCAAAGAGATTGCATTGACTTGTAGAAGGGACTTTTACTAGATTGGATTGTAATCAGTTATGTCTTTGCCATGAAGGATTTTTTTTTTTTTAATTCAATTGTAATCTAGTGGTTCCTTTGGGTCATTGACTTTGTCATTTTATTAATCATACCCACCCAACTCCAAATCAATTAAGGAGAGGGAAGACTAAGGAAAGGAGGATTGTTTAGTTCCATAGGCAAGTCTGCACACACAAAATGGATGGCATTCATTCTCTGGCACAACCTAGGACACATTTTGTGGCCAACAGAATAATTTGTAACTTGAGGATGCTTTTATCAGGCTCCTCTTCCAAAAGAAAACACGGAAGAAGGAAGTAGAAGGAAGCAGGAGGTCAATCCTACTGAAACAAGTGTTTGTGAATTTTTCCCTTAAAGTGTTGTTGACTTTGTGAGTTCAGTGTGCACAAAAAGAGATTATTTCTGAGGTGAAACATAAAGTAAAACAAGCTAGAAGCAAAACTTCAAGCTTACAAATACAAGAGTCTTGCTTGTCACACACAATCAAAGCAACAGTTACCTCTCTTAGATCATAGTCCAGAAGTATTTATAAACGATGGTTTGATGTTTTGCTTGAAATCAGTTAGTGAATTCAGTTATTTGCCTAATACAAAAGGTTCATTACATTTGGTGCTAATTGGTGGAGGGGAAAAAATGCTAAGTAGGAAATATGGAGGCTTTTTGGTGAGGTATTTCCTGTAACATTAGGTCAACATTGCAGTCAAAGGTGTGACTGAAGCTGTCTTGGTAGGCTTTGAACTAGCTAGCACTGGTAATTACAGTAAAACTGCTGCTACAACGTAAGCAGATCAACATCAAAACTTGCTTGGAAGCCTAAATAAACACTGGGTGGCAAATCTATGCCAAGCTCGTTGCTACAGTCCATGCTGTGACTACCTAGGTTAAAGCTAGCTCTGGTACATCCGCATGAGCCACCAATACACCTTCAGTCTGGGTAGATGCTCGTTGGCTGCCTGGCCCCAACCCATGGGGTGCTGGGAGACAAGTATAGAAACTTGGATTCGCTCTGTGTTGCTACCATTTGGCTGTTGCGTGACGTGGGGCAGGTCACATCATCACCGAGCTACTCCCTTCCCCCAGTTGTGAAATACAGATAGTTAATGCTGGGAAGTGTTTGCAGTGAATTCTGCTACATCTTGTATGTTAAAAGCTTATGGAGCTGTTTTACATGGTAATAGATACCAGCACTGAGCTTGCTTCAAAATAATTCAATTAAAATGGCAACAGATTATTCTGATGAAGGTTGAAGCAAAAAGCAAGGTTCTTCTAGAAGAGTATTCACTTGCTTCTGCTTATGGAATTTCACTGGAGGACAATTTATTGGTTTCGGAGGGTGAAGGGTCCATGAAGCTTGCATGTGTACAAGGACATGGCAATTTCTTACCAGAATTCAGACTCGGTCTTCTGTTTGCAGACTAACGATGTTATACAGAAAGTCTGCATTGGAGAGAACAATGTGATTGAAGAAGAGATACGTGTGAACAGAAGTGTCAAAGAATGGGCAGGAGGAGGTGGAGGTGGGGGAGGTGCAACCTACATATTTAAGGTATGGAAACAGAGTCCCTGTGCACCTTCAGCATGAACACATCCTGTACATTGTAGTATCGCAGCCTGGAATATCTGAGAACCCTTTATACATCTCTGGGGAAGGGTCCATAAAGTGAGCTCCGGGTATGGTTCATTTCCAGTTGATAGTCATAGTGAGCTCGGTTGGATTCTTAGGACAGCTACACAGTATGGCCACACTTGCTTCAGTGGCTTGGAGTTTCCTTGGCAAAGATAACAGCTTGAATTGGATTTTTTTCAATGCAAGCTGAGATGCTGAAGCATAATTCTACAGTAAAAGGCAAATTCCACAGGACTTTATTAAAATCTGTCATTGCAGGACATTAGACTTCAGCTACATGTTTGGCCTGTATGGTGCAATGACAAGAAAAGTTGAGGATAGCCTGTATGTTTTCTGTTGGCAACCGTATAGCTAGGGACCACTGATATTTTCTGTCGTGTGCTAGCTGAGACAGTAGTCATTCCAACAGCAGTTTCAGGCATTAACAATATATTTGGATCACCCAACTTCTATGTAATTCTACATAGCTCTGCACGCTCGGGCAGTTTCCAGTGTAGCAGTCCTTTACCAGTGGAGACAGTGTATTGCATTACATAGAGCAGCGCTCCTCAGTGGTTTCGTTTGATGGAAATCATCACATGATAACATTACAATATTTCTAAGAGCCATCAGCACTGTAGGTACAATTCACGGAGCTGCTGATGCCACTGTTCTCTGTTGCAGAACCTGGTTGGACTAGCGCCATTCATTAATCTTTTGGATGTGGTTGCATAAATAATGCAATGGTAATTTGTAGCGCTGAGCAGTCCTAGATGCCTGATTAGTGCAACATTGCAGTAACTAGCATGTGGTTGAACTTCCATTTGTGTGTCTGACTCAGTTTGAATGCTGCCTTTATTTCTGAATTTGTTAAGATGGAGAATGGAGAACCTGTCCCCTTGATAATTGCAGCAGGAGGTGGTGGCAGGGCCTACAGGGCCAAAACAGACACATTTCATCCAGAAAGGCTGGAGAATGACTCCTCCATTCCAGGGTTGAATGGAAATTCAGGAGCTGCAGGTAAGGAAAGTTCAATGTTTTTAAGAAAACCTTTGTGAATATGTGATAATCCCAGATTCCTCCTCGCAAGGAGGTGAGGTGAAACTCAAGAAAACACAGTTCAGGGGGAGCAAGGGTGTTAAACAGATAGCCTAAATACAGGTAGTGAAGATGATATAGCTGCAACAATGGCAATATTTTCCCAAAATAATGCAGTACTTCTCATAAGAAAAGTTGTTTAATTTTTTGATGTGGAAGTTTGCAGTGCCAACATAGCCATCCTCCTCCCTGCATCGTTTTGTGCTGTGTAGACATACTCACAGTTTCCCTGGCTTATGCAGAAAGAGCATAATTGCACTCTGGTTAGAAGTCTCTGTGAAGAGACCTTGGACTGATCATCCAGCAGAGATGAAAGTGGGTCACTGGTGAGTGTGTTGTATTTAGAGCAGGGCTGGGACATATTTTCGCATCCTTTTCACTAAATGCCCTTTTTTCTCCACTTCAGAACTGACATAGGGGTTTTTCGAAAGTATTTTTTGCAAAGAGAAGGAGAAAGCTCTCATAGCCAGAAACAAGTGATTGGGGAGTAGGCAGGGATATCTTTTTACATTTTCCATAGAAAATACTTGTCCTGTGTGGTAGGTGGAAAGAGGTGCAGATGATTGACGTGGTCAAAAGCCCTACAGAAAAGTCACTGTAGCACTGTATAGCAAGCACATCCCCTCTTCTAACCAAGGCATGAGACTCACTTTCAGCTGAGGTGCTTTCAAAGGAGGGCTTGTTTTGCAGCTCCCTGCAGTGTTTTTTACACAAAATAATCCCTGCCTGTGCCTTTTCTCTTCTCTTAACTGCAGGTGGTGGAGGTGGCTGGAATGATAACACTTCCTTCCTGTGGTCAGGAAAATCCTTGCTGGAAGGTGCTACTGGAGGAAGATCCTGCCCCCAGGCCATGAAGAAGTGGGGGTGGGAGACAAGAGGGGGTTTCGGAGGGGGTGGAGGGGGGTGCTCCTCAGGTGGAGGAGGCGGAGGATATATAGGTAAAGTGGCTTCATGTTCAAGGTGTCCCTTCCCCTCCTTTAGTGCTAATGATCAGCAAAACACTGATAGCTAATTCTCCTGTAGCTAGTGTATTTGACTGTTATGTACTAGTATGTCTGTGTTGCCTTTTTAGCATTACATGAACGTATGGCGTTTAGTCTTTGAGCAAATAGCCAGATGTCAGCCCTTCAGCTGTAATCCTGGCTTTGCACTCTGCAAAATGTGCCATCAAGATCCTGCTGCGATTCTTGAGCCTTCCATTGGGGGGTTACAGTGCTGAAGAAGGAGGAGCCACAGGTGATGTGCTCCCATTGCCAGCACCTGTGGTTGGAGGACTTCGGTCCTTATGCCAGGGGAAGGACACGGCTTCTTCTTCCCTGCCCTGCTGTGGTCCTGCGCAGGTGGTCTTTGGGGACAGAGGTTCAGGCTGCCAGCCAGGACCCCTCTTAATAACGATGGTGGTGTTGACTTCAGTCAACAAGGAGCCAATTTCATGTGCTGTGGGTCTCAGGACAGCTGTCAGATGGCATTATGTTGATTATAACTGGTGTGGGCCAGATTTAAGATCTCTACTAACTTGTAACCTCCTGGGCCTCATAGTTTCTTCAGCCATCTGCACTGTGGTGGACTTTTTAACCCCTGGTTCCCCACAGCTTAAATCAAGTGTGCGATATACTATAAATCATGAGAGGAAGTAATGAGTTTAAACCAGGGGTTTCAAACTCATTTTCACTGGGGGCCACATCAGTCTCGTGGTTACCGTCAAAGGGCAGAATGTAATTTTAGGACTGTATAAATGTAGGAGTAGTTACATTTAAATGATTAAGTGCATGTTTTGTACCAATGTTACTGTGTAATGCTGCTTTTTCCAACAGAATGCCTCACATGACATAATTTTAATGTCACTGAAGATGGTTAAAGGGGAAAAGCCAATTTTGGGTGGAGTGGGGGAATCTTTGCATGCTTGTACTACAAAATACATGGCCCCTACTGTGCTTCTAATATGTTCTGTGTATTGCCCATACTTTGTTCCTGATGTGTTCTGTGTGCCCAAGCACAAGCGAGTAACTCATAAATTCCTTCAGTCCCCACGTCTGGTGGACCACCCTGCATTCAGGGTGCAAAGAAGAGGAAGGATATTGGATTATTCATTCCTGACGCAGTGCATACCTTGATCAGCAAGGGTACTGAACTTAGCCCTTGAGCACTGGTCTTTTCCCGTCTCTTGGCCACATTAATTTTAAGAAGGACTTCTGTGTTTTCACAGCATCCAAATGGTTAAAGGTGAAGTTTCTGGTTTAGGTGTGCCTTAGTTTGCAACAGTCTGCCTAAAGCAGAGCTAAGAAATCGATTGTCACGAGATGCTGTGACCAAATTGAAGTTCTAGAGATGAAAGACCAGTGGCTGATGCCACAACTCACTAAGTGTTCCCTATATGTGAAATACTTTGATTTATTCTCTTTTGTCATTTGGATGCCTCCCTAAATATGCTGAAGTTGTGCATGTTGCAATGCTTATCTGTATTTTAGTGCTAATGAGCCTCAGTCTGTTAAGGTAACTTCTGGTTTGACGTAGGTGGCAATGCTGCAGTGGACAATGACCCAGAGATGGATGGGGAGGATGGTGTGTCCTTTATTAATCCAATTGGTACTTTATACACTCCAGCGCTTAAAGGTATTAATGTTGGTCAGAAGTCTTCTAGTGGGTTTCTTTTATGTTAAGAATAGTTTGCATCTGTAGGACAATTTAAAAGCCTTTGGGTACAGCTTAGTGTCATCGTGAACACAAGGAGAAAGAAAGATAGCATAACAAATTCCAATGGAAAATAAACAGAAGTAGTAGGAAGACAGCAGGTGGAGAAAACATCATGGATGTTAGAAAACACTTCCCAACAAGATAGTTTACCAGACTATTGAATAATTTTGTCCAAAGAAAGTAGTAACAGAACCTCGTAGTTCAGATAATTTAGGAAAGAAGCAGACAAAGTACCTGAATATTCAGTAACAAACTCGTCCCTTAGAGCATCCTTCAGCAAAATATCCAGGCTGGACCAGGGAGTTTCTAGAGAAAGCAGTGCAGTGCTTCCCAGCAGCGCGTGGGAGTGATAAACGCTGCCACTCCAGGCTGTGTTTGCTCAGAAGTCAGCATCTTCAATATGTTTGCGATGTGTTCAGAAAATACAAAAAATCTCTTTGTTCAGAAAAAAAAAAATATGTTTGCTTCAGAACAGCCGAAAGTATTTTCAAATACCGATGGACTCTGGCCTGACAGATTCAGCCAGAAGGTTTTGAAAACACTGCAGTGTTTGATCTCAGAGGGAGGAAAGGCCAAGATGAGAAGGGTGAGCCTCAGGGACTGCTGAAAGGGCAGGTTTGTGTTAGGCTGGGCAGCAGACTCCTTCCTAATCTGGTAGGACCACCTGCTGCAAGAGAGCCGGTGCACCTCAGCTGCAGTGGGGCTTATTTAGCTGAAATTTTCTATTTTCTACATGAGAAAGGACAGGAGGCGTGGAAGGTGGGGAGAAATCAGTTTCTTAAATGAGTCCTACCATGCCACATCCAGCAATTGTGTCTACCTTGTCCCCTGTTTCTGTCACAGCCCAAGGGAACGATATGAATGATCTTTACAGTAGTTAACTCAGCTTCTTTCATCCACTCCTAGTGACAGAGGGGCACGGAGAGGTGGATATTAGGCTTCATCTTAACTGCAGTCACTGTGAGATGGACGAGTGCCGTGTTGATCTTGAGACTCAAAAAGTCATTTGCTTTTGTGAACCAGGCACCGAGTTGGCTGAGGATGGTGTGTCTTGCATAGGTAAGTAGATGTATGAGGTAGGCTGGTAGCATGTGAAACAGAAAATGCATGGTAAAAATCTGTATTCTGGACTGTAAGACATCCTGAAAGTGTTCTCTGGTCTCTTTCTCAAAGCTGGCTTCTGTTGAATGTTACGTTCTTTCCTGGTGGTATGTGTGACAGAGTTATTTTGCTAGGCTGTGGACACACTGGTGCTAAGGCACTGGTTTGCTTTACAACAGTATGTTTGGCATGCTGGGCAGCCCTGAGGAGAGTCAAATTTTGCATCTGGTTGTGCTGATGCTCACATTCTGCTCTGAAATCATGAAAGTTTGCACACTGAAGGAGTTGTCCAGCTAAATTTAGTTTCCAGGTCTGTCCTCTTAGAACCAAAAAAAAGGTACAATGTAAAGGAGAATATACTTCCTCTGGGTTTGGACATATAAGGTGCATGTGCAGAGTTGATAAGAAATTCTGAGTGAGTGATCTCTGAGGAAAATGAAAGACAGTTCCTGTACTTGCCTTACTTAAAAAGCAAGTATTCAGAGCTCCGTTACTTGGTTTCCTTCATATTCTTGCCCAGCAGTTAGAGCAAGTGACTCCAGGATCACTCAGGATCCTGCTCGCAGCTTTGTCACTGGCATGGGAAAATTGTTCTGTATTTCTACCATTCCCGTCTGTAAAATGGGTAAAAAGCATGGTCATCATGCCAGGGTGAAGTAAACCTTAATAGATGCCTTGTGTGGTCCCAAGTGAGCATGCTGCTATGGGATACTTAGTATTGCACTTACTGTTATCAGGTTTTTCTGCCTGGATTAGGTGCATTTAGGAGATGATATATTGCAGTCTTCCTTCTGCTTTTGCTGTGGTTTGGCATTGGTAGCAGCACTTTAGCGCCCTGGCAATGTAATGTTCTTTCCACCTCCCTAACCTCCTGCCCCTGGTTTTTATGGCCTTGTTTTCATACCCAGAGAGTGCACATGTTAATTCGTTGATAGCAAACCATCTGTTTTAATGGCTTGATATTAACTGAGGGAAGTGAAACAATGAGCTATTAGAGGTCATAGATCCTGAGAACTGCTCATGCCAGAGGTTGCTCCCGCACTATAGCAGCAGCAGATGAGTCAATAGAAGGAAGAGCAGAAAAATCTATCTGAAAAAAAAAAGGGGCTGCTGGAAGATCGTTTCAAACATAACTCCTTCTTCTCCTGCCTCTGTTACAGCTGAGCCAGTGGTTCACCTCCCTCTCTCCTTGGTCTTGTCTGTAGTGACTTCAGCGTTGGTGGCTGCTTTAATTTTGGCTTTTTCAGGAATCATGATAGGTGAGTGTTTCTCTGCGAAAGATATTTTCATATGAGGGCTGGATCTGAGCCAGGGATAATTGGGCCCTGGCAGGCAAAAGGATTCAGATTTTTAGCTGCTGCTGTATTTAATGACACCTTGGCACACACACACCTTAACTTCAAGTTTCAGTACTTGTTTCTAACCACAATGACCAATTTGAGAAGGTTTCGGTTACTCACTGCATCTTGAAAGAGACGTTACTGCTCATGTTGTGGTGCGAAGCTGCCAGAACACAACTGCCACTGTTTTTGTGAGAGCTGTTGGTGCTTAATGCCTAAAAGGAAGCTTATATTTGTGTCCCTATGTACAGATTTAGCCTCTTAATGCGTGACATTTAAGTTTGAAATTCTCACATAGGTTTCCCCTTTTACAAACTACTGCTTAGCAGGATGTGAGAATTTTTGGCTTCTTTATTTGAAATTCTGAAAGGTATTTTTCACCCTTTCATTTTCTTATTTTAAAGTTGCTCACCTGCATTCAATTGCAAGCAGAATAGATCTGAATCAACAAAAAGCAGCCAGGGATTCAAACCATAGCTTTGCCACTTTTCTTTGTCCACGCTCTCTGGGAGAGCAGAGGGATGCAGCCAGAGCAGCAAATGGCAACTATTAAATTAGATTTGCGCAGCTGTTTCAGTTTTAAGAGTTTCAGGAGTTATCAGTTGCACACACATGGTCCTACATGTATGACATCTGGCCTGACAGTACTCCTTTAAAATTACTAATTACTTCTCAGGGAGTGGAAGAGTAATCCTCTTTCCATCCAACTAACCTATCATTGCCATCTCAGGATAGAGCAGCAATTTGAAAAATCAAAGCAAAAGCAATGAGGAGGAAAATGGAGGGCAGGAAGGGTTTGTGGGTAAGTCATTACATCCGTCTGCCTTTGTCAGTGCGTGTTTACCCCTTAAATTCTTCCCCTGAGCAACATCTGCTGGAGAAGATGCAATAGCTATTACCGTCACAGTATTTGGGCTCAATCCAGCTCCCACAGAAATCAATAGTAAGGGTAATAGTAATTTAACCTGCTCACAATTGGCATCTTGCTTTGAAAAAAAAATACTCCAATATCAGTTACTATTTCAGAGAATATCCACAGGATGTCTTCCTTCAAGGTGTGATTTCTAATGACATTTCAGAAGTATCAGTGAGGTGATTCAAGAAATATAGCACTACCATAAACCGATTTCAAATTTAGTCCAACTTTGTTGTTTAGAAACAGGAAGTTTTCTTAAATGAGCTAGTTTAATGTACAATGTGTTATTCTTGAGGTAACAGTTTAGTCTGTCCATTTTGAACAATATGATGCAATAAATCATTTCAGATTTTAGTCACTTCTGTGTGATTTAGGAAAGTTGGTTATACCCCAGCTCCCTCAAGTTCAGGTCTAGACTCATACTTGGAAGGTCCAGTTAAGCTACATAGAACAAAACAAAAACCTCAGAACTGGGAAATCAGAGATCTCTGTAAGTGAAATTCATTTTACTTCTTCACGAGCAAGCCTGTTTCTTCATAAGATGTGTAAATCGAAGGTTTCTGGATAACTTCAGATTCTATTTTCTATCTGTAATTATTTGATGTACAGAAATATGACAGTGTCACTGTCTGGTTTGATTCGCTGAAAATTGGCCACACAGCAAATGCCAGTGACACGTGCTGCATGGCTGCTGACCTGTTCCAAAGTCGCTCTGTGTCTCTGGTTTACTGTGTTCTCCATATTTAGTATATCGTCGGAAGCACCAGGAGCTACAAGCCATGCAGATGGAGTTACAGAGCCCGGAATATAAGCTGAGCAAGCTGCGTACCTCCACTATCATGACAGACTACAATCCCAACTACTGCTTTGCAGGAAAGACCACATCCATTAGTGACCTCAAAGAGGTGCCTCGAAAAAACATCTCCCTCATCCGGTAAATTCACCTTTGCCTTCCCCGTGCTTCACACCGTACACTCACATATGCTGGCTCACTTACATGGGTGTGAACTCATGTCTTTGTGCAGGCACATACAAATTCTCATGCACTTCTAGACTCGTGCTCCTTTTGGTGAGAAAAATGTAAATCTGCAGTAGTTAGGCTTGTGAGGAGGGAACTAGACTTTGGCAGTCTCCTTAACCTTTTACAGGTGCAGTGTTAATCTTCCGGGATTATGAGAGGAACTGAAGAGTCATCACCAGTAATTCAGACACACCTTTTGCAGACTGCGCAATGAACGGCCCATTTCCAGTTTTAACTGATGAAATGCTGAGAAGGCTGAGGCTTGTAGGAGGCTTTTTAAAAGTCTTTGATGTCATCTTTGGTAAAGACAATGACATCCTTAAGTACAATAGCAGGAAAAGCAACGGTTTGAGACTGGCAGACAGTATTAAAATGATGGGAGTGTAAAGCCAGCAGGATAGTCATGTCTAGATCAGAACTTCTGGAAAGTTTGAAATAGTGTCTTAAGAAGAAAACATGAACATTCAGAATTCTTTCCCACCTTGCTCTCCTCCAGGGTACAGTGCATGCCATTTGTGAATGTGACGTTACCCTGGTACTGTGCAGTTTTACACAAAAAAACAAGAAGTGGAAGCATGAGACCTTGAAAGACTAGGGAGTTTGCAGTGCTAAAAAAGATGATGCTCAGAGCATTCTGTGCAGTGTGCAGTGTTTTGCTGTCTCTTACCTCATTTCCCTTTACCTGCACATCTTGCTGGTCTACATCCGGAAGTTTCCAGTGTATTCTGTGCTGCTGCTGCCTTTGTCACTTGGGCTCTGAAAGGATTTTTGAAGTGTGGCAAGCTGCAGAGAGCACAGACTGGAGCCAGGAATTGATAAGGGCAGGGGAAGATGGGATTTTTGGGAGATGGGTTAGTTACGAGCTGTAGAGATCTGTTTTATACCCTCAGTTTGTAACAAGTTGGTCAGGCATAGCCAAGAACAGTGTCTCAAGCTGATACCTACGAAATGTTATTAAAAGAAGCAATTGAGTCACAGACAACACAAGTCCTCACTGCGGTTTCACTGCCTAGACTGTTCTTTATCCTGGCAAAACAACAGACAGAGCTTATGCAGCAACAGAGCGGGTTGCCCTTAGCAGCGCCTGTTTGAACTGCCAGCAAGGCAACAGCCCATGCAAAACCTGTCCACTGATAGACCAGAGAACAGAATCAGTGCAGCTCTCAGGTCAGACCTGGCTCTACCAGGAAAGCTCATGTTGTAGGAGAGAGCCTTTTGCCCAGACTGAGATGCAGGCATGCCTCTTAGAGGCTCAAACCACAACTGCCCAACGGGCAGCCCATGCAGGGTTAAGAGGGACCAAGGATCTGGGATGCAGCCTCATTCTCTGCCAGAGCTCGCTGTGTTGTTACAATACGCCACCTGTGTGCTACAGCTGTTGTTGTAGCAGTTGACTTAACATTAAGTGAGTGAACAGTGAATAGACAGGTATACAATGTGTATCACAAGGACACAGGACAGGATCTGTTGTGTAATTACTCTTCATTCCTCTCTCTTTTTCTTGTACCCTCATTCAAAATAAAACTGTGAATTTTATAATATGATCAGTCCCAAAAACAAACCTCAGCATGAATTTCCAGAGCTGAGTGCTTTACAAAGCACTATAATCACCATATCCTGCTGGCTTAGGTGCTTACCCAGAATCATAAAATAAATCAGGAAAAGATACGTGGTTAAGAATTCAGGTCCTTTGAGAACCATTGTGCTTCCTAGTTTCTTGTTCAATGTTTTCTTTAATGATGATCCATAAATATCATGGGAACTCTTAATGTGCTTAGGGTGTGGGAACACCAAGGCTTAAGATCTATCTTTATTGAACTATTATGGAGCGCCCACCACTAAAGCACTGACACCAAAGCCGTAGAAGAGTGCTGTCCATTACACACTGCACTGCCAGCAGCTTGATTTCACCGAGGACTGTTCACTTTGGAAGATTGTTTTCCCTACCAATTAAATACATTACAGGTGAAGGAAAAAACACATCAAGCTCTGGTCCCCTGTGTAGTCTGAGGAGTGATATCCTCAGTGTCAATATCCAGTTCTCCCTGATTCACTACAATGAAAATTGTGAGCCCGTTCTGTGAGCTGTGACCACAGTGTTATAATGTGTGTTCTCTATAGTAAAACCTTCTTGTCTTCTCTGGTCTGTCCAGGGGTTTGGGCCACGGAGCCTTTGGTGAGGTATATGAAGGTCAGGTGGCAGGGATCCCCAGCGACCCCACTCCCTTGCAGGTGGCTGTGAAAGTAAGTGACAGTGTATGAGTTATCATGATGGTTTCATGCACCTCTCACCCAAGAGTCCCAATGAATTATAAAAATGAAGATGAATTAAGTGTTACTGAAGGATGTGGCTGGAAAGGTTGCTGCTCTACTGCAAGACTTTAATCCATCATAGCGATGGTACAACTTGTAGCATATGGGCTTGTGAGACTATTAAAAGAGGTCTGTAAGTAGTAAATAGGCAAAGATTTCACATACAGCTGCAGTAGACAGCAGGTACGAGAAATAAATCCATCCTCTGTCCATCCTCCACATGCTACACCTGGTGTTGTAACCTGTCCAAAGCCTTTGAGTCAGAGGCCAAAAGTCTTCACAGGGCCAAGAGCAGCTGGCACATGCATTGAAGAGCATGCAGGTAGGAGACATCTGGTTTTCCAAGGATCTCACCACTCCACTACAAGGTGGATATGTACTGGATGTAAAATGAAATCCTATAAGATCCTGGTAGGTTCTCCAGTCCTTCAGCAGCCCAGCTAGTTTGTTTTTACCTAAAGGTTACATAGCAGCACAGTCGTACTGCTGGTTATCGTTCTTAGTCTTGCTGGGAGGTAGCAAGATTGAACTGTTTGAGAGCTCAGGAACTGTGGTTCTCATTCCTTATCCAGCAGAGTCCCATATATTGAGCATCATTCCCTGTATGCTCTGAGCTTTGCTGAGAGGAAGATGACAGTGGCGTTAATGGGCCGAGTGTTCTCATCTGTATCCCTCAACAGGCTTCACAATCTACTTTAGTAATGGTGTAGCTATTACCTTAGAATGTTGTTTCTTTTAGTGAAACAATCATAGAAGCAAAGAATAGTTTGGGTTTGAAGGGACCTTCGAAGGTCGTCTAGTCCAACCCTCTGCAATGAGCAGGGACATCTTCAACCAGATCAGGTTGCTCAGAGCCCCATTCAGCCTGGCCTTGAATGTCTCCAGGGATGGGGCATCTACCACCTCTCTGGGCAACCTGGGCCAGGGTTTCACCACTCTCATTGTAAAATATTTTTTTTTGTCATGGAGGATTGCTGCAGACAATGCAGCAATCACAAGGATTACTGCAGACATTGTTGATGCTTTTGATTGTGTCAGGTGTTCTGTATTTGTAAGTTTAAATATGTTCTCCTTGTCAACCTGTTCTTTTTTTTCCAGACATTGCCAGAAGTGTGTTCGGAGCAAGATGAGCTGGACTTCCTCATGGAAGCTCTCATTATTAGGTGTGTGTGAATAAGATCAACAAGCACTTGTGTAGGCTTGCAAAGCCCAGCACTGTAAGGAAAGTGATGCTTTGAGAGATTATGTCCATGCAACACATCTATACAGTAATTTTAGCGCATGGCTGTCAGTATTTTACGAAGAGGATAGGCATTACCATCCTTTTGTTGCGTTCTTACAAATGAAGACACCAAGGCACTAAATGATTAAGGGCAGAGACTCCACAGTGGATTTTGTTATCCAAATTGAAAATCTTTAGGCCCAGTTTTCGGAATTAATAATAGGGTCCCTTGATTTCTCTTAGAGATCAGAACATGAGATAAAAAGAAACCTTAAGAGTTTTGGTTTGACTACTCGAAACTCACATTTGTCATTGACCTAATGCTTCTGTCATATCACATCTCAGTGACTGAGTCCTAGAACCCACAGAAATAGTTTCCCATCATACTGAGGTCTGGAGGAAAATGGAAATATTAGTCTAGACCTTGAGGCATATCCCCTACATAAGCACATCCCTGTGTCAGCATATTATTTCGGACAACTCTGCCCTGGCTCAGCTTCTTCGCCTTGGACAGTGAAATTAGGAGTAAACTTTTATTTTAGCAGGCATTCTTTGCTTCCTGTGACCCCTAAGTCTTGCTGTAGCCCAAAAAGGATGTGGAATACAGGAGGTGGAAAAGCAGCCAAGAGCTGTTACTTCTCCACCTCCATTTCTGCACTTGCAGACTGACACAGAGTGCAGGGGTAGCACTTTGGCTTGATCCAGCTACCCTGCCTTTGAGATTTGTTACTTATTCTGAAAAAAAAGAAAAAAAAAAATTCCCCTCAGCAACGCATTTTGATTCTTTTCTGTAGTTGTGCTTTTTGGATCAAAGCTGCTCCGTAATTGAGTCTCCCTGTCTCCACAGCAAGTTCAACCACCAGAATATTGTGCGCTGTATCGGGGTGAGCTTGCAGGCACTGCCCCGTTTCATCCTGCTGGAGCTCATGGCTGGAGGTGACCTGAAATCGTTCCTGAGAGAGACGCGGCCTAGACCGGTAAGAAAAGAGAAAATTGAATTTTATTTAGTTAGCTGCTGCCACAAGGCAAATATGTAACTATAAAAGAGCCGATCCATGCAGCTACTGTTTCCCAGCATTTTAGAGGGTCAGAAAATTTCCGTTGCTAGAAGATGACTCTGTTGGCAGGATACAGATGTATAGGGAACAATGCTGCTGGGGTTATGCAGAGGTGCCTCATCCCTGGACTTTGCTAGATAGCATTACAGGTACTATCTAAAGAAAGAACGAAGTGAAAATTAAAAAAAAAACAAAAAACAACTTCTACTCTTACCTTCCTCACACCCTCTGGGGGCGGATTGGGGGGAAGCATTAAGCTAGTGATGATAAATCCATTATTTAAATTGCTGATCAGGTGCATTTCTGTGGCTAGCTGTCAGTACAAGTTTGACACAGGCAAGAAGAGAATCAGGCCTGGAGCTGTTGACTTAATAGCAAATATCTTTAGTCCAGAGTTTTAAAGATTTTTCCCACTGAAATCAGCATCAGCAGCAAATGAGTCGGTTAGAAATGTATGAGAAATAAATTATGACTTGAAGAGAGGAATCAGTACTTCGGAAGAATAAAGTTTGCTCTGAGCCCCTGGATCAGGGAAGCACCCAGATGTTGTTGAAGTTTAGCACCATGGCCCAGCTTCATACTTTGCTTCTACATTTCTTTGACAGAGGGCAAAATGCTGGATTTTATCAGTACAAGAGAGACACAGAATCTAACACATATAAATAAGATTATTCTTCAAGGCATTTGGAAACAGATCAACTTTTTTTTTTTCCTTTGCAGTCTCGTTTTCAGACATATAAAATGGTGTGTTGCCCGTGAGCGCTGCAGTCTTGGATAGATTGCAGTAAAGTGTTTCCTGCCTGGATAGAAGGCTAAACACCCGGAAAGTTGAAATGTTTGAAATCTGAGCAGTCTTTATAAACAGAGGTTGGCTTTCTGTAGCACCTAGAGATGCTTTTGTTAGCTCATACAAATGGGCTGAACTTGGTGGTAAGTGAGTGGGAAAATTCGTGTTTTGCATTGTGGGCTCTGCTCTCATCCAGTGCAGAGCAGAGCGGTGTGGGCAGGGTATGCTGCCTGGGAGGTGCTTTGTTCAAAGCTGCCAGGGCAGGCTGTGCTCGATGGATGAAGTGGCAGGTGAAATGGGATGGTGTAGGGCAAGGGCATCCATCACTTCGCAATGGAAGCATCTTCTTGGCTCATTAAATTAGAGGGAGAAGCCAGCTCAGGGTCTTGTGAGGAAACACCAAGAATATTAGTGTTGAACAGCAGGAATTTTTACCTACTTGCAGTAAGATGAAGCAGTTGCTTTTGTGGATGGAAAGCCTTTAATCTTCATAGGATGCAGTCACAGGAGCCTTCTGAGCTGAGGGATTTCTTTCTGTCTGCCCCTACCCCAGTCATCAGTTCCTCCTTGCATGCAAGGGCTTCCATTTCTGTTAGCGGTAGCTCTGTGCGACCCCTGTGAACACTCTCGTCAGAAGAGGTGGACGGTTCACTCCGGGCGCAGCATACATTACTTCCTTGCTATTTCTCTTTTTGCCTTTGCTCTCCTTTCCTGCCACTTCTTTCCTTGTCTCTCTTGACCTGTATGAGGTTATCTGGGACTGACCATTAACTACTACTACACACAGGAGCTGTTACCAGCACCTTGAGATCCTCCCCTATTTCTGCATTTAACTTGCTCCCAGGACTGAAGCAGATCTAGGACTGATGCTGCTGTTTTCTGCTCTGTCCCATGCTTGTCACTCTTGGGGAAAGCCTGAGGTTCAAATGCAGGTGGGCAGTTACAAGCCAGAACTGATTCAGAAAAATAATTTCCAGTCCCTCTGTGACAGCTGGGTTAATGTGGATGGGCTATGTGCAGACACAGATCTCTGTGTTTCAGTTCCACTCCTAACAGCTTCCTTCCCCTTGCCTTGCTCTGCTTCTGCTGCCATCCCATGCGGTGGATGCCGGGTGAGAATGACAGGGTATTTCATTCTCTGGCTGCCGCGACAGCTTCTGAGGGGCTAATGGCAGCTGTGAGTGCTGAGAAATCAGCCTCTGGTGCACAAGCTTGACTGCTGGCTCAGAAACTACAAAGCTAGGAGGCTGACTCACTGAGGAGAGGTGAGGTGTGTCGGGGGCGTTGTGCTCTGCGAGGTGCGGGATCCAGCTGTGGAAGTGGATTCATCCTCTGTGTGTACTTGAGGTGTGACAGAGTCTCTGCACATGAGGCCCGTGGCTCAGTACTGCCGACTATATCTTTGCGTTGCTCTTAGTCAACCGTGAGCTGCTTTGTTCCTCCTATTGCTCATTCAAGGAGTGCAGGTTGAAAGCAGGCCTAGCAGACTGGATGTCTAGTTTTCCAGGTCCATTGATGGAAAGACAAGGAACACTGCAGAATAAACAGACTTTCGTGAGCTTTGCTTCCAACAGGAGTGAACTGAACACACAAGACCTGGCTGACTGACTCAGTAGCAGAGCTGCACTGCTCACTGTGCAGCAAGCACCATATGAATTACTGTCATCATTTTCACTTGACTTCTCTTTTTTTTCCCCCTCAGTTTTGTCTTTTCCATCTGATTTCCTTACTACCTTGTCTTTTGCACCTACTTCTGTTGTCATCCTGATTGCAGAAGAGAAAAGATCTATGTGTTCGTTCTCTGCCTTCATTCCCCAGTTGTTCTCCCCACTCCCCTGCCACTAACCTCAAATTCATTGGCCAGTTTCAGTGAAACTTAATAGAGGTGTCGAAGGCGTTCTCATCTCCCAGGGCTCCTGAAAGGAGAAAGCACCACCCTCAAATGACCATTGAGCACAACAGTTGTCTGGTTTGGCTTGCCAGCAAGAACCTGTGTGACTCAGAGCAAGCCACACCAGCACACTGCCGTGAGCTCAGCCACTGAAAAACATGGGAGGGAGCAGAGGGAATGGAGCAGAAGGAGGTAAAGCAAGGGAAGGGGGAAGTTAAGATGTTGCAAGGGACATGAAATAGGAAGCTAGAGCTTCTGCATGAGGTATCAGGAAATGGGATGCAACTTAATAGGAGATCAGGATACTGTCAGCGCACAGGTTATTGCATGTTGTTCATCTGTGTTCTTCACATAAATAATGAAAGTAATGTTCAGCCAACACGTGGTGATTCTTCTGGACTCTAAGCGAGAATTGATCATACGTGTAAACCAAATATTCATCCAACATCGCTGATACAATACCAGTGACTTTTGTGGAATATTGTCAGTTTGTGCCAGCCAGGCCTACTCTGTAAGCTTCAGACTGAAACTTCTCCATGGGTCAAGGGTTTACAGTCCTGAAGGGCTTCTCTGCCCCATTTCTGAGGAAGTGTCACATCTATTGTAGGATTACCCCTTCCTCCTCATCTGAAGAGAGGCATTCTGGTAGATTCAGAGATGCCTGGAACCAGAGCATTCGCTCCTTATGAGTGTTGCAGAATTGTCCATTATGGGAAGTTCAGTGCTCATCTTTCCCACACACACAGCACAGCAATCAAAGAACAGCTCTGGAAGATAAATCGTATATGGATAAATGACTCCCCTCCTTTGTGTTGTGCAGCCTGTTGCACAGAGCAGTGATTACACTGAACAATACACAGAATTTCATTCACCTTTAGCAAGATTCAGCCTCACCCAGGGAGGTGTCACGCAAGTGCTTCCAGCGTGCCCACTGCTCTGAGCAGTGGTGCATTGCAGTTGCCATTGTCTATTCATCTGGGGAGCAAAAGCTGTAAAGTGAATCCTTTGGTGTCTCAAGGCTGCTCCCCTTGCACAATGAATCCCAAAACCTCCATTTTTCAAACAAATTACATGGCTAAATTGTCCTTGGGTGGGCAGTCACATCTGGTTTAGGACTGTATTTAGCCAAATAAAAGGTAGAAGGAATTCATCCATGGAAGAGAAGGAAGGGGAAAAAAGGGAAAAAGAGAAAAAAACGCTATGCTGTTGAAATCAGCCTGTGGCTTCAGCCTACTGACTGCCTTGCAGTATAGCTCAGGTCTGGAATCGATTGCACATAAAGAATTGGGCTTTTTACTCAGTTTTCACTTCAGGTTTCTGACCCTTGCTCAGAAGAGGAGGGAATGCATAGAGATATTTCTTTCTCGTTGGTTATGCCCTGAAAGGAAAAAAGAAGGCATCTGCATCCTTCTTACTGTAGCCATGTTGGTGAGTCAGTTTAACATGCAGAGATAAAAAAGATTATTCCCCCCTCCCCACAAAAGTGGGGTGAGATAAAGGCTTTATGTTTTCAGGAAATTGTTAGTCTACAGAAAGAAAGATTTTAGGGGGAGATGCACTCTGGTGTTTCAAAGAATCAGTTAAGTATATATATACGCAATGAACTATACTGTGTAAATAGTAACATATAGGCAGGTGGTACATAGTCACAAACAATTTTCTTTTTATGGCACTGCACTGAAAAAAAAGCAGGCTTTGTTCACACAGAGATGCAGCATTTTTCAATTATTGCATTAGTTGAGTGTTGAGGCCAGGTTTTTCCTAGTCTCTTTAAGGCTTTTTTTAGGTTTTACCAGCCAGTGCTCACTGTTTAACTACTGGCTGCTGCCTGCTGCAGAGCCTGGACTTATTTCCAGTCCCAGTTAGCAGTGGTTTAGATCAGGTGGGATGGCCAGCACAGCATCACATCAGTCTGGAGATAGGTTTCATCACAACAGAGGGGCTGGCAAAACCAGCAGTCCCTGTCGCTGGAGAACCCGTGCTGCTTTGTGCATCGGTGGGAGGGTCCTGTGGGCAGGTGTGCCTTTTGGGCAGTGGGCAGCATGGTAAGTGTCACGAGAGAGAGCCAAAGGGTGGGACAGGCTTGTTTGGTCAAGTGACTAAGGCCACAGAGAAACACTTAGGTAGCAAATGGCAGCTGTGGAGTAAGCAGTCGAATCACAGAATGTCCTGAGTTGGAAGGGACCCACAAGGATGATTGAGTCCAACTCCTGTCCCTGCAGATGACAACCCCACAGTTCACACCATGTGTCTGAGGGCCTTGTCCAGTCTCTTCTTGAACACTGTCAGGCTTGGGGCTGTGACACCTCCCTGGGGAGCCTGTTCCAGTGTCCAGCACCCTCTGGGTGAAGAACCTTTTCTAATGTCCAACCTAAACCTCCCCTGGCACATCTTCCTGCCATCCCCTCGGGTCCTGCCTGGTTGTTTGTCATCACCCCACTGGCAGCAACGGTCTCGTCCTCCCCCACAGGACTGGCTGCAGGGATCACTGCTTCACACCTCGGTGCAGAAGCTGATGGTTTTGCTTCAGAGGCCAGCAAACACAAGCTGGTACTAAACCTGCCCTGCTCACTAAAGCATCTGCTCCTGCTGGCAAGGGCTGTAGCCTTCATCAGAGGGGCAGGGACCAGGAGTTGGCAGCCTTACTCTTCCATAACCCTTGGCTACACAAACCTGTGTCAGTGCTCTGAGGGGCAGGATAAAACCTACACAGATGTGGAGGAGGGAAAGAGCAAATGTGACTCATGCCATTATACCGAATGTCATTCTCATTGTTCAAGGTGACTTTAGAGAAGAGCTAGCAAAAATACAAAGAAACTGAGTGATGACCAGTTCAGGCTACAGATCTCCTCAAAAATCAGGCTGAAATTTCACAAGCATCTCCCACAAGAATGGGGAGAAATTCTTACAGGGGCTTCCCAACAGAGCTGGAAAGTCAGATCCAGCTATTCTGATTCTGTCCCTGGGATCTGCATGACATCGTGCCTGCACATCCTTTGCATAGTTCATGCATATGAGCTGTCTCTTGTGCATTTTTGCAATCCCTTTGTGTATTAACATCTGAGCTATGTCACATGTTGGAGAGTTCCCAGTGCTGTACCAGTGACGAATCATGTCATGTTCTTGCTTTTAACCCATGTTTGTCCCTTGTCTTTTGGTAGAATCAGCCCTCCTCCCTTTCTATGCTGGACTTGCTCCATGTGGCTCGTGACATCGCTTGTGGGTGTCAGTACCTGGAGGAGAACCACTTCATTCACAGGTAGGTGAACACACCTGTGTCAGCATGGGCATGGCTTACATTCAGGCCAGCACAGACTCGTAATGCGCTGCTTGATATGTTTGTGTCCTGCTGCACTCTAGTGGCTGGATACCTTTTAACAAGGTAGATAAAATCAGAATAATAGAAGCAATTAACAGACAGGCTGCTATAAACCAGGTTGCAGAGGACCAAGGTTTTACCAAAGTCTCAATGCATGCACTTGTGCAGCCTGTTTGGCTACTCTGCAAATGGAAACACAATCTTGGGACAGAAGTCTTCGAAGCTCTCCCCATCATAAATTTTGCTTAGTGCCTTTCTGCTCATTCTGGAACCCTTTTCTTCTCCCTCTTGAGGGATGGAAGTACAGCCAGAAGTGCAACACCTTATGACTATTGTTACCTGCTCCTGCAGAACAGGCTGTTTGCTAAATGTCCATTATTCTGCCTGGAGCATTATGTAGAGATGAGTAGAGAGAGATTTTAGTTCACTTTCCTGAAAGAGTTACCCACAAGATATGTCACTACATTATTCAGATCTCAAGGTTTACTGCAGCCCAACAGAGGTGAAGCTGGAGCTTTACCTGCACGCACGGATTCAGGCCTGTACCTTCAGTCTTCAGAACACCTGTATGTTGTTGTTCATCCTGTCCCTGACAGTACAACACCCATTTGACAATATTTGAACAAGTGTGGTAGTTACAGGTCAGCAGATCGTTCCCCAGACGACTTAGTGTTGGTACTGGCACATTGCTGAACTCAGCCCCACTGCTTGCAACTCCTTAGAGACTTAAAAATAGCTCCTGGTGGGAAGGGAGGCTCATGGAGGCCCGTCCTTTAAGCTGGAAGTTGTTACATGGAGATTAAAGAGGAAATGTTAAAAAGCAAAACTGTTCCTGCTTTTGGGCTAGACTGGAATTTGGGACATAACTAGTTATCCATAAACGCTGACTTATCTGGCTTTTGTGGGGTCTCTGCAGCTCACAAAAATAGCTACTATTATTTGTTTTCTGTTTGGCTTGCAAAATTGTAAAATGATTAAGTGGCCCTTCTCTTTTTCTTGCTTTTCTTCCCTTTCCTTGTAGGGATATTGCTGCCAGGAACTGCCTCCTTACCTGTCGAGGGCCTGGGAGAGTGGCTAAAATTGGAGACTTTGGAATGGCCCGGGATATATACAGGTAGCAGAGCTAAGCCCAGGGTATCTGCAAGTGGCAGCTGGCTAAAAGGAGTGAGGAGCAGTGTTTGTGCAGGAGAGCAGGCTCTACCCTGCTCTGCGTAACGCTAGCAAGGCAGAGTGGAGAGATCCCACCCTGCTGAATCCCAGCTAATGCACTTTTGGTGTTTGTCTTCATGCGTAGTTTAACTGTGCTCTGCATACTTTTCCCACTCCTGACAGCTTTCTTCTGAAGTCTGATGGTCATGGAGGGCATTTTTCCTCCCTCCTGTACTGTGTTCTCAGTTTCTTGTCTTTAGCTTCTCCACACTGAATGGCATCGATGTGCCCTTTTGTTTTTGTGGTTCCAAATCATTCTGAGTTTAATCTCTCTCCTTGATACTACCTCTGCCCCTTTGGTTTGATGTCATCAGTAAATCTCCTCAATTTACTGCAGATAAAGGAGGAAGGTGCAGAGGAAGGTCAGGAAAATGTAATCACCCAACCTGGAATTCAGCCAGGACGCAGGGTTAACCACTCTGCTCTTGCAGGAAGTGCCAGGAAATCTTTAATGGCCACGAGCAGTCAGGGCTGCAGTTTGATACCTCATCTTCCGGACAGCACCTCCAGAAGCGCAGCACCTTGTCCTGCTGTGCTGAGGAATTGATTTGCCTCTGACTCGGAAGAAGGAATGCCTTGTTCTCAGTCACCCATGCTGTTTATTCCGGTGCCTTGCCTTCTTTTTTACCTGCTTGGGGATTCTCCTGTGCAATTACTAAGCCAGGCCTGGCTCTGCTTAGCTTGAGATCTGACAGTATCACAACCTGAGGTGGTGCAAACAGAGTGCTACCTTCAAAAGCCCAAGTGTGTCAGAGATGCTCATTTTTTTTCCTTCCCGCCTCCCTCTCCCTTCACAAAGAGCCCCCGCTCTGCTCCACTGTCAGATGGGACTCTGCTGGGACAAAGTAGCGTCTGTCACACAATCAGCAGAACAGACTGCCAAAATGAATGCTTTGGTGCTGAGTTTTCAAAGATGTCTTTGAAGTTTGCACATGTTCCTGTGTCCAGGAACATCCTTTGGATGCTCTGGCTGTGTAGTTATGAACAGTGATACCTCAAGCGGCCTCCTGCAGCTGCCAGTATGGGATCTGAGGCTTGTAGGTTTTGTTTTAAATGAAGATGACACTAAAGGACAGATGTACTTCCTGTCTCAGGAGCATGGGAGGTGGTTTGTGTACTCCTGTCCCAGCTCTAAGGGCCAAGCATCCCCCTCATTGACCCCTGGTTCTCACTTCGGGTTTTGCATTTCACTTGCAGTGCTTCAGACCGGGTACATATGGGACAGACTTTGTTTATTTTTGGTGGAGGTGCTTAAGGTGACCATGTGGGAGGTGAGGTGGAGATCTTGCTGTGGCTAAAAGGTGCAGGAGGACAGCCCTACCAGCAGCAGGTCACTGTGTGAGTAATTCACTAGGAGTGTGCACACAGGTAACCATAACTTGGGTTCACCAGATCGGGCCTAAAGTGAGGGACATGAGAGCAGTTTTTCCCTGGTCTGCCCATTCCCACGATTTTTGTGAGAAGGAGCAGATCTCTTCAGCTGTGCCATGCTATTTGTCTAAATTGGTCTCTCCTCTGGCTTATAATTTTGATATTTGTAATTATAAAAATTCTAAATTAATGACATTTTCTGAATTCTTGGCTGACTCTCTGTTTTGTTTGTTCTTTGCAGAGCCAGCTACTATCGGAAGGGGGGGTGTGCAATGTTGCCTGTCAAATGGATGCCTCCTGAGGCTTTCATGGAGGGGATATTTACATCAAAAACAGACACATGGTGCGCTTCCTTTCTTTCTTAGTCCCGTCTGTCTGTCTGTGTTGTAACATCTTTTGTAAAGTGTGAATATTTTGTAAAAAACACATGTTCTTGTTCATTTCTCCTTTACTAAAGAGACAAGCTAGGTCTTTCAGAGCCACTAATCTTGGAGGAGACAATGGAACAGAAAGGTCAGACCTGTGCAAAGGCGGGTGCTGCCAGGGAGATGAGCAGGCAGGGAAGGGAGGCTGAGGCAGATGCAGGTGCTGCTTTGCTGCTACAGGGAGGAACGTGTTAGTTCCACACTGAGGAAAGCAGCACGGGAGGCTGCAGGCAGGGTCCATCCTGCCAGTGAGGGAGAAGAGCATCGTGTACACTGGCCCAGGTTGCCCAGAGAGGTGGTCGATGCCCCATCACTGGAAGCATCCAAGGCCAGGCTGGACGGGGCTCTGAGCAACCTGATCTGGGTGAAGATGTCCATGCTGGGTGCAGAGGGGGTGGACTAGGTGAGCTTTGAAGGTCCCTTCCAACCCCAAAACTATTCTGTGATTCTATGTATTGCGGCTTTCGTCTTTCTCCTGACCTGCAGCAGCACTGTGAGCGCTTGGGTTGGCAGTGGCCACAAGAGGGTGAGGGAGACTGGGTGAGCAGGAGGCAAGAGCTCGGGAGGTGTGTGGAGGGGACGCAGCTGCAGAGCAGGCCCGGCAGAGGGGTGGAGGTACGTGCTCTCGTTTGGCTGAGCTGCTACCTGTCGCAGCACCGAGCACGAGAGTTTCCCGTTGCTGCACATAGCGCTTTGCAATTTTAGTCAATAAGGGGGTGATTTCCAAGCAGCTGAGCAGATTTGGAGGGTGTCCTGTCCCATTGTCCCCAGGGCTTTGCAAGCCACACCACACAGGCCCAGCACTGTGATGTTAGCTGGGGAACATTTTTGTTGTACCCTGAGCTACAGGTGGGGGCTGTGGGGCCCGGAGCATTGGTGGGGATTTGTTGGTGTGTTATTTCATGCAGAGTAGCTTAACCAAGAGGGAAAGTTTGTCGTAAGTGATCAGGCCACTGCTCCACTCAGTGCTGTCTTCAGCAGGGACTGATGTCTCAGAAAAGCATAACCTGACTTTCTCATTTGTTACATCTAGTTGAACAGTGCTGAGTACAAGGGTAAAGCAACCATATTTACCTACCTTTATCATAGGCTTCACTCACTTAACAGTCAACCATTAGCATTCATTAAATTACTCAAAGTCCACTGTTACAACTATGCAGGTTATTTATGTCTGAATCCTGCAGCAGTGATTTCCACAAGCTGCCTGAGAACAAACCACAGAGAGCAATGCTGACGGTGCTGCATCCAGGGCCATTGCCCCTCAGTGATGGTCATTCCCGTATCTTTCACTTTGTTTTCCTTCTCCTCTGTGTTCAGGTCCTTTGGCGTACTGCTGTGGGAGATATTCTCTTTGGGATACATGCCCTACCCTAGCAAAAGCAACCAGGAGGTTCTGGAGTTTGTAACCAACGGAGGAAGGATGGATCCACCTAAAAACTGCCCTGGCCCTGTGTATGAGATTTTAACTTTGATATATTCGTACAAATAAGGTTATGTTTGAATGCTGTTCTCTAGTCAGAAGTTAATAATTTCTAAGATTGGTCTTATCTTGACTGATCTACCTTATTGAATTTAAGTGACAGTGACTTTTCTGCTGGTTAATTTTTCTGTGTGCTTTGGAGAAGAATTCAGAGCCCCTTTGAGAAGTACTGGCTACTGCTTTTTCAGTCAGAGGTGGTGCAATATTTCTGTGTCTTAGGTTAGCCCTGAAACTACTAATATATGAGGTTCTTCACAGGTAGGGAAAACTGGTCTCCATTATTTGTAGCCTTGCCTATCTCTAGTGAATTGGCCAAGGGATTTCAGGTGGGTGGGTTATTTCTCTGGTGTGCTGTGGATTTCACCCCACTGGTGGCCACATTTCCATGGTTACCATCACCTCAGCTGTCTGACTCTGGGGAAGGCAGAGCACTTGTGTTTATTAAAGTCAGAGTGGTGATGTGTGCTCGTGGTTTCTAGGCTGCAGCAAGTAGCTGTTCTGTACCAACAGGATCTGCTATTTATGAGCATCTCCCATTCTGCTCTTCCAGTTACCGCATTATGACCCAGTGTTGGCAGCACCAGCCGGAAGACCGGCCAAATTTTGCCATAATCCTGGAGAGGATTGAGTACTGCACTCAGGTATCAGTGTTCACTTGTCTCGACTGAGAGGGTTGGGGAGGGTTCCCATTGAGGAGCAGTTTAGGCGAGCCAGAACATGTGATGAGCAGGCAGCACGGCATTTCTGCAGTCGGCCCAGGACCAGTGGCTGGGGTATTTAGCCCATCAGGAGGCTGATCCTTCTTGTCTTTTACTGCCAAAAGGCGCAAACTTAGCTTTACAAAGAGTAGACCTGTAGTTCTGCTCCTAAAGGCACAGATTCTAACAAGCAAAAGAGCTAAGACAGGCCAGCACCCATACGTGCTTCCCATGTGTCATGTCAGCCGCTCCATCCCAGTGTCCACCCTTAAGATGTGGTCAGCACTGAGAAGAAGTGGACCTGGCTTAGAGCACCTTTTCCAGGTGGCTTTTGTAGCTGCGCACATTTTTCTAAATCTGGCTGTGCTGGAGAATGCAGGTGGAGGCAGCCATGCCAAAGGAGTGGGGATTCTAAGGCTAAGCAGTGGGGGAAGGATATGGCTGGCTTTCCAGGCTGAAATCTGATTTATTTACTTTTTTACCACCATTTTTAGCTTCTAAGGAGTGGAATAGTTTTGAAAATGTTTTGCTTCCTGCATCAGCACAAGCTTCTTGTGTGGGCTCACACAGTTATTTGCCTCAGTCAGTTTGCTTTCTCTCGCTGGTTGGGAGGCTTGGTCTGTTTTCCATATGTGTTTGGATCCTGGGATTGGGAGGCATTGTTTTCTGCTATCTATAGCTTGCCATGTCATCTACAATAATTAAAGGTTGCTCAGATCACCACATTTTCTCTCAGTTTAATTTTCAAAACTACTTAAATAGCTCAGGACTGCAGTCCCTGTGGATTCAGGATTCAAGGGGTCTGCCAGTATTGCCTTCTCTCTGCATTTCCATTCCTCCCTTGTTGTGTGGAAGCAATACTTTCATGGCTGAAACTTTCTCATATTATCTGAGAATGTTATGAACTTCGAGATGATATAGATTCCAAAACAACAGTCCCACAGGAAATTTGGCTGGACATAAAAAATGTTTTTCATTGGCTTTGTGCCTCTGCTGTTCTGTGGTGAGTTTTAGGGCTGCTTTTTTTTGAGGAGTTCAATTTTAAGGGTATCCTATTGCATCTCATGGCTAACTGCATTTTGTCAGCATCCGTTACCCATGGAATATGGGCTCTGGGTGGTGGGAAAGATGGTCTGTGATCATAGCATGGCAGCTGTCAGGCATGTCAGGCTTTTTATCAAGTCTGAGTATGCATGATGGTAGCAGGCTTTGAGAAATTCTCGTTGTTCTCTCCGGCAGGATCCAGACGTCATCAACACTGCTTTGCCAGTAGAATACGGCCCATCAGCTGAGGAGGAGGAGAAGGTAGCAATGCGCCCTGACGATCCAGAAGGAATTCCTCCTCTCTTGGTCTCCACACACCAAGACAGAAAGGACGACAAGCAAACTCTGCCGTCTCCACCACCCCTGCCGTCAGCCATCACTGCTGGAAAAGCTCTAGGCAAAGCGGGAGCCTTGGATCCGCCAGTCCCGGGGAAGGTGCCGTCAGCCTCAGCGGGGGGACATATCAACATGGCCTATGCCCAGTCCAATCCCCCTTCTGAGCTGCACAAAAGCCGGGGCTCCAGAAACAAGCCCACCAACCTCTGGAATCCAACCTACGGTTCCTGGTTTGCGGAGAAGCAGGCCAGCAAGAACAGTTCTCTGCTGGAGAAGGAGATGCCCGAGAGGGAGAGTTTGGGGCAGGAAGGAAACTGTACTGTGGGGCCCAACATTGTGACTGGCCGGCTGCCCGGGTCCTCCCTGCTGTTGGAGCCATCTTCCCTAACAGCAAGCGTTAAAGAAGTGCCTCTCTTTAGGCTCCGCCACTTCCCCTGTGGGAACGTCAACTATGGGTACCAACAGCAGGGCTTACCCTTGGAAGCCTCCACGCCACCTTGCACGAGCAGTTACGAGGACCCCGTCCTTAGAAACAAGAGCCACATAACCCAGCAGGGGCTGTGAGAGCCCTCTACCCTCTTGACTTTTCCCCCTATGGCCCCTGGGCCTTGAAGAGATGTCCTGTTACCCAACACGCCGCGAGCAAGGGATCCCACCGCATCACCTTCCATTTTGTGCCAACTTGCTCCGAAAGTGCCACCCTCGAAGCTGTAATTTCAACCGACCCGAGAGGCTTCAAATCACCAGAGTAAAAGAACCAAGGGGGAGGGAGGATACAGGAAAGAGATGTTATCTGCAAGGCCCGGCTGCTGTTGCATCGACTCATACGCATGGTTGTTGTCATGCCCTTCCCGTGAGCTTTTCTCAGTTGTTCATTCTCTGCTTAAGTGTAAAGCTGCGGCTCACCGAATGTTTCATGTCTGGGGTTTCCAGGCCAAACCTGTGGTTGCTGTGGAACACCTGGAGGTCTCCGGCAGCTCCCAGAGGTTGTAGCGGGTTTGGGGAGAGCGTCCTCCATCCAAACTGGAAAAGGATACAGCAGCGCTGAATGGTGGCGCCATGGCACGTGCCCAAGTTGTGTCCCAGCTACAGTCCGGTCTTCGAAAGTCCTTGAATGCACATTGGTGGTGGTGGCAGGGCAATACACTGGTCATACCACATTCCTTGAAAGAGAGAGGAGAGAAGAGGAAGCACAGATGATGGGTGTAGATGCTATGAGGCGTATTCCGGGTTGGGAGCGGGGAGGGCATTGTTTGGCTGGGGTTTTTCGTTTTCTTTCTTTTTTTTTTTTTTTTTTTCTTTTTTTTTTTTTTTTTTTCCTGTGCTTAAGAACTAAAACTGAGTAAAGCCCTTTAAAATTCCTTCTGGCCTACAAAAGCAGGAATGTCCTTCATCAGGAACTTGTGCATGTCAAGCAGAACCAAGGTGAAGTTTTAAAGGACCATAGTCATGAGAGGAACTTTCACCATGCCTTGAAAATGGACGGGCACCCACGTACCTCAGAGGTTCACAAGAGCCTTTGACGTACCCTGTACAAACGACAACATAAAGGCAGAAGACTACATCGTGCCACAATCTGGATGCCAGATACTGTCTGCGTTTGCGAGGTTTAGAGCCCTTGTTCTTTAACAAAAAGTGTATGATACTGGTTTAAAGATAAGCGCTGCATTGACTCATTTTGTACACCTTGTGCATGAAAAATATTCCAGTTAAGTGTATTGTCAAAACATAGATGTAGGAAATAATTCATGTGTAAAGTTGTGCATTAGTAACTTCAACTTAGGGTTGCAAGGAGCTGTTTTCGCATGAATGCTATCCGAAAAGGGGATGCCTGCTTCCGTGGAAATAGGTGCACTGGAGCATCAGCAAAGGAATGTGGATGTGTTCTTCGGTCTGAGACTCTTCGTTTCAGTGAAGTGACTGAATCTGGCCCTGGATCCAGACATGGAGGTAAGCTCCTGTCCTCGTAAGAGAACAAAGCAGAGTCCGTATATACTGCTCCTAACCTTCGAGACACGCAGACTGACATCGGAGGGCTAGGTTTGGGCCACCATCCTTCTAAAAAATTAATAAATAAGAGAGAGGAGGTAGTGTGCTCTCCTAACGTGCCCTTCTGCCACCTCTGATACACAGAACTAAGAACCTTTTTTAGATGAATGCCAAAGCTGAGTGGGGGGGTTGGCTAGCGGGGTCTGCTCTTGTGCTGGGAAGCTTGAGTCAGGAGCTGCTCCAGACTTCACGTCCGTTTGCGATTTTCATTTAAATATTTCAGTTTTCTCATTTTCAAAAGGGCTGAATCTCGCCACTGTTTTCTTTAGCTCTTCTTTGCGTAGGAGCACTCTGAGTTTTTGCTGTCCTGCCTTTTGTATATTACTGAGGGCAGGATCTGACCTGTATACTGATGAATGTTCTTAAATAATACACAAGAAGTTGCAAAGTTAGCAATGTTTCACTAGTGGAAGTTGTTAAGTCTTAGATCTGGGGCAGAACCTCTGATGTGGCACAAAGGCAGATAGGCTGCCAGGGTATGATGTCAAAAGTAGCATTTCTAAAGAAGCGTTAAAAGTGCGAGCAGCAAGAGGTGATTTTAAGTTTGTGGGAGTGGAGGGGGTGAAAGGCCCCAGCTGTGCTGGGCAGTTATTTTATCCCGGAAGTTCAACTGAGATACTCTTGGAGAATGGGAGTTGTGAACAGAGAAGGAGTTAAACACATTACTGCCTCTTACCTATGGAATACGTGAGGAGATCATTCTGGCCAAGGGAAATGGTGAATTACTGCTGAAATTCTCCAGTCTGTTGAGTACGGTGCATTGAGATAAATCCTGTTCCTGCACTAGGTTGTGGTTGTAAGTAAGCTTCCTGCCAGTGTCTCCAGTGTAAAATGCTGTGTTGTGGGGTTTTTGTGTTGTTGGCTTGTTTTAAATCCCCCCTATTAACTCTGGGAATTGAGAGGAATTCAGAAATCTAGTTTGCACTTATTTTTAATATTAAATATATATATATATATCTGAGCTCTTCCAGAGGAAGCCTTCAGGCTGGTACCCCTGTGTGCTGTCCTAACACAGGACCCCAGTTTGCAAATATCATTTTGTAAATATTGACGCTAATCAAATCTTGCCACTCAGAAACAAGGCTTGGAGCTTTTGCCTGTCCTCTTTCTTAGAAAACAACTAATGCCATCAATGACAAATGATTTCCATGAGTTAATTGCCTGTACTAAAGGCTGCTCTGCAACTGCGCCACAGTTTTCTGGTCGTTCTGCAATGGCATTGCTTAACTTTAAGCATCTGTCCCGTTGCCAAAGCATTGCCAGGATTTCAGTGACAATGCAGGATTTTACTGGTATCACTGGGATGCTGTGAGGAAAGCTTTTCTTAATGGTTCCCAGTTCCTCTGTCACTCAAGTAACAATTCACACTCAGGCACAATCCATTCCTACAGCATCCCAGAGCAGCTGAAGGGTAAGGCCAACAGGCTGCAGTTCAGAGATTCTAGACTTGGGGTGTGTGTGTGTGTAAAGAGCCGAGTAACTTACTCAATACGGTTGTAAGGAGACCGTGGCTGTCATTCTGTACAAGAAGGTACTTGATAGAATTTATTTTAGCATTTCTTTTGCAACAGCTAGAAGTGTTCATGTTTCTTGTGTTCCAACTTCTAGCAGTTTCATTCTAGCACATTTTCTGTAGCTGTACACCATTAGTAACAGCATTTTGTCCAGTCATAAACCAGGATTTTTTAATTTCTGTGTCCTGTTTAGTTCTCAGAGCTGCAGGGAACAGAGAGGCTTAAGTCACTGTGAGCTCATGAGATCAAAGCAACCCAGCATGTGTTAATCCCAAATTCCCTTACAGTGATGTAGGAGAAAAAACAAACAAACAAAAAACAAAAATCAAGTTATTTTAACCCTCTTACCTGTTTTTGTCTATGACTTCTTTTTTTTTTTTTTTAATACAACTCATTGAGACAATGTAAATAGTTTTAAGGAACTTGTTTTTAAGACTTAATCTTTTCCATTGGCAATGATTACATTCTTGTCTTATGTGTCTTCCTCACCCTACAGGGGAGCAGTGAAGCAGTATGATCTACAGGACGTAAAGCACGACTGGGAGACTCCTGTGCTACCACTCTTTCTCTGAAAATGGCTTATTTCCACCTGGATTTTAACTGTGTCCTGTAAATGTTAGGTAGGTTTCTGATTCTGTAAGCTGCTGAAGGTAGATGAGGTTGGGATGCCTGTTTGTCTGCCTTTCCAGCTCTCCTTCCATCTTCTTTTTTCGCTGCTGAATCTTGTTTCTCCATCCTGTGCCTGGAAATGGAGACAAGAACTTCGGGTGGTTCCGCTTCCTGGCGTGGTGGCAGGAGAGGGGCTTTGCTCTGGAGAGGAAAGAGGTTTTTGATACCACGGGTTGAAAGTGGGGGGGGGCTGCGTTAATGTGGCTGAGCCCTTCTCAGTGCTGTGGGCCCTTCTCAGTGCTGTGGGTCCCTCAGGGCCCCCCAGTCTGTGCCCAAAGGCCACAGGCTCAGCTCAGAGCAGCCGCAGCAGCGCTGGGTGCAGCCGCTCACACGCTACCTGATATAAGAGGCGTGGAACGGGCTTGGAAGGACTTAACTTTGCATGTCTGCTCCTGTTACTGAGCCTGTCTGCTGGCTGACGAGAACCTTGAGAGAGGAATAGCATAAAACAGCCTTTCACTGCAGCAAAGACATCAGTGTTTGTCTGTCCCAAAGTTAAACCCATCACAGGAAAACGTCCGAATTGTCTGCATCTGGCTTCTTTCAGTAACAAAGCTTCATTATAGGAGTGTCTGTCTCATGTACAGCAGTTTATGCAACGTTGTTTATAAAGGAAGGGCCTGTGGGCTTCAGGGATACTATGAAGAAAAATACTAATATATGGTCATTGAGTATTTTGTATTGAATAGTGTATTTGTATTGTAAACAAGTGTAGTGAACCACAAGGCATGAAGACAAATAAAATGGCTTTCTCTGTGTTGCGCTGTGTAATGATTGGGTCAACGTCAAATAATTTCTGTAATAACCAAGGGATGGCACTGGAGATCAGTTTTCACTTGGTAAAGTTACAGAAGGACGGAGAAAGGAGCAGGTGTGGTGGTAAGTGTGACAGTCACCTTCCTGGCTGGCAGCAGCCAGTTTGACTTGTTTGCGTTGCAAATGTCACATCTCCAAGTTTCTTCCAGAGAAAGGTGCCAAATCACCAAGGTTGGCTTTTACCTACAGGAGACTGGCCGGTATAAAGAGAACAAAGTGTATGGTTGAAGAGAGAATCTCGGTTAAAATTAATTAAACATTAAAATTCTTAAACGTTTACATCCCAAGACAGCATTTTTCTTCGAGTCTGTACGTGGACTTTGAGTGGGTCTAATTACAAGCTGTATTTTAATACAGTGGAGTGCCCTGCAGTCCCGTGACAAACATGGGAAGAGGTGGCTCCTGCCCTGAAATGTTCTTTTCCACTCGCTGTACCGCTCCCATGCTGCAGGTAGCTGCTGTCTCAAGAAATGCTCCTTAAAATGAGGACTGACTTACCTCTAAATCTTATTCTCTTGCACTTCCTTGGCCATATGCTCATTCTCCTGCAGGATGGAGCTGTGGTTTAGTTAACAAGGCTTTCTCCTGAGCAGGTATCTGGCAGGCACCTCTCCTCTTCCTCCTTATGTTCCCTGAGAAGGGAGCTCTCCTTTGCCCTCCCAGGAGCACCTCCAGTCCCTGGGCACCCACCACATCCTGGTTCAGATCTGCCCTGGCTGGCAACCTGTGCTCTGATGTCCCTTTTTCCAGAGTTTTCTGTCTGCAGCAAGGCAGGAGAAAGGATGCAGGTGGGTGCTCTGCTGGGTGGCTTTCAAGGACATGGTTTCAGTTTCCACCTGGTGTTGGACAAGGCTTCTGCAAAACCTGAACTCTGAAAGCCGTAACTTAAATACTGGATTTGCCTCCTATGCAACACTCACAAGTAACAGAGCTAACTTCTCAGAGAAATTAGGTAATGTTTTGAACATCTGCAGTGCAAAGTTTGGATCCTTGTGCTTCAGATCTTGCTAGATAGCAGCACTTCAAAACACAGGCTTCCTGTCCAGAAAACCAGTAGTGTCAACATCTGGAAAACTATCACTGAATCCAACAGGATTGAACTCTAGACATTAATTCCCCATCCTGGGACACTTCAAGAAAGTTCCTGTCCTATTGTCACACCTGTGGCCTTTCCAGCCCGTGTCCAACAAATTTTGAAAGATGTCATTGCTGAGAGCACTGAGTCAGTACATTTTTTGAAACTGGACCCCAGAAATGTGCTGTGGAACAAGGACAAGCCTCGAAGTCTGCACAGGCAGCACAGAATTGCTGGAGACCATCTGTTTATTTATGTATAAAACAGATAATATTTATTTATATGGCTTAAGGGGACTTTGAGGATCATTTGTCTCTTTTTCTAACCAGTCCTGGGCTGTGATTGCACAGACCTCAGGACAGTACCTAATTCCAAACTTCACTGCCAGTTATTTTCAGAGTCTTGTTCTATGACACAAAGTGTCCTTCTGCAAGAGTTGGAGGAAAGGATTATGGCAACTTACCTTGGATTTAGGGAAGCACAAATCCCTTCACATCACCAACTTGAAAACAACCATCAGTAATCCTTTCTGGAACAGAGGGCCTTATTTATTTCTGTTTCAGGCCACATAAATTTACAGAGCTTCTTGCTTTGGTACAGAAGATTCTCAGCTCTGTACTGATAACGGTCCTGACTTGCTCCTGTGACCTGCAGCGCTAACCTAGAGCCAGCGCTTTCAGGAGAAGCGGAAGGGAGAGCACGCTGCCCCAGAACTGGTATCTGTGCCCTCCTGGCTGCCCCTCAGGCAGCATTCGGGGAAGTCCTGCAGGCTCTGCCAGCCCAGGCCCCGGAGACTCCCCCTTCCAGCTGACCTGGGTGCAGCTACAGAGCTGTGGAAGGTGCAGCCTGACAGCCTTGGAGGAAAAAAGAGTTACCAGTGAATCAGAGGATATAACTTATTTCCATGTGGTACTTCCTCTGTGCAAGATACATAGAAATGGCGTGACTACAACAAACTGCCTGAGCTTGCCGCCTTACCCTCACATACCCCGTGCAGAACTCCCACCGCCCGTCAGGAAAAGCAGCCACAGCCGTCCCATCGTGTCAGGCAGGAAAAACGGCAGCTCCGATAATGAGCGTTTCATCACAGAAACTGAACTGCCCACCCGGGAGCACAGTGCTGGGACAAACCAGCGAAACGTGCACAAACGCTTGGTTTGGCAGCTGGCGGTTTGGTACCGAACAGCAAGAAGACATAAAAACCGCTGGTTTATGTACCACAGTTGCTGTTCCACCCTTTATCCCATTTGCCTAATTTGTAGCTAAGAACAGAAGTGAGAGGATGTACATTCTGTAACAACCTAATGGAAATTCTTTTTGTCAAACTATTCACCAGGGTTTTATTTTACTAACACCAGCAAGAAACAGATATTGGACAATGTTCAGTACATCACTGAACATCTGCATCTTCAAATAGAAACCATTATTATTTTTTTTTTACATTCAAAATTTACAGCTTTTTTTATTCAGTTAAAAATTCCCATAAGTTAGAATACAATACGCGTTATTTTAAATACAGCTCAGGAAAAATAGCTACAGCGATATTTAAAAGAAGGTAACAGCAGCAGAATTCTGTCTAAAAATAGGTTATTACGATGTAATTTAAAGTGTCACTTCTTCAAGTAGGTAAGAGCAAGCAGATCATTTAAGAATAAAATTACTATTCTGGAACACTAAACCATCCTGATAATGTTTACATATGCCGAGCAATTAAAATACAATATACGTTTAAAACATAGACAAAATATTAGCTGTTTTAAAAAGCTGATATGCAAATAATGTCACATCAAGGTGCGTTAACAATGCTGTACCTAAAACCATCTTTAATTTCTCATAAGACTCTTACAATAAATTTATACTGCAAACTGTTCCAAAGGAAACAAAAAGAAATGTATTGCAAACAAATCAAATCATGGTAATAGCTTGCTTGAAAACCCTGCACGTAATCCATACCACTGGCAGGAATTACCGTGCTGTATTTATACAGTCTTAATATTAATGACGAGGCTATTATGTATAGTTCCACTCTGGGTTTATTTGCATTTAAAAACTGTGACACTCATAGCCTGCAGCACACCAAACAAAAAGTCTTTAAAAATGAGGGAAAGCTCTCCAGGAGAGTGCAAAGTGCATTATTTTAAAGAGCGCTTCTTATACGTAGCTCTTTCTACAAATGCACCCAGCAAAAAGTGCTTTTTACTATATAGACTGACATGCAGCATTATTTGTGCTTTTTTAAGGGCTTTGTATTTAATTGCTGCTGTACGCTAGGATAGCCACAAATATTTATCAGCCCTTTTGTGTTCTAGAGAGGAGAACAGGAGGGGCGAGAAGAGGAGGGATCTGAATGATAACACGTAAAAATACTCCTCAACTGCTTGAAAAAATGGATTTTTTAAATTATTTTTTTTGCTTTCTTATTGCTAGCAGCTGACATCGGAACTGACAAAGTGCCTGGTGACCAGACTAATGTCACTCATTAACCGCCTCCTCTGTCAAAAGCAGGCAATGCGCAAAGCAGTATCAGTTCGTTACTACACGGAGGAAAATACCACATGAATCACAAAGCAACTTCAGAGAATGTTGGTGATACTCACATTCTCCGACTGGAATATTATTCAAATAATTCAGCATCTCAAACCCAAGATGCTTTTGCAATAATCTTCCCAGTCAGGAGCTGAAGAGTGGTTTTACTTCTTAATGCGACTGAACTTTCTTTGCCTATATATATATATATATATTTATTTATTTATATATGTTAAAATTTCTTATATATACTTAAGTAGATTTAATAATTTAAAAATAAGTTTGCATTCTAGATGGGGTCTTGTGTGCTTTAAATACTTATTTCCTATTATATGAGGACATTTCGGCTCAGCAAATATCATCTACAAGTTTTGCCCCATTAATCCCACGATAGGTTACCCGGCTGGGTCGAACCAAGACCCCGTGGTTCAGCTTACAGGTGAAATAGCGCTTGTCCCCCACAGAACCGTCATTCTTTCCCTTGGCGCTTCTGAGTTCGAGTCCCAGCCACATCCCTGGTGCAAAGTCTGTAGGACCAATGTACCTGATTGTCCCCATTTCGTTGGAGCTGGTCAGAAGAACCTGAGAGCCTTCGTGCAGCTTCACGGGTCCCTCCGTGGTAGCTGTACTGGTATTGCTCCAGCTGCGCCGCAACACAGAGCTCTTAGATCTAGTTATGGAAAAAAGGAGAAAAAAAAAAAAAAAGTTATTTTTTCTATAAAGCACCCAGGCGAATCTGTAATTCTGTGAAGTGCAAGGGCAAAAAGACCTCAAAATCCATTCTAAAATAATTGGGTTTGATCTCATGTCACTAGCAAAACATGTAGTAACATCACCAGGCTAGTACGCACAGCAGTCTGAAATGCTTTCAAAATCGATGTCCTGTCACCTGCTGCCAGGCTCTACAATATTTACCGCAGGTGATAGTATTGGTAAATTCAGCAGCACAAAACATTGTACCTGGGGCTTCAAAGAGTTTAGCCAAAACAACTTCTTGTGTGCAAGGGTGGGTCACAATCACCAGGACAAAGTGGAGTCCTTTACAAGGAGCCCCTGTGTCACCCAGCTGTGTGACAACACAAGAATTTGGAGAATATGCAGCGGTGAACAACTGGAAAACAATTTTAACGCCAACCTGAATCCAAGGACTGTACTCCTGGATACCCACAGTGGATACCCACAGTCTACTACTGGTCCGTTTTGGAAGAAAAAAAATGAACATGTAAAGGTCTAAATACTATATACAAAGATTTTATTTTGAACAAGACACAGTAAAGCTAACAGCCAGCTCAGCCAAACATTTTTAACTCAAACCACTCACCTAACAAAGGAGTTTCTTCTGTTTACCTCCTTTTGTGAAGATGCAGAAGTGGTGCTTAGACTGCGTCTAAAACCTAAGTAGAAAGGTTAAAAAGCCTTTATGAACTCATATTCTTTGTGTTTTCTTTTATACTCCTTCCTCTACATTTGCTACACATTCTCTCCTCCAATTTGGAACTTAAGTGATGAAACTTCTCATGAAATTAAGTGTCCATTACATTTTCAAATGTTCAGAGAGCACAAAAATGAAATTAAACAAATGGGACAAGGGTAATTTGAAGCAGCCTTTTCACAAAAAGCTGAGGTAAGGAAAAAATAAAAATACTTCAAGTTTCTCACAGGAGTTTTAGTAATTGCATATAGACCCCTCCCCACACTTCATCAATCTCGGTTTAGATGAAGGAGAGTTTCAATTTATGGTTAACTCTGATTAGAATGTAATATGGTAATAAGGGAAGAGCGGCAACAACTCTGACATCATTATTTCTGCCAGTTTAGGGTTAATAACAACCACAGTGCTCCACAGCTCCTTTCACAGGCTACATTTTTAGGAAGGGAGCAGCCAGACTATTGGCTGGCATTTGGGTTCCTTGAAAACCCGTTGTGCTTTTGGAGAAGGGGGCTTTGTGCTGTGGGTTCTGGTTGTAGGACGGTCACCTGCCCAAGCCAAATCACTGCGTCTTACGCTCCTACCTGGAAAACTGTGGTTTAGTTTACTTGATGAGGTCTCTGTGAGAGAATCCAAAGAACCTGTTAGTCTGAAAAGCAAGAACATAACGAAGAATTCATTTCAACTCAACTCTGAACCGCCAGAGTCCTTCTCGTCAAAGTTCTCATTCCTTCCCTTCTCCGTCCAACCCCAGGAGACACTAAAATTTTAGTTGTAATCAGGCTGCTATGTAAGAGGTGCCTGGAACAAACTCGTTTATTCGAGTTACTTGCCTTTTACTCAGCAAGAGAGCACGTATAATTTTGAGGCAAGGTCTTTAAGTTTGGCTGAGGATATTAATGGATAGAAAAGAAAGAACACGTTTGGCAGAATGACGAGAGACAAATGCAGGAGGAAAGAACATGGCATTCCTCAAATGTTCTTCCTGAAACCTCACAAAGAGGCTACAAAGTGGTGGATGCTCAGTGCGGTTATCTGGAACGAGAACGGCATTTCCAGTCATGTCCAAGGCAACCTCCTTTTAGAACCAAATTCAGCTCAACACATCAGGATTGGGTTATGGAAGCAAGATTTAATGAACACAGACTGTATCAGAAATGGAGGCCCTGGAATGAAAATACCTGAATAGGCTGCAAGAGAAACAGGGAGCTGCATTTCTAATGCACACGCTGCTTTCAAAAAGCTGATTTAAAACCTACCAGGTTTTTAATGGAGGCTATAAACTTCCATTAGCAAAAGAAAACATTTGTTTCTTCCATATCTGCTGCAAAACTTTGTTTCTCACTGGAAAAGTATCAAGAAAGCGTTTGGCGACACAAACGTTACAACAGCATCAGCGCTTACCTCTGCACGCGAGATGGTGGTGCAAATATACCGTATCTGGGAAGACAACTGAAGTACTGAACGCCTCCCACGGAACCATCATTCTTGCCGTGAGGCTTGTCCAATTCGATTCCGCACCAGAATCCTACATTTCAAAACAGTAAAACCAGAGTATTTTGAACAAAACACCACGGGCTTTTCTTCATCTAGACAGTTGGTGCTGTTGGCATTTATCTACATCAAGGAAAATGGTTTCTAGTTAGAAACTAATAGTTGTAATATATATATTTATTATTATCATCTATATGTAAGAGAATTATCTCAGCGTTTTAATTTGCTTTCAAGAAAATTATTGACATTTTATTTAATAGAGAAAAGGAAAACCCCTTGATATACATACTAAAGCCAAACAGAACGTTACTGAATGTAACAGTGGCTGTTTGACAAAAAAGGAAATGAGAACAAAGAGCAGCAGTGGTTCAAGTTTCCCTCTTCGGTCCTCTGACCACACAGTTTACGCCTCATCTGAGATCATCAACAGTAAAATTAAAGTTTTGATATTAATTCATTCCTTCTTTCCATCTAGCAAGTTATAATTAATACAAATTGCAAGGCTGGTTGTGTGATTTTTGGGAGAAGGGTGTAAGAACCAGACCTGGCCAGCAATTCATCTCCTACAGAACACTGAGCAGGCATCAGGATTGTAATAAGCTTGATCATTCATAACCTGTGATAAATGGGAGCTAATTATGTAAAGGTACTAAATTTCATACTCCATTAGCAGTCCTTATGCTATCCATCCCCAAAAGATTCAAAATTTAATTCAAGTCACTTGGTACTAAGGCACCGGATAAAATGATAATTGTAATTATCAGCCCAAGAAACTCGGGGCTGACAGCTTATCAATTAGAAGGGCTCGGAATGTCAGGTGTTGTCCCCTTCCTGTTTTCCAAATCAAATAAAGACCTGCATTGCAGTAAAAAGAAATAAAATTTAGGTAACTTCCAGAGCTTTGATCCACATTAAAACTGAAACACTTAAAAATGCATCTGTTACATTTGCTATAAATTACTGGTTTTGCAAATGGTGAAGACTTGTGATCTTTCCATCCTCACTTCTTACAATACCAAAATACCTCCTGACTTGGAGGGAGAGGTAGGAGACTTATATTGTCAAACAGCTTTCTGATTTTATGCTTATTATAGTAAATTTGGAAAAGCAATCCTTTTCTCATTGTTTACTTTGTAAGCAACAACACAAAGGTAAGAGTGATCACATGGAAGCATAGAATCAGTTAATTGCAGTATCTTAAGCAAGGACTTGACCACAATGAAACTGAGGAAAGGGGCAAGAATGAAAAAAGTATGTAGCTTGTACCACAATCTCGCATTCTGTCATTCTTTTCTTTTTTTAAATATTGATGCCACCAAGTGTCAAGACAGAGTATTGCCGCTCACGTAGCAATCAAATGGCCCTCATTTAAACCAGGTACTTAATACTTACCAACTGGTTTTGCGTTACTCTTGGAAGAAGATTTTAGATAAGGAGTTAAAGAATATGGACTTCGGTTGCAAAAAAATAGTATTCAGAAATCAGTTTCCATAATTTAGAACAACACAATTCTGTTTGAAAACGCCTGCTTTCACTGCAATGTGGTTTTTAGCAAGGGGAAGGGAGGGAGGAGCTGAAAGGGAGAAGGATGAGAGAACGGTAGTTTGGGGCTTTTTGAGATGCTTGTAACTTTTCATCTGTCATCTGACCTAAATGCTTCTTAGTTAAGATTTAAATGTTCACAATTACCCTCTTAAAGATGCTAAAAAGATAAGGATGAGACAGCTATAAGACATGGTAAGAGTACCAGTGTTACAAGAGAGGAGCAGTGTCAAAAAGACTACAACAAGTAAAGAGTAAAGGCATGTGTTTTCAATAAACTATATACCACTTCGGAGACTAAACTGAGGATTTTCAGAAAGCTTTGTAACAATACCTACAATTTCAACATCGAAATATTTCTCCCCATTAAGCTGAGCTAGTGGACAAGTAAAAACTCATATTTAAAACCATTATTTTCTCCTGGCAGTTACATTAAAGTAAAAAAAAAAAAATTTAATTAGATTTAGGAGAGAGGAAGAACTTTGAAACAAACCAGTAAATTTAGATTTTTTTTTGTTTGTTTTTGTTTTTGGATGGAGTGAGGAAAAAGATGGAGTTCTCTTAATGTTCATGTGCTCACATATAGGTTATTCCACATTGATTCTACAACATACACGAAGATTATTGCAAATACCTGGTGCAAATTTTGTCATCCCACAAAATCTAACAGTGCCTGTTCTCTGTCCAACCACCAGCACTCTGTCTCCAACCTGAATTTCTCCTTCATCAAAACGATTTTTTCTTGTAGCAAGAGAACTATACAACCCTGTTCAACAGAAGAACAAGATCTGAAATTAGTCACATTATATCTTTAAAATTTAAAAAATACTTAAATAGTGAGCCAAAAGATTGGTAAACAGTATCTATCCGTAACGTAGCGTAACTTTAACCCATGGCAGCATACTGCAAATTTTGCTTAGACAAAGAATTGCTTTGCTTCATCATGAACTGCGGACTACAGCCTTTTCTCTGCAGTTGAAAGGCACAGTGACCAACTATAAAAACATTTTTTCCTCTTCAATGTGTTCTAAAAACTTTTTTTTTTTTTAAGCTGCCCAACTGAAGTTTATGGTTAAACTACTTCCCAGGTGTCTTTCCTGAACTATCTCAGATTCTGAAACAGCAGTAGTAGTTCTACATAAGTATTCACTACAGCAGGAAACTCCCACCTGTCAAAATACACCTCAGTAAAACAGACCGTACCAGCACTAATTTTAGATGAGGCAGAAGAGACTCTAGTCATTGCTTTTTTATTGCTGCTGGTTGCATTCCGCTTCTTGGAGTAATTCTGTTTGCCTTCCAAGGAGGTAGTAGAAGAGGAAGAGCTGCTGTACCCAGGAAAACCTAAAAGACAGGAATGGAAATAGTCCTTCAGAGATAATTTTTGGAAAAGGACAGATGAAGCAGAAGGGAAAGCTTCTGTAAAAAGGAGGTTCTCTGTTCTCCGTGGTGGGCAGAATACAGTCAAGAGCCAAAAGTAGAAGTTGTTAAGCAGCACTTACACAAACACCTGTCAGGAATGAGACAGGTGCACCTGACCCTGCCTTGGGAATAAGGCGATAGCTGAGTGCTGGAAGACATCTCCAAAAGCCCCTTCTTTATTGCTCTGCGAAAGTTCTAAATAGTCCCAAGCACACTTATTAAAATATGGGAGCCTTAGTAATAAGAGATCACACCACCACACTTTCAGCATCCAGCCTATTAAAGATTTGATGAGAACTAGAAGGAAGGTGATATTATGTGAGTGAATTATTGTCTGGATTAAAGCCTACTATATTCCATTACATACTGTATTAATATTAAAAACTGTACTATAAAGTAAGAATGGGAAATAAATCACTTTAATCTCCATTTGCAAACCCTGATGTCTAAAGTGTCTGATAAGATTTATGTTCAGCTTTCCTCCTTCCTTTTCAAGGTTCTCCCCAGTTCCTTCCTTTCCTACCCTCAGCAAGACATGTCTATACCTCAGCTTCTCAATGTGAAAAATTAAGACAGTACTGGGTAAAAGTTACTCCTGGGGACATCTTGATGGGACACAAGAGGGTAATTTTTCATGATGAGAACAATAAGCCTTTGGAATAATTTCCCCAGGCAAGCGGTGGATTTCCCAGCACCAGACACTTCTAAGTTGCAGCTGGACACGGTGCTGAGCCATCTTGTCTAGACGGTGTTTTTGCCAAGCAAGCTGGGACCAGATGATCCTTGTGTTCCCTTCCAACCTGGTAGTCTATGATTCTATGGCTTATAGAGGTTTCCAGCATTCTGAGAGGCTTAATACATTAGTTTTCACAAAGCAAAGGAGCACGTTCAATTTAATTTAATCCTTCAGTTTGGCAAAACAGTAAAGAACTGCAGAACAGCAAATTCAGTGGGTCAAAGCAAGAGCTTAGGTATTTGGAGACATCAGTCTAAAGACTGAGATACTGGCTGCAGCTGTCCTACAATGAAAAAAATGCAAATTACTAAATGAATGTTGACTAAACAGGCAAACTTCAAGTCAAAGATATTATATAAATATACACCTGCGTTTTTAGAAGTCAGTCCAGTGATGGATTCACTGGAGGTCAGACCATCACCAAGCATTTTTACATGAATGTAACAAAAGCTGCTGAAACTAAACCAGCCATTGAGATGCTTCATTTTGTAGGAAATCATGGGGTGGGAGAAGGAAGAACCAAAGGGACTTCAGCAGGTCTTATAATCCACTCCTCTTCATCAGGCAAAACACCCGATTGTTAGCTTACTCCTGACAAGCGTTTGACCTGTTCTTAAAAATCTCCCATCAGGGAGATCTCAGGACTTGTCAGCAATATATTTCACCACATAATTATCTGTACTGTTCGAGTGATTTTTTTTTTTTCCCCCCACTAATATAAAGGCCTAAATTACCACAGTTTTAGCTCACGATTTCTTACTCTTGTTACACATGTTGTTAATCACACAATCACAACTCCAACAGTCTCTACTGCTAAGTCATGTTCTATACCTCCGGTTACTGTGGTGGCTTCTCTGAATTCTCTTCAGATGATTCACACCTTTTTGAAATGCTGAGGCCTTGCCTGTGCCAAGTGAAGCATCCAGGTGGTTTTGCATTACCTCGCGGCTGACGGCCCACTGCAGTAGGCTTCCCCTTTTGCAACGGAACGGCACAGATGACTCTCGTCTACCTTGTAATCCTCAGTATCTCCAGGTCCTTTTCTATAGAACTATTACTGGGCATATCATTCCCAGGGTGTATTTGTAGAGTTGACTGTTTCAGCCCTGCTACAGAACTTTGTAGTTGTACTTACTCCTCTCCATCTTCTTCCCTCCCCCTATCCCCACAAGAGCTTTTTTTCCAATTTGTCAAGGGTTTCTGGGGAGTTTGTTTAAAAACAAGCAAACAAACAAACAAACAAAAAAAAAAAACACACCACACAACAGACTCAGCACAAACTCCAGGAAAACCCCAAGTTGAACTACTTTCTAAGTTGGATTTTTCTAAAGGTTCTGCTCCTGCTTTATAGAAGCATCATCTAAACCAGTAAATCACACAATGAGGCTTCGCATCATTTACAGCCTGCAAAGCCTTTAGAGTCCTATTAATTGCAGATATCATATTGTATCCATCAAACAGAGACACTATAGTGCCAATTATTCTCCTTGTGTGACCAGAACCTCAAGACCAAGCCATTAAGTGCCCTCCATGAACAAAATGTTGGAAACTTCTGTCTACACAAGTTTTCTAGCTCACCTCTGAAAAAGTATCTTATAGGACAGTACTTAAATACCTTACACTAGCCTCTTCCCCAAGTCTCTTCCTCACAACTGTTCACTGATAGAGGATATAAAAAGATGCTTTTCTTCAGAGAAGGTATACTGAAATTCATGCTTCAAATTATTTCAAAGAAATATTGCTTTTACCAACATCCATAGTATGATTCTAAAGAGAAAACCTCAAAGGAAACCGGATTGTTACAATTTGTTAAAGACATCCCTGAAAATTAGGTCCCTTTATGTTTTCATTCAGCAAACAAAATACCGATGCAGTAGAAGTCACTATCCAATTCCAAAACTAGATAATTGCAGAGAATGATTCGTTTGTAAAAGGAACTTTTGAAAATGCTAGAGTTTCATTTTTCATATTTGAAGCTTGTTATTACGAGGCTTCCATGATACAATGCCAAGACTGTTAAGTGCTTAGATGACAACACTTTATAATACAAGCGTGAACACACAGATATAGGAGAGAATAAAAATTGCAACAGAAGACGTGCACAGTTCTTCATTAACATCTAAACAGTAACGATACAGGGCAAAAGGTCTCCTCCCCTCAGAAACCCTAGAAGGTAACTCTGCAGGTCCTCTGGAAAATCATTCACTAAGAGACACCTTTCAGCTCTAAGGGCTTGTCAATATTCTTGTCCACACATTTGGATCAAAGCTGTTATCAAACCAACACAGAACGCCAGCCAAACACCCACACAAATTACTCTTGCTCCTGGGAAAATAGATGTGCACAGCCTGCTTGGGACTTGAATACAGACAGGCAGGGCAAGTCTTTCCTATAGTGTAGATACAGGACTTTTTCAGAGGTACGGCAGTAATAATACTTCCTCTGCCCCTCAAAATTTTTGTCAAGATGTTAAAAAAGTTTTAAAAATTCCATTACCGTCTTTTGCAGGTACAGTTTTGCCCCTATTAGGAGTCATAAAGTTGGTTTCAGAAGCACTGTCTTTTTTTGGCGTATTTAGTCCTATAAAAATAATATATACAATTAAATATATACATCCTAACAATGAACAATAATTTTACAGGAAAGTCATACACAAAAAACATTTGACAGATCTGCAGATTAGTGGATGCATGGATAAAACAAATAAAACTGTACAATTTCTTAGACTCTCAATAAATGGGTAAAACAAGACTGCAGAATTGTTCTGATGGATAAGCACAGATGTTTAAACCCCTTAACACGTTAAACCAGTCCAAACTATCTTGACCAACAATAAACGAATTATCTGAAAATTATTAATGTTTATATTGAAGGAGCTTTACTTACATCTTTAAAACATTTACATTTATTATATACACAACGTATACTTTCATAGTACTTAAGGTATGCTGTTCACTAGGATTAAGTTCACAATTTCTGCATTAAAGATTACACATAAAAGTCTAGAGATCAAATCTTCAGGCTGTCTACAAATAACGAAGTATGCCAATACCATTTGCAAGAGCCCAACTCTTAGAGCAGCAATGTTGTGATATGCAGGTGAACTACTATTGCCACAAAGTTATAATTTGTGAACAGTCATTTTGCATTTCTGACAGTTTCCTACCCTAACTCAATGAAGAACTAGCTTATCTATGATGGATCCCCTCCCGTCATGAAAGAAAAATCACATCTTTTTTATGTAACTATTTCTCTCAGCTTAATTCAGCTATGGGGACTGAACTAGTGCGCAAATATATTTTCAAAAATTGTATAGTTTAGCCATCAAGGCATCAGATCTAAAAACTAGTGTTTGTGACAGCTAACACGTTTCTCAATTTGATCACAATAATCCTTTTTCTAAAGACATGAAAAAGACCTGTTATCATCAATTTGAAACATTGTTCAAATCCAGTACAAACAAATCAAATTCTAAAATCTCTATGCAGTATTATATTTTACTTTGTAGATACGGTTATAAGCTGAAAAAGAGCGTATTAATTTTTCTTGGATCATTGCAAACCAGTCTATTGCAGGGATGAAGTTTAAGAGAAATAAATGTAATACGGAGATGGATGTAAACGCTGCAAAACAAAGTTCTGCCTCTGCAGCCTTATCCTCCCACTCCAGCTCATGGATCAGCCAGGCACATTAAATGCTAATGGAAATTTCAACACAAGAACATCTTATAAACAGCAGCTTCCAGATGACTGTTAGTGGGTGTAACTCTGCTGGGCAGATGATGCATAACTCACTGATTTTTTTTTACCTAAAGCAAGTATCAAATGTTTAAAATTTACAAAGACACAAATGCACCTTTGTGACAGAAAAGGTGGTTTATGACTAAACTGCCTGGAACACACTGTCTGTGACAAAGGAAACAGTGCTTTTCATTATAGATTAGTGAGTTACAATCAGTTCACAATGAACTGAATCAACCATTGAAAAATACTCAACAGAAAAGTCAGCTCATATCTGCTCCTCATTTTTCTGAGGAGCTTTTTATGCAGGATGTCCATTTATAAATAGCTTAAATCTTGTGCTAATTGTAAACACACAGAATTAGGGCTTACTTCCCCCTTAATCTATGTAGGGAAGAGTTACATAAATCATCCATAATGCTGCCAAAATGCAGCTCTTCTACCAGCCTGGCACATTCTTTCTGTACCCTGCACATGACTGGTAATGAGCAGAGTGTTTTAGGGTGCTTGAGTAAATTCCATGAGAATGTGTGCGTATCTTCCATCCCTTAGTATGAGTCACCTAAACAGGGTTCGGAAGGCAAAGAAACACTAATGTAATATGTTTAATGGCATCATTATGTAGCCACGGGGCCAGACTATGCAGGGTGGGCACTGTACAGAGCAGGAAAGAGCCTGAACTCCAAACACCTGGGATCCTAAACAGATGAGAAAAGATGCGACATTCTTCCTTCACAAGGAGGGAACTTAGAAGGATTAAATAATTTGAATTAACTACTAAAAGACTAAACCAGAGCCGGAGACTGAGCCTAGAACTCCAACTAGTAGACCAAGGCCTTATTACAAGGACATCCTTTCTCTTCTAATTTCCGTCTGGTTTTACTCAGATAAATTAATTAGCAGATAAAATGCAATCAGTTAAATAGTTCCCTGACCATTTTGCCAGAAAATAAATTACATTTCTTCAATTTCTATACATAAAGGTGTCATAGGTTAGTTTCTACATTTTCACTGATTTCAGTGAGAAGTTTCAAATTACCCAGGATGATCTTAATAAATGAAATCACATTAAGTTTACACATTTTACTAATATCACAGTCAATCAGAAATTAACTTTAAAGGCTTGAGAATAAATGTTGAACTTTTTTAGTAGACTATATAAAGACTAGAACCTCTTATAGTACATCAGATCACTATAATCACTAACCAACTACACACCATCTCCTTCCAGCACCAGTTTAAAGGCTAGTGAATGAGAACACGTAGTTAATAAATATCAACTCCTCATTCCAAGTGATGAACTAAAAACAAACAAGTATTTTAATATAAAAATTTATAGGATTGGTGCTAATTCTTGAACATTAGTATCCTTCTATCCTGTCTCAACATGCAAGTTAATACCCACCAGAATTGACTTTGGAAGTTATGTGCGTCACGTCTATTTTCTTGGATTTGACCATAGGTGAAGACCGTGTGGAAGAATTTCGTAAAGAGGCTTTTTTGCGATCGGAAGCTTTGCTTATTTTAGAAAGAGGTGCAAAGATACCTGAAGAGAAAATCGGATGTGCCAAAAAAGAACCACAAGTAAAAATAATGCAACAAAACTTTCCAGCTACTATATCTTACACCATTAATTTTGGGTTTTGTTCAGCTTGTTACGCTGTCAAAGCAGGTTAGGAAGGACTAGCTCAAAGGAACAGTGAAACCAAAAGGCTTATCAAGCAACTTGAACAGAGTAATTCAGGAAGGCAGTAACACTATCGATTAGAATCTCCTTTTTGTCCTAATGGTAATATTCAGTCTCCACTGTTACAAAACGCAAGACTTTGTATATCATGAGCGTCGTGAAATATCAGTTAAAATATACCTCAAGCTGGAAGCTAGAAAACAGCTACAAGTGCCAACCTCTTAAATTAAAAGGAAGACGAAACAGGCAAGGAAACATGGCCACTATTGTTACAACACAAACAAATAGCTTCAACAACACAGATGGGAAAACAAGAAAGACTATTGTCTTACACTTCCAAAGAAGTAACAGGAAATTTTGACTAGTTGGTTGAGTGGTTTTGCAAATAGTTGCAGCTATAAAACTAGGAACAGTTAAAAGAGTCAATAAAACAAACAAAGCAAGCACAACAAAGAAGAAAAGCAACAGAACTCATTATCTATACTTATTCTCCCATATCTTCCAGTACTTTTTTTTTTTTTTTAAATTTGGGTTTCAAAAAAATTTAAGAAAAATATTAAAGGTTATACCGCGTTTCGGTGCACACTTGAAGTACTGGACTTTTCCAACACTTCCATTGTTCTTTCCTTCTGGTTCATCCAGCTCCACACCAGCCCACTGGCCGCTGGCAAATTCCGTTGTGCCACAAAATCTTAACGTACCAACCTAAACCAAAAGCATCGACATAGAATGACTTGGCTAAAAAATTTTTGTCCACAAGGACATAGCCTAGATTACAAAGAAGAAAGCAAGTCACCACCAAGCTTTTGACCAGAACAGAGAAACACAAACATAACAATCTCCCTTGATTATTGACATTCCTATCTTTCAATGCCAGCGAACGCATTTTCCAAAATGCATTAGCTTTTCTGCATATATTTTTGTATCAAACACAGAGGTTATTGACAGATCTCATAACAGGCAAGAATTAGACACCACCACTGTACAACACAGCTCCAAGTCATTAAGTTACAGCAGTATAAGCCTAACTAGAAGTTTTACTTCCAGTGCCTTCCACGGCAACATTTCCAGAATCACAAGTAGGTGTCTTGCTAAACTGGACATTCCATGGAAATACTAGATTAAAAATGCCATAAATATATCTTTGTGTGGATAAATATATACACATAAGTATATGTATTTTTATATATATTGCAAAGGTTAAAGGGTAAACTTCAGAGAATACTTAATTTCTTCTTTGGAAAAGATTCAATCATCTTTTATTCCCTCCTTATGATAGAACAAAATTTAAAAAGCGAGGAAATGTTCTAACATTCTTCCGCTGTTTCAATATATGCTGTATAGACTCCGAACAGATAAGTATATCAAGAATATCAAGACAGACCAGTCCTGCCGGTGGACCTCAGTCTCCACAAATATGCATTATAAGCTCACACACTCCATCCAAACGGAGGAGGAATAACTAACAGAGATGCATTTAGCACAGATTTAAATTCATTTTTATGTTTGATTTTTAAATTAGTTTTAGTAGTAAAACCTTTGATCTTTCAGTTGCTCAGTTTTCATTACCTCATGCGACCTTAATACTATCAGTTCACTTTCACCATGACTGCACTGTCTAATCTACCCTCAGAGAGTAAAATGACAGAAACCATTTTTTTTTCCTTTACTATAAAAACTTCCAGCTACTCTTTACTGTTCTGTAAAGGAATAAACGTGACCCAGACCCTATTCCCCTTTTACTCTGAAGGTCTCCTTTAAACTTAATTGTTATAGGCAAGTACATCACACTAATCCAGACCCAGATGTTTTTAGGCCCAGCTACAAGCACAGAGATCAAATTCAGCCGGAGGAAGCCTGGCCACGCAGCCCAACAGACTCCTCCAGTCTCCAGGCACCAGCCAAAGGGCACATACTGGGCAAAGGGAAGAGAGCAGCAGGCATCTGAAACTGGAGGTGGTGATGGCAAAACCGAGGCTCCAATTTTGCACAAGCCCTAGGACTTGTGCAAGCGAGGAGCAGAGGATATCTCGCACACGAGAAACTGGGCAGGAACAGGAGGAAGTTTTCTCCCAGCTGCTAGTTTCCCTGCACTTGCATTTTCATTGAGTGTCCGTTCGATAAGATATAATCTAGCACAGCAGGAGCCGGTGAAGCTGAGGGGACCCCAAATCATGTACACAAACACCTGCTTACACAGCTTCCTACCCTGTAAGACAACTAGAATGACAGGCACAGTAGGAATTGAGAGAGGAATCCATTTTCCCTCTGGCATCTGCTGTGCGTGGCTTTCAAGCTTCATTAAAGCTGATACGTTAGGAGACTGCAGAAGCAGGAATGAGAACAGGAATCTGTAAATATTGCTCGTAAAAATGCTGCCATCACAGCGCCCTCATCCCAGCTCCCATATTCTGGAAATGAGAACCGATCCAAGAGGACATCAAGAATTGGGCACCATTTTCATCATCCTATTCTCACTTTCGCTCTACCTTGCACTTGTGAGTATAAAAGGGGAGGAGAAGACAGGGCTGAGACCCACATATTCATTTGGACAAATGGAGAAAGGGAGTGGGAAACAACGTGGCAGTAATGCAGAACCACTCCTCACACACAAAGAAAGGAAGAGAGGAAAGCAGATGTGGAAAAGGAAGACCAAAAAGCACAATCACAGGTTTGGTTCCCTTAAAAAAACTGGAAAGCCCTCCTGGCCTTTGCCAGCAGAAAAACAGCCTCCAACAACTTCTTAAAAATCACTGTAATAGCATACTCAATTAAAAAAAAACCAAAACTAACAACCAACCAAACCCAGGAAGCTTTATCTATACACAGTAAGCACATTACAGTACAAACAGTACCATGGGCCTTACTTGGAGGAAAAAAAACACACAAGAGGACTAATTTCCTCCCTTTCGTGCTATAAAGCCTCCATTAACTCGCAATTACATTATCTCCCCTTGCTTTCACTGTGCAATGGCTTTCTGTAAAAGAAACTTCCATGAACTTCTACTGCCCTTAAAGAATAAGCGCCTTCCTGTACATACTTCAGTTAAAATGCATTCTGCATAGCTAGTGATTCCTTCACTCCTCCTGACTCAGTTTCAAGAATACACCAAATGACAATACAGAATGGAAGCTCCTTTGTGCTCTCGCTGGGGTTCACTTTAGAACACTTCAGTTCTGACAATTACAAATCTGAAGTTAGACTAGAAAAATTATTAAAGCTACTCAAACATAAAATTTTGCTCACAAATGCCTTCAATATTTACCAGAAAAATATTTGAAACCTTTAAAAGAGTTCTGGCACTCCTAATTCATTTCAGAGCCATTGCCACCAGAACAAATAAAAGGTAAGGCTACTGACTGCAATATCAATGCTACATTTTGCAAATACATTTTTGAAAACATGTCTAGCAAGGTAGCTTCTTAAAAGCTATTCACATTGGAGCTGGACCAGAATTAGCTACATTCTTACACTTCCACAGAAACACATATTATAACAAAACAGTTGGCACAGCATTGCTTCAAAGATTTTAGCTGCATTGCACCAGTGAAACTGGGTTACTACAGCCTAAGCAGAATCAAAGTTTTCTGTTACCGCCTTCTGGAAACTGTCGGGGGGAATTCGCAAATGCATACTCAGAACTGAAAGCTGGGTCGCTCACAAAGTGATCTGTACATTTTACCATCATTTTGATGTCACACCAAAAATGTTAATAAAATGTGAGCCATGCTGATGTACTATAGGAGACTGTTTAAAAAAAAATGTTTACAGGTACAAAATGCAGCCTGTGCCCTTCCAAACAGCTTTTCATAGTAATGACTGTAACAAATTACCATTCAGCTTATTACTTTCTGTAACTAGATCCTTACTGCCATACAGAGTTCATACCTTCCAGAAAGTATTCTAGACCCTCAAATTTGAGGTGTGTCTCCAAAGGGGTAAATAAATTGACTGTCTAGAAATTATGCGGGTAGTATCAGGTTGCTTATCATACCTTCTGTCCTGCAATAACAACACGATCACCCAGTTTCAGGCCAAGCGATAAAAGCATGGCCTTGCCTGTGACGTGATCGTAGTTTGGAATCATGGCTTTTGAGATGTCACATGAGAGAGGCACTGCATCCAGCAATATCTGCTTGATTTCTTTTGCGCTGGCTGCTGCATCGGCCATTTCCAGGGGCATATCTACTGGATCAGGCACAACATCCGCTGGAATCTGCCCTTTGTCGTTCTGTAGAAACATAACGTAGCACAGGGTTTGGCGTTGTGACAAGATAAACCTAGTTATGCAAAACTATAGTAGTTTATGAAGTTCATTAGATTTTTGATAATATAAACAGCTATAAAAACATCTACATTTTCACAGAAGGATGCCAAAACAGCCTTAGATATATAAACTAGCATTTACAGTGACTTATTTTCAAAAGTGCTAAGTTACCAAAATTTTTAGTTTAAAGAACACCATTACTACTCAGAACACATGAAAAGCATATCTGTATGTACCTCTGCACCTGAACATAGGTTTAGAAAAGTAATCAAGAATTCTGGTCTGTAATACATACTGTAATGCTAACACTTCCCCAAGAATTCAGCTTTACTCAGTGTATAGCTTATTCCTCGATGAGGCTTATTTCAAGTGTAAGAATTTAATCAACACATATTGCATGCACAGACTATACAAAGTTGACATCTCGTATAAATACCTGAATAAAGCTGTTCAGATTTAGATACAGACTATTGTGTCAGAGATGAATGAAGGAGAGAGCCCTTTCCAAACACTTCTCATTCCCAGGAGGCAGTGCCTGTGACTCCCCTGTGTCCCAGGTGACACTGGCCCTTGGCCAGAGCGGCTGGAGTACCAGCTCACCTGGAGATAACCTGAACTCAAGGCCATGGCCAGACCGCAAGTTGGGCTGTCACACTGCTACGATGGCAAGTCCTGCCCGCACTTTCTTCAGCAAAGGCATTAGTAATGGATCTTCACCTATCTGCCAATTTCCACAAAGTCTGTAGAAACATAATTATCTCAGTCTTCCAAATTTGTCTCAGCTGAGCCCCTGGACTCAGAAATTACCAGAAACTCAAAGAGAGAATGACACAGAGTAAGACTGTGTTTACTTTGTTCCCTTAAAAAAACAGACTAAAAGCTCAACCTTCCTTGAGCCCCTATAAATCTCCCTGTCTCATCCTTAGAAAACTATCATCCTTACTCAGCATTTACACTCTGCTGTCCTCATATGAGCAAGCTCCACACACTGTCTCTGGTCAGAGCTTTATCATGGGATTGAAGAATCAAATACCTACCATTCCCCAAAAAATCTACAGTCATTCCATAAGTAAAAGTTCAGCCCCATTCAAGTCACAGTACCTTAAAAACATGGTATAGCCGGGTTAAGCTTGAGCAGGCAGCTTTGTTTTGAGTTTTTAGTCATCACATTAGCAATTGTTTCAGTCAGATCAGTCCTGCAAATCTTTGTGTCACCACGAGGCAGGGGACAGAGCAGAGGCAAGGGGCAAAAGTGGGCACCGCGGCACCGGATTGCTTTTCTCAAGGACAGAGCCACCCTTTGCCAGCTCAGAAGGCGTGTGCAACTACAAACCAGCGTGCCCTGTCACAATAGACTTTCAAACATACAGCTACCATAGAATTTGAAACCTGTACATGCACACATTAGTAATGAAACAAAGGAGAAAAACAGCACTTCTAAAACGAACTAGATTGAATATCATTAAGAACTACTGTATGAACAATGATGTTCCAGAAGATTTCATACCATCGGTGATACATAAAATAATGACTTCTGAGTACCTTTAAAACCACCATAATTTCTCATTAAAAAAAAAATACTGAAAACGGAGAACTGAGATAATGCCTATTATAAAAAAAAACACCAAAAAAAACCCAAAAAACAACAACAACAACAACAAAAACCCACAACACTAAAATCCAAGATTTGTGGCTACACACAGAGCAGCATTTTATACTACGACTCTCACCTATTATCTGGTTAGTAAGTGGAGCAGTTAATGTTTCTTCATTACCAGTTACTTATGCTAAGACAAAGTTCACTGCTAAGCGATACACTGCGTTTCTGGAAGTCCCAGACTGCACTCCTGTATTTCTGAAAAGGCCCACCACTGCCGTGACAACCGTTGCAAGACACAAAGGGGTTATTCAACAAATGAAAGTTCAAGCAACAAATAGAAGAACACCTTGACAGCTATTCGAACTAGTGAACCAGACCATGACACAAAGCCACAAACTTCAACACATGAGTATGACAAAGCACACAAAATCATCAGCTATGGGTTACAAATAATTTTTCTGAGGCACTGTAACTCCATGTAACACATTTTCAGCTAACCAAAACCCCAGACAGACTGTTCAGTTTCTCCAGGTACTTTTCACTCTTTGGTGAATCTACAGCCTAATTCCTTACCCTGAAGGCAGGATTTGCTCCATGTTCCAGTAAGCACTTGACAGCTCCTGTACACAGGTTAAATGCAGCAATATGCAAAGCTGTTCCAAAATCAAAATCACTACAGGTGGCATCCACATCTGCAATTAAACATCACATGCGAGGTATGTAAGTGTTATGTGAACATTTCATCCTACAGATTGTTTGAGAGGACATTAACTTTTTACAGTTTATGCTAACATTTCTACAGAGATACCATTAGTTATGTACTAAACGCATATAGGAAGTGATTCTACATAGAATATCAACCTTAACTGCATCTGTTTATTCATATCATTAATCAATCTGGAAGACGAGCATTTCCTTTCATTCATTTTGTAACACTGATGACTTAACTGCAAAAACGTTGCTATCAAGATACCCAATCTACTGTGCCAACATTAACAAGTTAGTAAATTTAGGTTTGAATGTAAATTAGTGTTTCAGAAAATATTTCTATTTTATTGCTTCTAGGTGTCAAATTTTAAAATGAGAGGTATCTTCAACCAGTTGTTTTCCTTTGTGAGCAGGTAGTGGGGCAAGCAAAAGCTTACTACACCTCTGCTTTACACAGATTTAGTTACTAATGGCCAAGAACAAAGAGCTAGCAATTTCTATAATTTCTTTCTCTTCAAAGAATTGCATTCTGAAGGGTCTTCCACTGATAGTTTGGAAAACAGAGCACTGTATTTGTCTAGAAGATATTTAGCATACTACTTGTTTCCATCAATTGTTTCCAATATATCTTTCAATATGCTATGAAGTTATTACTGTTCTATAAAATCGAAGTTTTAATGTCTATTTAGTCTTTGGCTCCTCTCCTAAACTATGCCAGAGAGATGTCAATTTGAGTCAATTATGTGTATTATTTATTTATTTATTTATTTATTTATTTATTTATTTACTAGAAATGCTAACTGATTTAATACACAACCCAAAAGCCAACAAGTATTAGCCATAATGTTCCAATTTTAAATACTGATGGGGAACATAAAACTTTCCACCTCAGGGTTGTACAGTCTCCTAGTATCTTCCAGTTACAGTCTCTATCTCAAATACCACTAGCCTTTCTCACAGTGTGATAAAGTATATTCCTACTGTATCAACATCCTTATATAGTTGTACTAAATTAATATTTTGAGGGCAAATAAAGCATCAGCATACATGGAAGATAAATAAATATGTCTGTATATATATGTCAACTTTATATACTAGAAAAGATTTATTCTGAATTTTGTAATGATCTAAGATAAATTTTTAAGTTTTACAATTGCACCAGTATGAATACAAACTTAGCTATTTTAAATTGAATTGGCACATGCCCCCAAAAAAAGACTGCATTGGCATCACAGCTACATATGCAAATGTAACTTTTACAGATCAAATGTCAAACAACTATTACCAGTTTAAAACTCAGTACAAGCTGTGCAGTTGTAAACAACCACTGGAAACTTCCATGTTTGATAAGGCTGTTTTCTGCACACAAAGGAGGAACCAGTTTGCAGAAATACTGATCAGTAACATCAGCTACTGAGCCAGCAACAGTTGTACATACTCCTATTTTTAAAAGCAACTGACACATAGATTTTTTTTTTTTTTTTTTTTAAATTATTATTCTCCTGTGACTCCCTCAGACTTGCAAGATTCACATTTGGAGTTTGTAAACACTGTTTTCTTACACCTTTGTTCTAGGTCTAAGTTGGCATAGTCCATGTGACAAAAAGAAACACATACATATCAAATGTTACCCAGTAACTACCCCCAAGCTATCTACGGAAAATTAATATGCAGCAGTAGTCTGTCATTAGCAACCCATGCAGGTTACAGCCATTGCACATGGTACCACACAACATTTCTAATTCTTAAGCTTGTAACAATTTTTATATTTAAAACCTCTAAAAATCTAAGATCGAATTAGCTTTCTATTCTAACCATTAAGGAGTAAATCTGTATAAAGAATTTAACTGCAGAATGTCATAAAGGACATAGTTTAGCGGTAAATGAAAAGGAAACATCTGTGGTACCAGCTGTTTCACAATGGGTGTCTCAGTCAGTACAGCACTGTCTTGAGGAGCTATTTATACATCAACCATTTTTTCTCCAGTTCAGTATGGATCCACCCAAGGCATTTTTGCCTTCTATGTACATGCTCCCTTCTCTGCAAACTGACTGATGAAGTATGGAGCTAAGATTATTCTTTCTGTTAACTCAGACCATCCATTGTTTTCATGTCACAGTCAGGGCAAATCATTTTACACATTTTCTGAGATTAAAGAAAAGATCATCTGCTGATCCAGGAGTTGTCAACAAGCAAGGCATTTAACCAGAGTAGTTTCCTTGGAAATCTGAGCAAATCCCCATCCCTTCTGTAGGCACTGCACAGGAGCAGACGAGAACACCAAACGCAAGTGAGGTCTGAAAGAAGAACTAATCTGCTGATGCAAATTATGGAGACCAGACTACTGAAATGTGATGTTGTTTCGTCTTTTGTTACCAACCTGCACGTTACCTCCTAAGCACCTCACACCAATAACAGCCTTGTTTAACAATTACTTCCATGATGACTCACAACACAGCAAGCAAGCCTTGTGTACTCCCAAAACCTACCAGCTTTTCAGAATATTGAGACAGAGTCTTTAGCTTCAACTAGCTAAAAAAAGGGATTAATCATTTTGCAAAAGAGCACAATCAGAAGGATATTCAGTGGAATAAATTAACATTTGTACAATTTTAGTATTAAAATTGCTTACTGGTTTTGATATTTGACAAAATTAGGAACTAATGGTTCAGGTTCAGAACCATTTCTGTATTTCCATTTGCATTAGTGTAAATAGGACTCCAATTACCAATTCTTTATATTATCATTCTAAAAGGTATCATTTATTTATGCCAAACACTAACATCAAACTGTTTCTTACACATGACCTTCTAGATAGCCAAGATATGGGAAAAATGAGCGTGTTACAGTTGCTTCAGTCACTAGTTTGCCACGTGCCGTTGCCAAATCCCCACTTTGCCTTTACCCTTCTCCCAGCATTTCAAACATACTTCTCAATGTTTAAGGCATCTTAAAAACCGTAAGAATTCACCAGAATACTTACATCACTGTTTTTCTGCATACATTCTCTTAGTCCTCAACAGCTTAGAATTAACCTGTTTGCTTTCCATTCTATTAGATATTTCTCTACCATCTTGTACAAAGCTCAAGTTTATCAACTTTAAAAAACAGCAATGGAATCAGTGCATTAAACCACAACAAAAAATAATCTTAGGAGAAAATGAACCAATGAAGCTGACTAAAAGAACAAGAAATATTTATATAATACGATGTGTAAACAAACCCCACTCTTAAAGACCACTATGCACCAGCTGACGCTCAACACAGTAACAAAATACTGACAACTACACAAAAAAAAAGGAACAATGCCTACCTTTTGGCTTTGCATTTTTCAAAATAACTCTAATAAGTTCTGGAACATCAAAGTAGGCAGCATAATGCAAGGCATTCATATTTGTCCAGCGGCTGCGTAAACTGCTATCAGCACCCAAATCAATGAGCTGCGTCGCAAATTTTACAGCGGTCTCAACATCACCTGCAAGGCAAATTTCATAAAATCTGCATCAGGGATTTATTTAAATGGCATCAAAAATATGCACGTGCTTAGGTGTAACCATAATGTACATTAGACCCTTAAAGCTCATAGCAGAACACTTACTAGTAGATGCCTTTCTTCTTAAGATGAGGATGTAGGAAAGCTTTGCCTTTTATCATGAAGGGCTGAAATGTCTACTATAGTATATAGTAACACTACCTGTTTATCTCTAATGTAAATAACATGTCACCCATCAAAAACAGGTATTTTAGTATCTGATAGAAGAAAATAAATTACACTTCACGATACTGAAGTTTATGTTAAGAGATCTGCTGCCACCAGAAAAGCAAACCTCTGCCAGACCTCACTGAGAAACTTAGTTCAAATTCAGAGAACTGGGTTTCGGTCAAAAAAAGAGTAGCACAACATAGAAAAGCTAAAAGGTGTGTTCAAACAGAATTAAATACACTCTTATTCCAGTACTTATTATCATACTAACGCAAACAAAGTTTATTGTTTTCTTCTGACATGATCAGGGTGAAAGAAAAAAAAAGAAAAGCCAGTGACCTAAATGTTCGTATTTCACTGACATAAGAAAACCGTCCATAGCTCCAGTTCACAGTGTGCACCTCAGTCTGAAGCAGCCTTTGCTACATTAAATATATGTACACTAGAGTTCTGTATCTTCCTTTCTGACGGCCACTAGAAGGGATAAAACCAATCACTAAAAAATAATCTACTGCAAGGAAAAATTTTGTAACAGTTGATGGGATTAGCCTTTGTCAGGGTTTTTACATATATAATGATGTTTCTTTACTCACCGATACCATGAGCCCCTGATTTGCAAGTGTAATGCAAGAGAGTCATGTCGGTCAGTCCATCTCTGTCATTCACATTGCAACCCCTTTTAATGATCTGAGAAACAAGTGGAAAACAAACACATTTTAGCTCTAGCGTATCACTGACATCAGTATTATTTAGTAAGTTTTTTCAGATCTATGGACTCCTGGATTCATTTCAACAGCTAATAAAAAAGAATCCTGTCAGAATAGACTCTAGCTGCAGAACTGAGCAACGTGCACAAACATAATAAATAGTACTATGTGAATATCATTAACCTTCATTGTTTACACAATTTAAAGCTTCTTTATATTATTACTTCTAACATACATTTCACATGCTGAAAAGCTAACTGCTTAACTGAACAATAGGAAAACAACATCATTTATCAAGTCTCTCTGCTTGCTCTTTGGTTTCTCAACAATTCCTCCCTCCCTCCACTCCCTCCCCCCCAAAAAAGCCCCCAGTTATACTACGGCAGGTAGAATCTTTGTCACACTTCCCCACCTGGCTAGAAAAGCCTGTAGTCCAGAAGAAAAACAAGAAAGTAGGATGGAATTACTAGAAACAAGATGTCTTCTCAAAGCAGCCTACTGCATGTTGCAAAAAGATTTCGGATCCTACCTCATTTTGTGCCTTGGACACATTACCCTTAAGGTCAGGCCTCACTGTAACATCAGACACCGGAGTTTATGATTGCTGCTAAGTAGGAAACTGAAACACCAAGGTGAAGGGTCTCTAAATAACTGCTTTGAGAAGAAACATTGTTTCTGCCAACAATCCAAATGTACTGATTTTTCACCCAGCATCTTTCCCTTTCCAAACATGACAACATGTGCAATACAAGGCACTGATCAGTAAGTACTTGTTACATGGCAGAAACTGATGATTGGTTCTGCTTTTATTTTTTTTACTGTTTTTATTTGTTGTCACCATGGTATTTTAACACTGAAAGCATTCAAGGATCTCTGTTTATACCTCACCTCATTCCCAATAATATCAATGTTCTGCTGGACCTGTGGAACCCATTGCCTTAAGATAGCAAACAATTCAGAAACTGATGTTTTGGGGTTGAAAAGTATTTCTTGGCATGCTGCATCATTGGGATCAAAGAAGGAAAACTCTGTTTAAAAAAAAAAAAGGAATCATTAGGTACAATCGTAAGTTTTAACATGCTTCTAACGTTTCAAACCCAGAGGCAAAGAGGAGCAGAGAGAGTCACTTTACTACAAGTCACAGTGGAAAATCAGAATATTGAATTAATTTAGAAAACTGTGGTTAGCAACTGGTCTATTTTTTCTTTAATACTAACATCTATCTCGTACTTCTGAAAAAGTTGTGAATCAGCAATCAATACAATGGTACTGCAAGACCGATTTTAAGTTTAGGCAAGGACCAAGAGAGATATACAGTGATTATGCTAATACTCTTCCTTCAAGCTAGCAAAAGACTGCTGGTTCTAAGCTGTTCCCAAGCACAGACAAGCCTCTTGATCTCTCGGTGATTAAATGTGTACATGATTTCTCCATATGCTGCAAAACATGTATTTTCTTCCTTCTTCTATCACAATTTACATAAAGCACACCAAAATATAAACACATGCACAAATCAGGAAGGCATCCCATGACCTCCACTACTTTCAGATATCTCGTGAATCTATCAATCCCAGCTGGTGGCAGCTGCAGATAACAAACACCTTCAAAAATCAAGCCACCAAACCAAGAACAGAAAAAAGACGTATTTTTAAGATTTTAAGCCCCATGTTGCTTAAGGCAACCCGAAGTATAGGTGTAAAAAACACCTTATTATTAAAGTATGGTATTTCACGTTACTTACAGATGTATGTGTGTGCATGTACATACACATAGTGTATTTTAAATTTGTATAATTTCTTCGAACTCTGGAAAATTGTATGAAAGAATCTGGATAGCAATGGCTATTAGGAGAGGGAATGGAAGCAGAACCTACTGTCATCAGCAAATTACTGAATCATGGAAAACAATGAACTTCTGGCACCGCTGCAGCTATCAGGGAGTTGCCTTGTAAAAAGATTTCAAATAAATGTACAATGTCAGCCTGCATCAATCGCAGATAAAAGGCTCTCAGAACAGACATACAGGTTAAGTAAAATAGAGCATCAACCATCTGGGTGTATGACATGGTATAAACTACCTCTAGATGAGTCATCATTACCTTCCCTCAAAAAGAGCATACCACACTTCTAGCTTGGATTAACAGATAAAAGCACATATGGTGCTCACTTCCCGGCCGTCTTGGGTTTGCATTGCCTTGATACAACGAGGATGAAAAAGGACAACTTCACTGATACTTAGCATGAATTTTTACCTGTACCTAGCATACAAAAATAAAAAAAGCAAACCCCTTATCTCCCAGCACTACACAAAACGTGCTTCTTCCCTACATCCCATGCATTGACACAGATCTACTGATGTATTTACTGATATTTAACTTCCGCATAAACCACAGTTGATCGCATTCTGACAGCTATGAAGTAAACAGACAACTAGCCAACAAGATCAATGATCTTCCACAACATGCATGATTTTTTAGTCTACCAGGAAGCTTTTTAGCTATGAACCTGAACCAAATTATATACCAGAAATCAACTCTAATAGACTGTTACAACCAGCATGCTACGGTATAAACATGAGAATATATTAAGTATTAATAACAATCATCCTAAGTGCTTAACAGGTGATCAGCTGTAGTGTGTGCAAACCAAAGAAATGTTACAGAAAATCTGTTAAAACAATAAATTCCATGAAAGGACACTGGCATCTAGAATACTTTAAAACATTGCTTTCTTGACCTGTATCATTCCCATGCATTGATTACAGTGCTCAACTATATTAAGGAAAAATAAATGCACTTAATGTAACGACCAAGAATCTCTGTCTGTTGCGGTTTAACCTTCTTTACCCAGATTCCATAATATTACTGTTACACAGGTGACAGTAACCTCCTATAAAAGGAAATTTTTTTATTCAGTAAGTAGGCATAGACTGAGTAGGTCAGATAGCAAATGATATCATACTGTTATTAGATCACAACACACAATGGCTAAAGAAGGATGAATGGAGAATTTTTCTAAAGGATAAGAAAACAGAATGGAATAAATCACAGCAGTACTTGCAGAAGAATAGGAAAGACAAGTTATGAGAACAGGGCTAAACCACGTAAAGACACACGTTCATGTACTAAAATATATCCTATGGAACTGTTAAATTTCCAACCTGTGCTAACTCATCAAATGGGTCTTAAGAACACCAAGTCTGTCAAAGACAGAACATTACATTATGTGTACTTCTTTTTCCTGAATACAGTTGATTGCTGTAATCAATGCATGGGAAAAACCGAGGTGGAGACAGTAATTTTGAAGGTATATAGATGCTATTAACATCTTCTGCAACATTCAAAGACATCAAAATTGTAGCTATCTGTGAAGATCCTTACTTACAGCGACATTTTAATGTTAGCTATCCTGTTTTAAATTTTATAATAATTTATACATGTGAAGACAATTCAACATTATTTCAAAAGCTGATCACTGATACTGGCTATAGTTTTCTGTAAACACTCATTTCACAGTCCTTACCACCACAAACATCTACACTTCCAAGAGAAATATTCCCCTATAGCATATTGCTTGCATACTAAAAATATGAGAGAAAGTTTAACTCTAGAGGTTTTAAATGTGATGTAGATGCTTAACTACATCTAAATGCTGCAATTTTACATTTAACACAATATCCAGCTGCACATCGAAATGTAAAAAACCTACAAATATCTGACCACATGCACAGAAGAAACAGTATGAAGGAAAAGATAGCATAATTTAAAATATATGCAATCATAACAACACAAAAAGCATAGGTCTTCATATTTCATTTCCTCTAAAAAATAAGAGAATTCATTTAACAAGCAGTAATCTTTTTCTGAAAATAAGGAACAAATTAAGAGTTGAGAGCTTTTCTTAAAATTCATTATTCAAATATATTGTCTGATGATCACATTTATTTTCTCTTAAAAGTACATACCACAGTCTGAAGGCATTGGTGCAGCAGCAACAGAAAAAGTAACAGAAGTTTCAGAATTTGGGAATAAGAACCGTTCTCTTTCAATGAGGGAATCTCCTTCCAAGGAAGGTTCTGGGAGATCCTCTATGGTCATCTTCTAGAAAGCCACTCTAGGAGGAAAAAAAAAATAAATAGCCTCATTAGAAATACTTTGGAACAGTTCTATCGGAGTAAGATACAATATGCAATGAGACTAAAACATTTTCTTTTTGCAAACATACAATAGTGGTATTATTTTATTCTTACAAACAAAGAAAATTAGTAAAAGCTAGTAGAGTGTGGTGTTAAAGATACCAAACTTCTAGCTTTGACTTAATCACTAAACTTACATGTTATTAACGGAAAACATTATATTTTCCCCCAGTTTCCCACTTGAGCAGTCATGAAAATGATAATGCTATAATTAGCAAGCACACAGTGATGATGAGTGAGTGGATTGGTATGTTTCATAACTTCATGAAAATGTGAAGTTCAAGTACCTTTCCTCATACTCTGCATGTATATTCCTTCCTTTCACCATATGGAAGCACACACTACCAGCTACTGCCTTCTCCTCTTTTAAAGTTCTCAGCACTTTAATCTTCCCACACAAAGCTGCAGACAATTCATCACTGAGTGATTCACTCCTGGACTCACGATTCCATATCAGCTCCTTTCCCAGCTTCTCCCCTCTATGTTTTAAAATAGCACACTTACCACAGTGTTGTAACCTCCACCCTGATGTTGTTTCCAGACAACTTTTCAGGCCTTAGTGCAATCTAGGAGACAAAAGAAAAATTAAATGGCTGTACAAAGTTATACTGACATTTTCCTAACAGCCAGGTCAAGTGACATTCTAGTTACGGTTCACTTACTAAGACCAGATTAGAGCTGGTTACCACTTGTAAGACATCTAGTCAGGCAAATTCAGTAACAAATTACAAAAAACATCATTCTTAATAGAAACAGGCATTATTGCCCTATCAGAGACTATAGCTTACAATTGAAAAACTGGAATTCTGCATCTTGAATTTTCATGGTTAAACACTCAGGTAAAAGCAGTGCTTCTACTAGACAACCTACATTTTTCTTCTAGAGATTGCTATACAGCGCTCTTTACTCAGGAATTTGTTTAGCCAGTTTGCTTGACAGAAATAATTTGTGGAGCTTTAAGGTATGTTTGGTTTTATTATATTTAACCTATACACATGAGTAAACAGGAAAAAAAAAAGTAGTCTGCAGTAGACTTATAAGTAGACTCATTTTGGGGGTTGTATCCTACACACAAGCAGCTAAGCAAATAGATTTATTCTAATATTTCCCCAAATAAGTTTATCACACTATTTGGGAACCTCTCATAATCTACATTCTACATCATTATCTATTATCATAATCTATAATCTACATCATTTTAACAGTGGATTACAGATGCTAAACTCAAAGTAAATAAATTAAAACCCCCTCTTCTTGGACACTATGAACAGTTCACCCTGTCCTCAACTTGGAAAAGAGATCCAGATGAAAACTGCTCATTTTTCTCCAACTAGTTTATTTCTTCAGTCCTATGCAACTGTATATATGCATGTGCTGGCACAACATGAAGATCAAGAAAGAGGCCACTGGGAAGAGCAGGACTATTTCTTCCCACAGCATTATCAAATTGCATCGGCTTAAGCACTCTTAGATGCAACAAGGCCAAAAATATCACTAATTATTTCAATTATTATCTTCATCCAGTAAGAAAAAGTTAGAGTTTACATTTTGAATGGCTTTATAGTCACCACAAACATGACAGCAACGACTTTCTCATATGAGTGACTAGAAAGTCCCTTAAGCTCCAAGTCACCAAATCTCTTTGGCAGGGCAATAGTGAAATAAATTTGCTGCTTTCTCATATTTGTTCAGAGACTATGACAAAACAAAACAAAGCAAAGCTTTGTAAATGCATGAATCCACAACAGTTTTGCACAGGTAGCACATCAGACGCTCTCACGAAATGCACAAAGGAACAAGTGCATGAGTGTAGAAGAGATGACAGCTGAACCTGTTAAGTCAGAAAAAGACAGGAAAGCAATTGTAAGCTTTTTGCACAGCGCTGCCAGTGCAACAGTGAGGAAACAAAAGAAACACCATGAAAAGTAGCCAGATCTGATTAAGCCAATGGTAACAGGAAGAGGTGAGATTTGTAAAGTACAATAACAAAAGCCGCTACAACTGGAAATCAACACAGACATTTGAAAATTAATACCAAAAAAGATTGTTTATTGCACACAGAAAAGCAGATTGAACAGAAGAGAATATGTGCATTTGCAAGTATCCAGGGCACCTTTTACTCTGAGGGGCCAGAGGGGACAATACAACCTGTCACATGAGTGAAAAGAATTCAGCACACAAGCTACCAAAGCAAAGCAGGCAGGGAAACAAGCCCTGTCATCGGGCAGGTGACATGAAGACCCAAGTGCTACAATGCATGTGCCCACCCAACACCACAAAGAAATTACTTCCCAGGTTCACACCAGTGCCAACAACCCCTGGCCCAAGCGTGCACATCCTTACACCACAGGATTTTAATTTGGATCCAGAAATAATATTACCATGTCACGACACAGTACTGAACCATGCAATATCAAGGCAACATGCTGTGCACCCATGGCAACCTCCAGAGCCTGCTAGCTCAGGCACAAGAACATCACAACCAGTTAATGTCACACATGCATACCTAGAAAGGCAAAAGGAAAGCAAAAGGTTGAAAACTATTCCAAATAAAGGAAAAAAAAAAACATTGCCCTCATAGTAACATCTCTTCTGAGCATAAACACAACTGCCTGAGGTATTAAGAATATCCAAGGTATGCAGACTCAGGTGGGATGTCCTGGTGAAACAGAATGGAAGGTCTTCCAGAAGAGCAGTGATTTCCCTGCATTAGTAGGATAAGAACTTTAGACAAACAGCAGAAAATGGTTAGAGAAATTCAGTGAAAGGACAGAAATCTCCTGTTCGCAGCACTGCCAAACTACCACTAAACGTAGCTTAGCACAGCTCAGGGTACCACGCTTACCGTTTGACAGCCATACGTTTCTCTAACTGAATTCAATCTGAAAATGAAAAATATAAATATCATTAGAAAAAATGAAGAAGAGTTGAAGGAGTCATCAAATATGCATGCACTTATGCTGGCAAGATTGAAGAGCAACTACAGGATTCCTGATATCCATGCGTTACAGAGAGCTGCATGGTACCACCGCGCATAATATATATACACATATATATAGATTAAAAAAAAAAGTTGTATAATACAGGATCCAACTTTTTCCTGTACTCCAGATTTCGCAATATGTGTTACAGCACAAAGTTTTCCTGCAAGTGCTATAAAACGCTAAAGCATTTCAAGGGGTTAAATACAAATGCACTGGGGCTCTGACAGCAGAAGTTGTCATGAATGTGGTGCTATTTTTGACAATAAGCACATATAATGGACTACTTTTTGTGTACTTATTTGCACTCAAGAACTAAAACTAAGTTCAGAGAGCAAGACTCTTGCACATACAGTATCTGCTAGCTTTATAAAATTTACAGCAGAACGGCAGACACGTTACGTGTGTACAGGTACACCCCAAACTGGTTTTTCAGCTGGCGTGCGGGGCCTCTTGCAACACGGCGCTCGGTCTGAAGGAGCTGCCAGCTTCACAGAGCTTCTGCGCGGGCCGCGCTGCCTCTGCCCCTCCGAGCTTCCCTCGGTAGCTCCCGCAGCAAACGCCGGTACGGCCCGGCCCGGCCGCGGGCTGGTTATCACAGCGAGCCCCGGGAGCCGGGGGTTCCGGCCGCGGCCGCCGCCTCACGGGCTGGGGCACCCGGTGACACCGAGCCGAGCCGCCGGGCCACCGCACCGCCAACCCCCGCTCCCGCCCTGCCCCACACAACCCGGCCCGCCGGGCTGCACCGGGAGCCGCGCGTGTGCCCGTAGCGNGACCTCCCGCGCCCGCCCGGAGCTGAGAGAAGCGGGCGACAGCCCATCCTCGCGCCCGCCCCTGCGCGGCCACCGCCCCGCCTCTCCCCGCCCACCGACCTATCGGCTGCCAGCACCGCCCTCCTCGCCCCGCCCCTCCCCGCCCACCGACCTATCGGCTGCCAGTACAGCCCGCCTCGCCCCGCCCCGCCGCGGGGCCTGTCCCCGTGGTGCCGGCGGGCAGCTCGCCGCGTCCGGCGGCTGCTCGGCCCGAATCGTGGGTGCTCGGGTAACTCCGGAGCGGCGGGAGAACAGCGGGAGGGATCGCTGGAAAAACGGGGATAGGCCGGGTGGCTGCGAGAAGAGGGACAGCAAAGGGAGACGGCGGCTTCTTAGCTGAGGGTTTCGGGTGCCGAGTGTTCGTGGGTGCTTAGCGCCGTAACGCGTTCCTGCAGGCAGAGCTGCACGAAGGGACTGGCCTGAGGTCACACGTAATCACTGCTGGATTTGAGCACCGAACTCAGAAATCTGCATTTCCCGATTATTTCAGTAACCAGCTGGAGGAACGAAAGTAGCATCTTCCAAGAAGGCTTTTCAGGGGGTGCTGATCCGTTCCTCTAAACCTAATAAGGGTCTAAATCCAAAGATCGGTAATCTCTAAGAAACGTGTGCGGTGGTAAATCCATTTTCGTACAGCTTGAGCCCAGCCTACTTGAGAGGAATTTGACCTGGTTAAAAACTCAGACAAGTTTTTCTATGTTTTTATGGTCAATGTGGGTCATTATGAAGTAAATATAACTGATGTTTAGAACCAGGGAGATTTTGCTGTTTTTTCCGGTGATAATATTAATTGCGGAAGGTAGGCAGGGCAAATAATGGGAAGGACAAGTGGAAATTACCTCAAGCAAAGTACTGGAAAAGTCAAGAGCTGTAAGCGCTCTCAGATCGCAGAGACTTGAAAACTGAAGGCAGTGGAACATGGAGCTGCAATAGTAAACGTGAGACCAGATGGCTGGAGAAAAGCTGAGATAATTCTTCCATTTCTTAGAAAGGTTTCATGCTTAGAAAAGGCAAAGAAAAATTGTAATCCAGGAAAATGCAGGCCTGCAATTTGCACCTCAAGGGTACTTTAGAAAGAGTTTGAAGCACAATCAAAGACGTGGATGTAAGCCAGATCAAATGTGAGATTACTACTGGCAGTTGATATCTGCTTTTTTTGAGATTCTTGATGTTCTGGTAAAAGGAAGTATTTTATGGCTGATGCTGAATAATGGACTGTACTGAAGTGCCTGAAATGGAAATTATTAGCAATTCTGAAGAAGGCTAGAATTTAGGAGAATTTCAATTGAAGTGGAAGCACAGAGGGAAACAGTGTTGAGTAATTTGGATGGAAAGTACTGGACTGAGGGAGTTTACCAATTACATCCTGGGATATTACCTTTTTTCATATTTTCCTTTAGTGATTTTGGTAGAAGAAACAGCAAACAGATGAGACAAAAAAAATGCTATTAAAAAACAATGAACTAATAAGTTTGATGTATGGGATCTTCTTACGGAAGTGACTGAAGAAGAGAAAGATGCAATTGTAGTGAACAGTTACACAATGCACATCATTACCAATATGATGCAATGGCATGAAAAGCAAACGCTTATCTTAGGATGCATAACTGGAGACTTGTGGCAGGGAAGTATTCATGCCAGCAGGTTCTGCCATCCCCTTGGGAAGCTGCACGCAGTTCTGACCACCTTTTTTCAGCAAGGGGCAGCTAATCTAGCATGTCCGAGATTATTTGCTAGCACAGTCAAGGAAAAGAACAATCTGGTTTAGGAGGTTACCAGAACATGGCTTGTTTAATGCAGCAGAATGGAAGCTGAGGCAGGGCAGGGTTGCCATCTGCCACAAACTATGGAAAATGCTCTGTGAATTCAAAGGTGATGTTGAATGTGAGGACAAAACTGTGTGTGAATACTTTTGTGCTAGAAAATGAAGAGAAGCACCTAACAAAGCATCTTGGGTTCTAGAACATCCTTCTGGTTGGAGCATTAAAGGCAAAAAACCCAAACGTTTTAGCTTAGAGTGAATCTTGTGACTTAATTCTGCAACTGCAAAGGAGACTGGACACCATTGCCTGAGAAAAGTCCTGCCTGTCCTGACTTCCACCCCTGGGCCCTGCAATGGAAACTAAAAAAAAAAATATATTTAAACCTCATTCTGTACCTTTTCACAATATATTTTTCAGCACCTCCTACGTGCCAGGATATGAGTCTAAACACAAGCCTGTTCAGCCTATCCTGTCTGACTCATTTGGTGCTGCCATGGGCAGCAGAGTTGCTGAGCACCTGGAGAACCCAAAACAATGGACTGCAGCAGCTCTGGCCACCTCAGGGGGAAGACAGGGAGACAATGCTTGTGAACAATAAGCCTATTTTAACTAAAATACTATTTCACTTCTTGGGCAGAAATAGAGCATTACTAACCAGTTCCTTCATCTTCACAAATATACGTGTCAGAGGAAAGAGACCATTTTAAATGGCTTTGGAAGACACTGCAGCTTCGAGTAGAGCCACTCCAGAGCGAGGATTAGGGCAGCAGAGAGGTTCTGAAAGGGAGCACGCTTACGTACCATTTTCAGTGCGGCTTCGGGACAGCAAGCATGTTGAAAAAACCCATGGATACTGCAGGAGCCACCCTCAGAGCTGGGTGTGGAACAAGGAAGCCGTGCATCCACCCACAATCAGGATATTTCTCTCCTACAAAAAAGGCTACTGGTTACTGTCAGTTTTTCCAGCCCTGCCCATTGTTTCCCAAGGGACTTGCCACCCTTCTTCCCTCCCAGCTTTAGCTAGCGCCCCGCTGTGTACATTGCCCTTTCCAGTTTCTGCCAGGTGTGCCAGCTCCTCAGATCACACCCACTGCTTCTGGATCCACAGCCTTGAGCCTGGCACTGCAGCCAGAGCCACTCGGCTCCTCTCTCATTAGTGCCCCAGCAGTGAAAGATCGTCTTCTCTCCAGAGTAAACACCTGCTCCGCACACACGCACCAGGACTTGCAGCTGCCGTGATGCATCTGCCCGTGGGTTTGACGTGGCTTCACACAGCTGTCAGTGCACAGCCTGGTTTGAGACGCTCTGTGGGAGGAAGCGGGAGGAATGCTGTGTTTATCTCTGTTCTCAGGGAAACCCTGAGTGATTTAGGTGGGGGAATCCACTGGGAACTGGAAGAGGCACGAGGCTAAATATCTGCTCCCTTTTCTATAGCATCCTGTGATATTTTTCAGGAATATGAGTCTCTTAGACCTCACTTCTACATCCCAAATCCACGTACCACCTTCCACTAGAAATGACCCTGCCTACCTGTTGAGTTGCCAGTCCCTCACCTTGTAGCTTGTAGAAACTCACTTTCCTTGAAATTGCAACCACAAACCTGCTTCCACTTGTGAGAACTGATGCAACCACTGCCCGAGCTAATGAGACTGTCCCCTTTCCATTTTCTAGATTTGCATAACTCTGGAAATCTGTACTTAAAGCTTTATGCTGTTTCACACAATTCTTACTCCTAACTCTTACCTTTCGCAGTCACTGTCTTAACCATTGAAAGCAGCAGTGAATGTATTAGTTACAACAGATAGCAAGCTTTTAAATATCCATGACATTCTTAGCAAAGAGAATTCTGACCAAGTGACCAGAATACACATTCCAAAAATAATAGACAAATGTAAATATATCTCACAAAACTACTGACCTCAAGTGGCATGAAACTCACCATTTTTCTCTACTCCTTTGGGTCATCTTGGGTGTATCAACAGCCCTGCACAAGCAAACACCTAGACCTCTTTAATTTTCTATTTGTATTTCTTCTTCTGTTAGTTCCTTTATAAAGTATTCTTGCTGGAGAACAAAACCGGTTTCCTACTTGTTTTCAACGACTTGTTTTTTCTTGTCCTGCTGCTGTTAAAAAAAAAATACGTTCTGCTTTTGCAAAACAGGTTTTTGAAAACATTGAGTTCATATTTATTGTCTCGTGCAATCAGTCTGAAGCAACCTACTTAGAAAGAAAAGAAGGCGTAAGTTGAGCTTCAGACAGCCAGTTGTGGAAAGTTTATCCTTGAGACAGAGTCAATATGAATTTTGTCTTTCACTTGCACCATCACCACTAATAAAGGCTCTGTATAGACACACTGGGTTCATTTAATTCTTTGCAACTAGGTTTCCTTCAAACCGTGATACTCCTATTCCTTACGATTGTCAACAGATTTCCACAGGGGAAACAGTATGAAGCTTTCTGAGTATTTCTGTTAGTGGTTACAGGAAAGAGAGAACCTATTCCATCTCCCGGAACAGCATCAGCTCTGCAGAAGAAGCTGAAATAAAAAGCAGCAATTTCTTATTTACTTAGTGATATCTAGGCCAACAATATGAACAGCTCCCTTGTTATATTCAATTTGCTGATATAAAAGAAGAAAAAGCAGGTTTCTTTCAGAGTAAAATAGCTCTTTAAAGCTGCCGTTATCACTCAAGCGCTTCATAATTCCTCAGTGAGCAGAGTGCACTTTCCTCAGAAGTCATCCACAAATACAAACCTTAAATTTTTAAGATCCAATATGAGCATTTATGCACATTCCTGTTTTAAATCCTGCAGCTTCTCTGTTGTGGTTTAGCCCAGCAGGCAGCTAAACTTCTCATACAGCCATTTGCTCACCCCGGACCTCAGGGGATGGGGGAGAGAATTAGAAAAAAAAAGGTATACCTCGTAGGTTAAGACAAAGTTTAATAGGACAGAAAGGGATGACAATGATGATGATGATGATGATGATGATAATAATAATATGATGCAAGTGATTCACAATGCAATTGCTCACCACCCACCAGCTGATACTCAGCCAGTTACCGAGCAGCCATTCTCATTCAACTTCCCCCAAAATCTATACGGAGCATGACATCACATGGTATGGAATATCACTTTGGTCAGTCTGGGTCAGCTGTCCTGGCTGTGTCCCCTCCCAGCTCCTTGTGTACCTGGCACAGCCTGAGAAGCTGAAAAGTCCTTGACTACTGAGTAACAAGTAAAACATCAGTGTGTTATCAACATTATTCTCATTCTAAATCCAAAATACAGCACTATACCAGCTACTAGGAAGAAAAGTAACTCTGTCCCAGCTGAAACCAGGACACTCTCACAAGCAGTCCCTCATTATTATTTTCCTTATTTCCATAATTTTTAAGCTTATGTTACTGGTTTTACTCTGCCATTTCATGCAGTTTTTAGTCAACTGACTCTTCCTTCTTAGGGCTCTAAAATCCATCCCATTGTTACAGCATTGACACCGCCTCTGGGGACTGAGTATCGCACATCTCCGCCTAGGTTCAGGCCTTTTTCTTGCCTTTTCTAAGACACAGTGCCACTTTCAGACTAGTCTTTGGTTTTTATAATCTATCGCACCAACTGTGTCTGATGGGGTTTGAATATTTAAGTTCTTCCCTTCAGGAGCAGTGCATGACCAAGCAGCCCCCTCAAAATGACAATACTGCCAATTTTAACAGTAGGAAGAAAGTATATGAAAGGAAGAGCAAATGCAATTTATACGCAATCCACATGCAAGGAAAAGCCTCCTTTAATCCTTAATTATCTTATTTTTGTTGCTTTCATAGGATCCCTTCCTCAAACACACTTTTGTGTTCATCTGGTGCATTTGTAAATATCACTTGAGTCAGCAAGTTTACAGGTAACACCACTTGGGCATCCACTTGAACATGACCAGCTGTTGCCTTTTCAGCTTGTGGCAACCTACCGGTAGCATTCTAAACCAAAATACATTACTAAAGTAACTGCACTTGGAATGACATCAACATATAGCCATCATAAATCACAGATTATTAATTAATGTAATCCCCTTATACTCAAAAATATTTCCTTGTCATTCGCTTCATTGATATTCTCTTTTACCACCTCTTTTTCCCTAATTTATCCATTTTGTCTTCATTTTTGTTGCATGACCATGAGCCAAAGCATTTTCCTTAGCATTTTCCATGAGGTAGAGCATTTGTTTTTTCTAAAGTGGCTCAGACGTTCAAAGCAATGTATAACTACTTAGTAACAGGAGTATTGATGCAGGAAATGCAGTTTCATAAGTGGTTGGAAGCAGCTCCTGCTCTCTCACATAAGCTAAAAATTTCACGCAACATTAAATAATCATGTTGCATATGCATGTGAACTGCAATTACAGTTAGGATAAAACAGGTGCCTGTTAAAAGCATGTTTTCCATGACTCTGGATCTCTATTTAATAATAAATAAATGATGAACTTAACACTGGTTTAATATTAATATTTAAAATTATAAAAGAGTATATAATAAATAAGCATAAACCAGGATTTTGCATTTTTTAACCATGCATGTATTTCCTGTAAGATATTGGTGCATGGCCTGAAAATAACTAAGGAAAAAAAAGTGACATGAATGGATAATCAAAGGAAAAAAGTAAAGAAAAATAACTTCCCAAATACAACAAATAACTCACATGGAGTTAATTGTCAAAATTCCCAGTGCTTAACAAGGGAACTATTGGAGCTGCTTTTCAAAGGAAAGTCATATGATATTTTATAGCCAAAGATGTCTCTCAATTTCCACTGTAACCAAAAGAGGTGCACTAAGGCTTGCTGCTTCATCTGCTGTGTTTTCCTTGACTTACTGTGGAGGGCTACAGCATCCTGACCATTTGGATCACTAGGATGAAGCATCTGCCTAAATCTGCTCCACTTCTCCACTTGAACACATTAGATATGTGCCTAACAGGGAATGGAAAAAGAGCTAAGACCATTGTGTAGAAACCACATCACAGTGAGACCCAGAAGCAGCCAGAGTGTGAGCTACATGACTTGCAAGAAGCAGAGCCAAAAAGTAATTACCTGATACTTTCCAGAAAAGCTTTGAAGGAAATGACTATGCCATCATGTATATTAAGTACAATTTATGTGTTCCAGAAAATTACTTTAGAGAAAGCACATAGTTTTAAAAATTTTGCTGGGAATCACTGTCGTGCCCTGTCCGCGGTAAAACACAATAATTTTGTTGCCCCCATTGAACAGAAAAAGAGATTTAAACAAGAAGGCTACAGAGAATAACAACTTTCCATGCGGATATTCAGCTACTGCAGTCCAAGGAATGAATCATGTAAGCCATTCATTGAAGTCTGAGAATGTTTTATAGGCTTGGCAGCCTGCAAAGATTTTTGGGAATCAGACGTGATACCCGCAACCACGCAGTTAGAAATCACATTTCTAGAGAGAAGCTGCAGGTGGCTACCGAATGTTAGATTTGGCCACTGTTGTCTTTGACCTTGTGACACTGAGAAATGGCCACCTTTGGTAGAAAAGCTGCATCTGGAAATTAAAAGACTAATCCACTTAGGCCAGTCTGAGTAATGAAAAGGGAAATCAGGGGATGGGGATTGGTATTATCACCCTCATCCACATACAACCCTTCATAAACCAATACTTGGAAAAGATAAATATCTTGTGCTTCATCCAATTCCTACTTTGGCTTCTTAAATTTCTCTTTCAGAAAGGGTTATTCTGTTCTGATCTCAGAAGTGATTCAAACACCAGTTTTGTGTTTTGGTTTTGGATTTTTTTTCAGAAATGGGTCTGTGTTTTTAATTTGTTAGCTTTTTTCTTATAGTTTTAACCCATAAAGTTTTGCAGTCAAGAGAACTAAGGCCTAAGTGATGGAAAGAAATAAAAGTAAGCAAATCACTTCTGTGACTGCAAAGAACACATTCAGATTTTATCCCAAGACACTCAGAGGAAGGAAAATATGAATTTGCATTTAATTTTTTTTTAATCTAAAATTTTACAGTTTAGATCCACTAGAGGCAAACACCATCTTGACAACATACGCAAAACTTATTCTATAAATACTGTTACCGTGCAATCCACCTTTTCAGGTTGGGAAACTATCCAGAAGAGAAAAAAATACTTTCCAAGAATGATCAGCTGAGGGGAAGAAAAAAAATCAAAATCTTGTTTGGAAGTCTTAGAAGGAAGAGTAAATGGCTTGTCACTGGCAAGTAGGGGAAAAATTTGAAGCCCCTCAAGGCAGAAGTCTAACAGGTGCCTCTAACCCCTTTGATTTTGTGTCTTGTACTCTCCAGTAGATGTGTACTTGGTCAAGGTCACCTTTCTCTTAGTTGAAAGAGTATCATTTATGCACCTGTTCAAATAGTTTCCCTTCAAAAAGGCCTCTAAACTACAGTCTCTTCCTTTGAATCTCTGCATTCAGGGTATGTTATGCTTTTGCAACAAGGGAAAAAAAGGAGGGGTAGGTACCAAGTCCCTTTGCCTCCCAATATAGTGCAGAAAAAAATCTGCCTTTATAAATACAACACGGTGCTGACTGGCTGGTGCCTGCTTACCGTAATGAGCTTAAACTCTTATTTGTAGTGGACATCTGTCAGGACAGAAGTGAGGCAAGCAAGTCCTCTTAATCCATTAGCTCTAAATCCAGCAGAGCTTTCACACTCCTTTTTTTAATTGAAGAAGAAAACCTGAGTGGGAACATACGATGGGACAGTGCACAACTCAAGAGAAGATCCTGGGCAGTGAGCACATGAGATTTTGAGGCAAACAGCAATGAAAACCAACAACAAAACTGGAATTGTGATGGAAAAGTCGTGAGAAAGATGCCGGTCTGCAGTTCAGGATGAAACAGTGAGTTTGAGTCTTTGTTGTATTTTCCCTGTTTTGTTTGGATTTTTAATCAAAGATAAAGCCAAAGACAGAGAAAGGATGGGCTGCACACCCTCTCACAGTGAGATTGCAAATACAATTGCAAGAAGTGGTCTTAAGGCTTTCAATAAACCCAAAAGTGTTTTGCGTATTGCTTGTCAAAGGTTCATCTTGCTACAATATTGATGAATTCCACCAGTATGGGATCCAGAGGAAAGAATACCTGAGAGAAAAGGAAGATGAACTGTCAGAGCAGGACAACAAAGATGATTTGCAGTTATCTTCCAAGGCTCATTCAGATCCCCAGGTTTCCAGGGAAGACAAGGAAATTGAGAGGACAGCCACAGATGCTGAAGTCGTTATGTCCAAACTGATTGAGTCTCAAAAATGTATCACTGAGGCCATACAGATCAGAAAGCAAAGCTCCTGTGAATCAGAAGCATCACCTTTCATTTGGGATGACAAGAATGAAAGCAATGCAAAGCAAATCCCAAAGAAAGGAAAGAAGCAAAAAAATCACAAGCTGGCAAAACAAGGTCGATCTAGCAAAACTAAAGAAAAGTCCATTTCGTCACCGTGTGAGACAGAGAAAAAAGTAGATTTCCCAGAACTGCTTGTTAAGGCTCATCAGAGTGCATACGCCTACTTAAATCCCAACCTCTCGAAATATGAAACTATACTTCATATGGCCAACCAGGCTACCCAAACTCAACTCTTCCTACAGCAGATGGTAACCTTTCTCGTGCTTCGCTTTGATGAAATCAACCAGCTCCTGGAAGAAATTGCCAGTGATGGGGAAAGTCTCCTCAAAGACATAGGTGGGAATCTGGCATGGCCAGCAGAAAAAGGTGATTTGAAGGAGCACCCGGATCTTCTGCAACAACTACTGCAGTACACGGTCAATAAAATGCAGTTAGTGAGTGGGACACTGGCCTCTCTCACGTCTGACGCCCTGCAGGAAACACGCAGCTACCTGCAGTCTGCTGCAAGCAAACTGGAAGGAAAACTGAAAGCAAAGCAAAGCTTTGATGAGCGCCTGCTGCGGATGGTGAGGCTGCTTGAAGCCTCAGCAGTGAGATCCGCTCAGTCCCAGGGTGATGACAGGACTCTCTGTTCTGAGGACAGTGGCATTTGCGTGGACAACGAATCCCTCAAAGACTTCAGTGCTCTCAGCCAGCATGGAGGACAAGCAAGCTGTGATTCCTATGCACAGGGACATCTGTCCCAAAAGCATGCCAGAACAGTGCGTGGTGGGACAATGTCAGCGGGCACAGCTGCATCCCATGACTGTGCACTTGAAAGGCATTTTAAAGATACATTTTATTCGTCTGTGCGGAGTAGAGAAGCAACTTCTTGTCAGGGTGGAGTACCAGAAGGCATTTCTACAATGCCCCAATATGCAAATTAGAGAAAAAGCCATTCCTGTAACTCCTTCCGGTCTGACTCTACTCAGGAAGATGAACATTTCAAAATCCGTGAATCAACAGATTTTCCTTAGGATGATGATGATGATGATGATGATGATGATGATGAGGGAAGCACCCTGGGGGAGGATGATGACAACATAAGTTTATCAGATATGGGGAAGGATGCCCTGCCAAGGAGGCCCCTGTCTTCACCTGCGGTCCCTGATAACACGCAAAGGCAGTCCACCAAGAGGACGGAGAATGCAGAAACAGGAAATTATTCTGAAGGTGAAATATGCCATCAGTGAAAAAATCAAGTTCGTCCCAGCTAAATCCAGACATAAAGAATGGATAGAGGATGAGAGTGGAAGAGCAGTTCTAACAACAAGGCCCAATACAGCAACAGGCAGACAGAAAACCTTCAGGAAACAACGACGGTCCAGGTCAGAGGAATCTCTCAGAAGCCAGGCAGAGGACCCGACCCTCCTAGAGCTTCAGAGAACTCAGAAAGAGCTCAGCAAAAGGCTTGAAATGTTTTATGAGAAGAAGGATACAGAGAGCAACCCAGAGCCTTGGAAATCAAGAGCAGCATCCTATTTACAGGATGAACAAGTTACAGCCAGGTCCTCTAGCAAACTGAAGGCATGCCTCTCAAAAAATTTCAGCATCCTGCCTAACCAAGATAAAGTCCCTTTGTTTATGGTTGATCAAAATCCTGCCAATCAGCTGGATGTAAAAAGAGGCAGGAAGCCTTTAAGAGCTACGGTGCCCATGCAGGAGACACCAGGAGGCAAAGAAAAGGAGCTTCCTGGAACACAAATGCTCAGTGGCAGCAGCTGCGCCCCCCGACAGTCTGTCAAAAAGCTTATTGAAACGTTCAGTCCTACTGATGATCTCGTAAAAGCTGCACCTTTAAGATCTTTAGGACCAATAAAGTGCATCAGAAAATTTGGACTTCCAGTCGTTCCACCCACCATTCCTTTTCAGAGAGGCCTGGCACCTTTAAATCTTAAGCATCGTGTCTCACCAGTAGAAGACAAAGACCCTTCAGACACCAATGGAGTTTCTCCTAGCTTTCCAGATGCCTTTCCTCCTGCACTAGCTGCAGAATTAAGCAAGAAGGACACAAAGGAAGAGGCTGACGAAGACCTTGAGAACCTGCCACCACCACCACCTGAAATGTTAATGGACACTTGTTTTGATTTATCTGAGCCTGAAGAAACTGCAAGAATAGAGGGAAACTCTTCAGAAGATGCCAAAAAGCCTGCCAAAACAGAATTTCATGCTGCTAAGAGAGCACAAGTTTCCCCAAAAATGAAAGCCTCCCTCCAGTCCATTGACTTATTGCCAAGTAAAAGTATCAGCGGCCCCAGCGCAATCACTAATAAAGGTCTAAGGAATACAGGAGCAGGGGACGAGAAACTGCAGAGATACTCTCTGGAGCTGAACCCTACCAATGTGCACATACCTAGCCAGGAGGAGATACTGGAAACCCAGAGAAAAGAGGCTGCGGATTTGTACAAGCAAACCCATAAAATTATTCCTCTTCAAAATCCCAGTGGGGTTTCAAAACCACACAGCAACAGCTCAGAGAGCAAAGAGCCCAATTCACCTGCGACTTTGGTGCAGTACCAGAAGCAAGGATCTCCCGATCTGCTCAGGAGAAGCGAAAAAGGCTCAGCATTTGCCAGGAGGGTCTCCCCAACGAGAACTCCTCCTCCTCCTTCTCCACCAACAGAGAAACGGCTTTTTAGCCCCCCAACACACCACAGACGCTCTCTGCAGGCTTGTAGCAACCCGCAACCAAGCTCACCCACCATGCAAAGGAAACCGAGTCCCCCCGCAAGTCCCAGGGTGCCCAGCCCACCCTCACAGAAGAAGCTGCCTTCTCCACCACCCCAGCGAAAACCGCTCAGCCCTCCCACGGGACACAAGCAAAGCTCGCCAACACCGTGCCGGATGCTGGGCTCCCCAGCCTACCGCCGAGATGCAAGTCCCCCACCGTTCTCCACTGCCCCTTCCCCACCAACCTCCCCATCCCGCTCCTACAAGGGGCCAAGACCTGGGCCGGATGCTGGAGATGAGCACCAGCTCTCCACCTCCAAGAGAGGCAGCAATGTCCATTCCATATTTTGCCCGGCCACCCCTTCCTTATTTGAAGCCAGAGCTCCACAGGAACCCACCAAACCCTCTGTGGAAGCCACCAGCCAGCCTGAAGCTTCACCGCTTTCCCAAAAGACCAGCCTGCTTTTCCGGCAGCCTGCAGACCGGACCAGAAAGCTATCCCTGAGCGCTGCCAACCCTCAGCCGTTCGTGAGGAGAAGTTTCTCTGACCGCCGGCCAGGGCTCCTGTTTCGTCTTCCAGCTCCCATGACAGCCGGCAGTGAGCCCGCGCTTAACCACGCAAGGTAAGAAACTTCCCACTCTAGGCCAAGGAAGCGGAAGGGTAGCACTGCATTGGCTTTCTGAGCTCCTAATGGGAATTTAATGTCGTTACGAGGTTTCCCAGAAAAGTGCCCTCTTCATGCGCAGAACAGATAGCTGGGCAAAGATACCATGGCAGTTGAACCAGGTGATTGTTGTAGGTCCCTTCCAACTGAAATATTCTGTTCTATTGTCTTGCCCCAGATTTCAGTAGACTACCAGTCTGAATACAGGCAAGAGTTAAGCTTCTATGGGTTGCTCAAGCCTTTCATTTACATATCTGCTGTGACAGGTACCCCAGGGAAAATTCAGTGTTGGTTTCATGGCACAGAACTTCTCTTATTTGCATGGGGGCTAAAGATATCCACATTTAATTCTCAAAAGCTCTGGAGTAACCATCACGTTATACACATCTTTAAATAACCATTAGGAGGTAGGCTTGGACCAAGAGGAAAGGTATCATTCCTAACATCAGCTTCTAAGCCACTAAACTGTTCACCTGAAGTCTCTATTAAAATGTTTCAAATCAGCTGGCAAGAACGATAGATAATGTGTAGGCAAGGATCTGTATGGACGTAATTATAGCTTGAAATTCGGAGCTTCTCATGTAGGCTTTCAGATCTAGGTGCCAGTTTCAAGTCTAATGAGTCCATAGCCCAAGCCCAGTTTTCAAAGTGGAAAAACCTCCCAAGGCTACTGGAGATTAATTGCTCTGAAAAAGTCAGTTTAAAGAAACTGAAGCATCACCACACACCAATTCTATGTTTGCAACCCCTAGTGGCCATTTTTAAAAAAAAATTGGGCTTAGCTTTAAATTCTCTCTACCACTTAAAAAAAAAAAAAACCAAAACAACTCAAAACCAGCTAGCAAACAGAAACGGTATTTGGGAATACTCAAAGATCAGTGTAACAGCCTGGAAGTAGAAAGGGTTGTTATTCTAGTTCCTTAGCATCTTAGGATGTTTAAGTCCACTAAGCTCTAAGCTACGCAAGAGGATTAAGACCCTTCTCAGGTAGCCTTTCCTCATGTGAGGAGTATTTTTACTCCTGCCAGAGAACAGCTGAAATCACGTGAATCATCCCCATGAGTAGAGATTGCAAGACCAACACCAGCAGGAGACAAAACTGCACTTGTAAGTGCACGAGCACTCAGCGCGTTGTGAGTACAGGGACAGCCATGGGTACTGAAGTAAGGTGTCCAGGAATTCCCTCCCCAAAGACAGAAAAAGGACCGAGTTTCCCACACTGACAGCAGAGGAAAGTGCTGAACAAAACATGCGAAGAACACGGAGAAATGCAAACTGGTTTGCATTCCCGGTTCTAATATTGCAATATATTCTGACATTTGAAAGTTTCCTAAGAGTCCTGTACGTTGTTGCTGTGTTTTCTGTTGTTGTTATGTACTGTGTGAAGTCAGCTTTGCCTACTCCAGTGCCTGCTAGCAGATAGAAATGTTTTCAAAAGAGGCTTTATATCAAACCTTGCAAGACAAAAGCCCTGGCAGTTTTATGGATCAATTTTAAAAACAGTCTTTTATAAATTGTTAGCTAATTTATGCTTAAATGAGGTGGATTATCTTTCTATTGTAGTCTGTCAGAGCATAAAGAGTAATATAAAAAAAACCCACTGTAAATAAAATAACCCCTTTCATGAAAGAAATTATATATGCTAGTGTTATGATATACAGAATTTTGGAAGAACGACATATATCCTGAGCCAAATTCAGCTTACCATTTATACAAATGGACATCAAAAGTAGTCCTGCTGAGTTAGTCCAAATTTATATCAATATAAGCAAAAGGGAAAATTGGCCCATTAATTGCCACGTACAGTGATTTAAAATGCAATACATTACTATGTGTTTTCTTACACTTAAAATAAGCTGCCTGGAGGAAGCTTTTACAGACCTTACGTCAAATGGCCTTATTTGAATATCAGAGCAAATACACTGATGGGCAGAGGACGGTTTTAGGAACCAGCACAAGGCAGAAGCCCCAAGAGCTCCTCCCCTCACTGCTGCTCATCTCCTGTCGCTGGGGACCAGCGCTGCTGCCACAGCTGTGAGCTCCACATCCCCACGCACAGATGCCGACCCCTGCTCTTGCAGCAGATGCCGTAACAGACAAACCACCATACCCTGGTCTGTCTTTCTCCTTCAAGTTGTATTAAGCATACAAGGCTTCCTCTGCCTTGCCATTCATTCAACCGAGAGAGGGAAATTTCGAAACACGTCCCCAAACCAGATATTGTACTCCTAAACCTCCTCGGTGTGGCCATGTTTGCATCTGGTCTCAAGTTCACAAGCTATTCCTGCCCAGCTGTCAGTCTCCTTTCCTTCATTCCTTCCCTTGCTCTACCTCTCCTCTACAAATATAACAATGCCTATTTTTGTGTCTGTGTGGGGGCTTTGTGTGTTATTAGCAGCTTCAAGCACTAGTCACAGGAGAGAGGAGAGGCAGAGGCAAACCTGCAGTAGCATCACTCTTTTACAAGTAAAACATTTTGAAAATCAGTGAGTTAGCCAGTTTCTACCATGCTCCCAAACTCAAAGATATAGTCCTCCAATTTTTCCATGCCCAATTAAAATATCCAGTTGCTGAGAAGCAGATTGCTACAGAGAGGAGCTTGTACAAGCAACATATTTCTCGTTAGGCAGCTGAGTGCCCTCTCCCACCCACTCCATTTTAGAAGAAACACCAAAAAAAGGGGGTGACTTCCATCCCACTTGCTAGCTGGTGTTGCCAGGCATTAAACGTCAGTGCTATGCACAGATTTGCACGTCTCCTGCACACTCGCTGCTCCCCTAGAAGGCGAAAAGCACTCCTTTCCCAAGTGTGTCTCCTGCCCACCCTGTTCTCTCAGGAGTATCAGGACTTAAGACATCATTAGCCCTAACTAGGGCTGGAGCTAGAGCTTTTGTGTCTGGTCTTAGGGTACCTGATGAGAGTTTCAGGTTTCAGCGCTCAAGTCAGTACAACTGGTTCCCACGTGGAAAGCCAGTAGATGGACAGACTGAGCTGACTTTGCTGGTTTCTAAGCTTGGTCATTTGACAGCAATCAGCAGCTATTGGCATCTTAAAAAGGCGTAACATGTACAATTAATTGCTCTGCTCACAAAAATCTTGCTGATGTGTAATAGGATTTCTGTGTGTGCAGTTAAGCAAAATAATATTTTATTGAGATGGCTAATCTCCCAAGAGGTAGAACAAAGATAAAAGATTAAATGCCTTTAAGATATTGTTCGAGGAGGGCTTGAGGATGGATTGTGCTGACTGAATCAGGCCCAAAGCAAGTGGCCCAAGTGAGACCATTGCAACTGGGTGATATTTGAGTCTGGATTATTTTAATGACTGGTCACATATCAGAAATCTCTTCCTCAGTTCAAATAATTGAACTCCTAGCAGTCAGAATAGGAACATAACAGCTTGTCTGTAGTTGAAAGCTAATTCAGTTTAGCAGTTTATGTACTTAAAATACAATAATGATTCTCAGATAACTCTGGAATATTTCCTCACATTGAGCTTAAACCACTTTAATTAGTTACGGCAACACAGGGCACATTTCAGCATGAAGGCCCAGGGCGTGAAACATTCATGACTAGCTCCAATGCTACAATAAATCTTGATTCATAAAGTCCCTGTGACCCTAAAGATTGCCAGTGTGACTTCAGGAACATCATTTACACTTTCTGTGTGTCAGTTCTCCTGACTGCAGCATGGTGGATTTATCCCACCAGAACACACATCCCACAGTCATGTTGGCATACTCAGAAATCACTGTAACCTCACTCAACAGACGCATAACAGAGGTAAGACCTTTCCTCCAGCAGAGTCTGGAACAAGACTTTTTGTGCAAATCTGTGTCTATCTGCAAGTAAACCCCGATTCATACTGATCCCTGGTTCAACATATGAAATGTTTGCCTCCCAAGAGAGATTTGGGAGGGAACAGTACAGTACATATACACATGAGGAGACAGGGAATGGCATAGTATCGTGCAGCATCTGTGCTTTGAGGGTTAATGTGGTCTAATCGGTGCTGTTTTAAAAAGTCACAATTCATTAGCCTCTTAACTTAAGCGTCTTTCCTTCTGCAGCTTGGAGGAGAGCCCTAGAAAAGCAGGCGACTCTTGGAACAGCCCTTGCGTCCCCGAAATCAAAGAGTCCAACAGATCCGCTTCCCACCCCGAGCTCTACATCGTGGGCCAGGGGCTGCACAGGGACTGACAGCAGAAGCACCTGCAAAGAATCAAGGCCAGAGGCCCCAGGGGGCCTTTACCCAAACCTCCAATGCTTGGCTCCATTTTTCCTCACAGGGAAACAATAGGATGGCATCACATCGAAAAACCCAGACTGGTCCCAACAATCTAGTGAAATATCAGTAGAGGGGCAGCCAGCTGCTTCTCCTTTGGCTTGCATTTCGTGGTGCAACTCAAAGATTTACAGTGAGCAAATGAAATACTTTGCCGTTGGTCAAGTCTGAGGCAAATTGATTTGATAAAGACAGGACCCATAGATGAGTCCTTTGTTTCACTGTTCGGCTAAAGGACTTCAAAAACTTTCAGAAAATATCAATATTTGACATTTTATTTATTCAGGAGGCATCAAAGTTTCAGTCCTGTAAAAAGTGGCTGTTGTGACATTTCCAGGGAGGAGGTAAAATCCTGAACCAATTGATTTTTATTGCAAAAACATCAATGGCTTCAGCAAAGCTACATCTTTACACTAGGTATTTATCAACATGCAGAAAGAGAATAAGGTCAATAGAAGTTAAAACAAAATAACCTCTTTTAAAGGAACAAAATTAGGGACCTTATTCCCTCAAAAAGGCTTTGATCTTCTGAATCACCCTTGATCATCATATAATCTCATCACCTCTAGTTTCCAGGGTACAAGACTTAATCCTGATTAGAGTAGTTTTGTAATAGCCCAATCAAACAACATTATGAATCCTGAGGCACCTAAGGACATGTATTTTTTTTTTTTTTTTTAAAGAGCAGAGAATGCTAGCATAGAGAACCCTGTTCTCCCCGAAACAGGTTTATATTCTTTCTGATTTATACAGTTTGAGGAGATTTATTGTCATTTCACTGAAGAGTCTAGACAGATGTTTGTTAATAAAAACATGAGTATGAGTTCTCCACAGTCGATTAATCCTAGGCTTTTACAGTGGAATGCAGTTTCAGAATTTACTGGATCTTGCTCACCTCATTTATCATCACAATTAAGATGCAAATTTGAATTAATGTAATTTTAATTCATTTTTATTTAAAATATTTTCATATGAAAATTAATAAAAAAAAAAAAAAAAAAAAAGCCATTTGTGGTCCTATTTTGATAGGAATAGTTTAATTTTTTCTTACAGTTTCCGTGATAGTGGCATCTGGGCACTCTGCCTTCACATAGGATTTTTAACCCTTCCTGCCACCTTCATGGTGAGAGAACTGAGACTCATGTTGTGCTGTACAAGGGACCCCTTTGGATACTGAACTCCTGAGGTTTTAGCCTGGTGCCTTAATCACAACGATCCTTCTTCAATTATTTCAGTGCCATCTTCTGACACAGACACAAGGAAACCTTAATTGTCATATTTAAGGTGAGGTATTGAACAGGAAGAAGTAACTCACGGTGAACAGATGCTTCGCATCGTCAGGGCTTTGTGAGCTTGAGGGGGCAAAGCAGCCTTACCCGCAGTGTACAGCCAGGACATGCCAACAGATCCACCTTGCAGTCACACAGGCAGATGCACCGTCCCCTATCGAACTGGGAAATCACTGGGGGGCACTGCAAAGATCATCAGAGGGCAAACTCTGCAGGCTGGCCTTCCCCCTCATCAGAAGCGCAGCTCTCTGCCAGCTGCACAAAGATACAGATACATTCGCACACACTTTGAGTTTGTCTGTTCTGCTGGCAGGAACCACCCGGAATAGGACCAAACCGGGAACATGACAGCAGAAAGCCAGCGCTTTGCATGCCTAAATGTAGCTGTGAAGATGAAAATGTGACAGAGTGGGAGGACAACTTCTGCTCAGCTGCTACAATAGTTTTATCTCTTTATGGTTAAATGCTGAAATTTCCCGGCACCCGTGATGAGTGATGAGAGAAAGCATTTATTTAGACACCCCAAGCACCAAGTTCTGTGGTCCAAGAGCTACAGCAGCACACGGAGCAACACTTCAATTCAGCAGTCAGGCTGGAAACCTCCTCACGCCTGCCAGCTAGACCTGGAGTCAGCCAAAGCATCTTCCCCCAAAAACCAGGCTCCCCTGAAAACCTGGCACGTGAGCTGTCATCCTACCACAGCATCTCTCCCAGCTCTGACTGAGCCCGTGGTCGTCAGGAGGCTCATTGCAAACACAACCCCACCTGAACAACGCAGCTGCTGAAGGGTTCAGATGCTGCTCTAAGGACGCTGCAGAAAACAGAGCATTATGGTCAAGAAAAAGAGCTTCTCCAAGAGTGATCTAGAAGTTTGTAATATGAATTTACGACTACATACAGCTAACAGATCCTTTTCAGTACAGTTAATGTACAGGACTATTGCAAATAAAGTGTTTACCTTCAATTTGTATTGCAAGCATGAGATTAAGAGTAACTATAGCACGCAGGAAATGATAGTTTGTCTGGCCACTTTAAAAAAAAAAATAAAATTATACAGTTTTTTTTGACAACACTTCCATTTTTCATTAATGCAATTTTTCTGGAATACAATTGTTTTATGAGACCATACTTAAAGTTAAGATTTATTTTTTACTGATGTAAATAAATCAGAGTTTTTATATGCAAGGTATGAGTTGAGCTCTCTTACATTCTGTATGCAAACGGCTTAAATCTTAGCCCAATGTTATACTATTGATTTCTTGCTTAGTGCACTAACTAGTGCCCTGTGCTATAAAAAGTCTATTTGCTTCCTCCTCACCACAGCGCAAGCCTGTTTTATGTTTCACTTGTACATCAGTTAATTTAGGTTGCATTTCCACTGAGCAAACGTGCCTTTTTTAGGCTACCAGATCCAGCCTGTACACTGACAGACCAGAGCAGAGGTCAGCTGTGCTCCTGCCCTTGCTTCCAGCGATGCTGCTCAAATCTCAGACCTTGCAGGGACTTGTCATTCCACACCCTCAGCATCTGAAGACCACAAGAACACGGAAGCACTATACATACTCTATACTCTTTTGACAAGAACTATCCCAGATATTGCAGTCTGGTTGACAGCACTATGCAGGTTATCAATAAAAACAGTGTATTACTGTGTTTGCACTGCCACACCTCTTAACATCCAAAGCATTTCATAATAATTCATCAAGTTTTGTCATTAAGAGGAATATTCTGAGAAGCTGTTCCCTTTGCTCTATGTAGGAGGGAAAGAAATCACAGCACAGAGATAAAGCAACCTGTTCTTACTGTCGTGTCTCATCAGTAACGAGCTGCCAACATCTCCTGAAGAGAAATCCTTCTACATTAGCAGATCATTAATCCTTCCACAGCAGATATACTCAGTCCCATCATGACTGCAGTGTGTATGGATGCACGTTGCAGGTATGAACTTCAAACTCAGATTTTGATCTTCCTGGGCAAGATCCTGCAGGTTTCCTAATGCTTGCGGTATGGATTAGGGACTCACTTCCATGTTGTCCTCAGACAAAGGTGAAGATTAATACAAACTCATAACTGTATATTGGATCAACTGAAAGTTTGAAGCAAAGGTCCCAAGTTTGCATTTCTTGCCCATTTTGGATGAATAATGAAAATGTAAATGTCAAAAAAAGATGTGTAGATGCAGACAGTAGACACTCAGCAGGACAAGACCCTGGACCACGTTATCCTTCTGATCTCACTTCGGTTCGTCTCACATCTGCCTGCCCTGCATATACCCTGTTCCACCACTGCAAGCACAAAATTATCTACAGCCTTCACCATCCCTAATTGCTCTCCACTTTACTGACATACTGAATTTCAAAGTCTGGCCGCTTACCCCTCCTCATCCGTTCTTTAGTAACATACCGCTCTGTGACTGCATTAAGTAAACCTGTGAGGATTTCTGGAGCTAGACTGTATAGAGTACACCCTTTATCAAGGTTCTTGTAAAAAAGAAAGGGGCAATAAGCCTGTCTTATGAATCCATCTTGCTTTAATAAAGTTTTCCTTGAGGCATAGATGAATTGATTATATAGCAAATAAGAAGAAACTGAAAGCTTTCAACGTTATAGGCTGCCCTTCATTGATTATCACTACTACTGAACCACTGGGTCTTCAGCATATGAATGAACGAAAGCTGAGGCCCAGGGCTGCCAACAAAGCCGTGTCCTTCCCCAGGGCAGTGACGGTAAAGCTGGGAACAAAACTTTCCAGGCATTCCAGCAGACACAGAAAGATACATAGCAAGGCTGAGATGGCGCTACAGATAAAACCTAAACCAACAAATTCACTGGCTGCTTGGCTCCTGAGTGTGACCCTAAGAAGTCAGCCTCACAGGGCAATTTCCATCTTGCAGCCTTCCTGCCTCTTGAACCCAATATCCGTTTAAGATGTCTTACATTCAAACTCAAAATTAAACCTGTCGGTGTACTACAATGGCTTTTTTCTAAAAAAAAATATGTTTTCCTCTACTTTCAAGTTTTGTGTCTTTTCTTGTAAACAGAGTTACTATGGACATTCAGGGCACAAGGCAAT